>JARGYO010000229.1:1200000-1800000 GCA_029206835.1 Rana muscosa
TCCACAGTATATCAGGGATGGTCCACAGTATATCAGTGATGATCCATAGTACACCAGTGATGATCCATAGTACACCAGGGATGATCCATAGTACACCAGTGATGATCCATAGTACACCAGTGATGGCCCATAGTACACCAGTGATGGCCCATAGTACACCAGTGATGATCCATAGTACACCAGTGATGGCCCATAGTACACCAGTGATGTCCCATAGTACATCAGTGATGATCGACAGTACATCAGTGATGATCCATAGTACACCAGGGATGGCCCATAGTACACCAGTGATGGCCCATAGTACTTCAGTGATGATCTATAGTACATCAGTGATGATCCACAGTACATCAGTGATGATCCACAATACATCAGGGATGGTCCACAGTATATCAGTGATGATCCATAGTACATCAGTGATGGCCCACAGTACATCAGTGATGATCCACAGCACATCAGTGATGATCCATAGTACACCAGTGATGGTCCATAGTACACCAGTGATGGTCCATAGTACATCAGTGATGATCCATAGTACATCAGTGATGATCCATAGTACATCAGTGATGATCCACAGTACATCAGGGATGGTCCACAGTACATCAGTGATGATCCATAGTACACCAGTGATGGCCCAAAGCACATCAGTGATGGTCCATAGTACACCAGGGATGATCCATAGTAATCCAGTGATGATCCATAGTACACCAGTGACGGCCCATAGTACACCAGTGATGGCCCATAGTACATCAGTGATGATCCACAGTACATCAGTGATGATCTATAGTACATCAGGGATGGTCCACAGTACATCAGTGATGATCCATAGTACACCAGTGATGATCCATAGTACATCAGTGATGATCCATAGTACACCTGTGATGGCCCACAGTATACCTGTCATGGCCCACAGTACATCAGTGATGATCCACAGTACATCAGGGATGATCCACAGTATATCAGGGATGGTCCACAGTATATCAGTGATGATCCATAGTACACCAGTGATGATCCATAGTACACCAGTGATGATCCATAGTACACCAGGGATGATCCATAGTACACCAGTGATGATCCATAGTACATCAGTGATGGTCCATAGTACACCAGTGATGATCCATAGTACACCAGTGATGGCCCATAGTACACCAGTGATGGCCCATAGTACACCAGTGATGATCCATAGTACACCAGTGATGGCCCATAGTACACCAGTGATGTCCCATAGTACATCAGTGATGATCCACAGTACATCAGTGATGATCCATAGTACACCAGGGATGGCCCATAGTACACCAGGGATGGCCCATAGTACATCAGTGATGATCCATAGTACATCAGTGATGATCCATAGTACACCAGTGATGATCCATAGTACATCAGTGATGGCTCATAGTACATCAGTGATGATCCATAGTACACCAGTGATGATCCATAGTACATCAGTGATGGCTCATAGTACATCAGTGATGATCCATAATACATCAGTGATGATCCATAGTACATCAGTGATGATCCATAGTACATCAGTGATGATCCATAGTACACCAGTCATGGCCCATAGTACACCAGTCATGGCCCATAGTACATCAGTGATGATCCACAGTACATCAGTGATGATCCAAGGTACATCAGTGATGATCCACAGTACATCAGTGATGATCCACAGTACATCAGTGATGATCCACAGTACACCAGTCATGATCCATAGTACATCAGTGATGATCCATAGTACATCAGTGATGATCCATAGTACACCAGTGATGATCCATAGTACACCAGGGATGATCCACAGTACATCAGTGACGATCCACAGTACATCAGTGATGATCCACAGTACATCAGTGATGATCCAAGGTACATCAGTGATGATCCACAGTACATCAGTGATGATCCACAGTACATCAGTGATGATCCACAGTACATCAGTGATGATCCACAGTACATCAGTGATGATCCACAGTACACCAGTCATGATCCATACTACATCAGTGATGGTCCATAGTACATCAGTGATGATCCATAGTACATCAGTGATGATTCATAGTACATCAGTGATGATCCATAGTACACCAGTGATGGCCCATAGTACATCAGTGATGATCTATAGTACATCAGTGATGATCCACAGTACATCAGTGATGATCCACAGTACATCACTTATGATCCACAGTACATCAGTGATGATCCACAGTACATCAGTGATGATCCACAATACTTCAGTGATGATCCACAGTACATCAGTGATGATCCACAGTACATCAGGGATGGTCCACAGTATATCAGTGATGATCCATAGTACATCAGTGATGGCCCATAGTACATCAGTGATGATCCATACTACACCAGTGATGATCCATAGTACACCAGTGATGTTCCATAGTACACCAGGGATGATCCACAGTACATCAGTGACGATCCACAGTACATCAGGGATGGTCCATAGTACATCAGTGATGATCCATAGTACACCAGTGATGATCCATAGTACACCAGTGATGGCCCATAGTACATCAGTGATGAACTATAGTACATCAGTGATGATCAACAGTACATCAGGGATGGTCCATAGTACATCAGTGATGATCCATAGTACACCAGTGATGATCCATAGTACACTAGTAATGGCCCATAGTACATCAGTGATGAACTATAGTACATCAGTGATGATCCACAGTACATCAGTGATGATCCACAGTACATCAGGGATGGTCCATAGTACACCAGTGATGATCCACAGTACACCAGTGATGATCCATAGTACACCAGTGATGGTCCATAGTACATCAGTGATGATCTATAGTACACCAGTGATGGTCCATAGTACATCAGTGATGATCTATATAAATAGTACACCAGTGATGATCTATAGTACATCAGTGATGATCTACAGTACATCAGTTATGATCCACAGTACATTAGTGATGATCCACAGTACATCAGTGATGATCCACAATACTTCAGTGATGATCCACAGTACATCAGTGATGATCCACAGTACATCAGGGATGGTCCACAGTATATCAGTGATGATCCATAGTACATCAGTCATGATCCATAGTACATCAGTGATGGTCCATAGTACATCAGTGATGGTCCATAGTACACCAGTGATGATCCATAGTACACCAGTGATGATCCATAGTACACCAGTGATGGCCCATAGTACACCAGTGATGGCCCATAGTACATCAGTGATGATCCATAGTACATCAGTGATGATCCACAGTACATCAGTGATGATCCACAGTACATCAGGGATGGTCCATAGTACATCAGTGATGATCAATAGTACACCAGTGATGATCCATAGTACACCAGTAATGGCCCATAGTACATCAGTCATGAACTATAGTACATCAGTGATGATCCACAGTACATCAGGGATGGTCCATAGTACATCAGTGATGATCCATAGTACACCAGTGATGATCCATAGTACACCAGTGATGATCCATAGTACACCAGGGATGATCCATAGTACACCAGTGATGATCCATAGTACACCAGTGATGGTCCATAGTACACCAGTGATGATCCATAGTACACCAGTGATGGCCCATAGTACATCAGTGATGATCTATAGTACATCAGTGATGATCCATAGTACATCAGTGATGATCCACAGTACATCAGGGATGGTCCATAGTACACCAGTGATGGCCCATAGTACACCAGTGATGTCCCATAGTACATCAGTGATGATCCACAGTACATCAGTGATGATCCATAGTACACCAGGGATGGCCCATAGTACACCAGGGATGGCCCATAGTACATCAGTGATGATCCATAGTACATCAGTGATGATCCATAGTACACCAGTGATGATCCATAGTACATCAGTGATGGCTCATAGTACATCAGTGATGATCCATAGTACACCAGTGATGATCCATAGTACATCAGTGATGGCTCATAGTACATCAGTGATGATCCATAATACATCAGTGATTATCCATAGTACATCAGTGATGATCCATAGTACACCAGTCATGGCCCATAGTACACCAGTCATGGCCCATAGTACTACAGTGATGATCTATAGTACATCAGTGATGATCCACAGTACATCAGTGATGATCCAAGGTACATCAGTGATGATCCACAGTACATCAGTGATGATCCACAGTACATCAGTGATGATCCACAGTACATCAGTGATGATCCACAGTACATCAGTGATGATCCACAGTACACCAGTCATGATCCATAGTACATCAGTGATGATCCATAGTACATCAGTGATGATCCATAGTACACCAGTGATGATCCATAGTACACCAGTGATGGCCCATAGTACACCAGTGATGGCCCATAGTACTTCAGTGATGATTTATAGTACATCAGTGATGATCCACAGTACATCAGTGATGATCCACAATACATCAGGGATGGTCCACAGTATATCAGTGATGATCCATAGTACATCAGTAATGGCCCACAGTACATCAGTGATGATCCACAGTACATTAGTGATGATCCATAGTAGACCAGTGATGGCCCATAGTACATCAGTGATGGTCCATAGTACATCAGTGATGATCCATAGTACATCAGTGATGATCCATAGTACATCAGTGATGATCCATAGTACACCAGTGATGGCCCATAGTACATCAGTGATGATCTATAGTACATCAGTGATGATCCACAGTACATCAGTGATGATCCACAGTGCATCAGTTATGATCCACAGTACATCAGTGATGATCCACAGTACATCAGTGATGATCCACAATACTTCAGTGATGATCCACAGTACATCAGTGATGATCCACAGTACATCAGGGATGGTCCACAGTATATCAGTGATGATCCATAGTACATCAGTGATGGCCCATAGTACATCAGTGATGATCCATAGTACACCAGTGATGATCCATAGTACACCAGTGATGTTCCATAGTATACCAGGGATGATCCACAGTACATCAGTGATGATCCACAGTACATCAGGGATGGTCCATAGTACATCAGTGATGATCCATAGTACACCAGTGATGATCCATAGTACACCAGTGATGGCCCATAGTACATCAGTGATGAACTATAGTACATCAGTGATGATCAACAGTACATCAGGGATAGTCCATAGTACATCAGTGATGATCCATAGTACACCAGTGATGATCCATAGTACACCAGTAATGGCCCATAGTACATCAGTGATGAACTATAGTACATCAGTGATGATCCAAAGTACATCAGTGATGATCCACAGTACATTAGGGATGGTCCATAGTACACCAGTGATGATCCACAGTACACCAGTGATGATTCATAGTACACCAGTGATGGTCCATAGTACATCAGTGATGATCTATAGTACATCAGTGATGGTCCATAGTACATCAGTGATGATCTATATAAATAGTACACCAGTGATGATCTATAGTACATCAGTGATGATCTACAGTACATCAGTTATAATCCACAGTACATTAGTGATGATCCACAGTACATCAGTGATGATTCACAATACTTCAGTGATGATCCACAGTACATCAGTGATGATCCACAGTACATCAGGGATGGTCCACAGTATATCAGTGATGATCCATAGTACATCAGTGATGATCCATAGTACATCAGTGATGGTCCATAGTACATCAGTGATGGTCCATAGTACACCAGTGATGATCCATAGTACACCAGTGATGATCCATAGTACACCAGTGATGGCCCATAGTACATCAGTGATGATCCATAGTACATCAGTGATGATCCACAGTACATCAGTGATGATCCACAGTACATCAGGGATGGTCCATAGTACATCAGTGATGATTAGTGATGAGCCGAACACCCCCGGGTTCGGTTCGCACCAGAACCCGCGAACGGACCGGAAGTTCGAACGAACATTAGAACCCTATTAAATACAATGGATGCGAACGTTCGAATTCTAAAGTGCTAATTATAACAACTATTATGCATGTTATTGTCCTAAAAAGGGTTTGGGAACCCGGGTTCTGCACCAGGGGACATGTATCAATGCAAAAAGAAGTTTTAAAAACGGTCGTTTTTCGGGAGCAGTCATTTTAATGATGCATAAAGTGAAAAAAAAAAGTCAAATATTCCTTTAAATATCGTACCTGGGGGGTGTCTAAAGTATGCCTGTGAAGTGCCACGTGTTTCCCGTGTTTAGAACTGTCCCTGCACAAAATGACACTTCTAAAGGAAAAAAAAGCCATTTAAAACTGCTTGCGGCTTTAATGTAATGTCTGGTCCCGGTAATATGGATGAAATTCTTTAAGAAAAATGGCATAGCTACCCCATGACCCCCCCCCCTACCCCAGCCCATTACCAGCCCCTTTGGGTCTTGTATGGATATTAAGGGGAACCCCGCACATAAAATAAAAAAGGCCCTATATACTCTGAACAGCCGTATACAGGCGGTGCATACAAGACAGGGACTGTAGGTTTGTTCTTATGTAGAATCTGTTTGTAATTTTGAACAGGTACATTGTTGAAGTGTAGCTCCAGCCCAAAAATCTATTTTTAAACTTTTTGGAAAACATAGGTAAGGGTTATCACCCCTGTAACATTTGTTTTGCTGTCTGTGCCCCTGTTCAGAACATTTCACCTCACTTTCCGTCCCAATGACAACTGTTTTTGAAATGTGGTGTTTTTCTTGAAACAAGGATTGCTGATAAAGCATCAGTACAGAGGAGACACCTTTCTCCCATATTTATTCTTACAGGAGAGAATTTTCCTTCCTAGTGGTAGATTTCCTCTCACTTCCTGTTGTCTTCTTGCGTTTGCAAGTAGGAGTCGTTTGTAAGTTGGATGTTTGAAAGTAGGGACCTGCCGTATATACTCTGCAGAAATAGGCCCCTTAGTTGTTGGTGTTGGCACAACACTGTAAGCACTCACAGTTACTCTTGGTTGGTGCTGGAACGCCCTGCTGTCAACTATTATATCAGGAATTTTAATTACATATAATTGTTGAACAGTGGTAGTAAAAATTGGGCCTTTGATGGTGGTGCTGGTGCCACAACACTGTAAGCCCTGACAGTTACTCTTGGTGGGTGCAGCAATGGGCCCTGCTGTGAATTATTAGATCAAGAATTGTAATTACATGCCCCTGTTGAACAGGGGCTGAAAAATTGGGCCTTAGGCACTGGTGGCACAACACTGCAACCCCTCACAGATACTGTACTTGGAGCACAGCAATGAGCCCTGTTGCAAAGTATTGCTTCAAAAATTGTAATGACACGCCCCTGTTAAACAGGGGCTGAAAAATTGGGCCTTAGGCACTGGTGGCACAACACTGCAACTCCTCACAGATACTGTACTTGGAGCACAGCAATGAGCCCTGTTGCAAAGTATTGCTTCAAAAATTGTAATTACACGCCCCTGTTAAACAGGGGCTGAAAAATTGGGCGTTAGGCACTGGTGGCGGCACCCATAAACAAAAATGATCTTCCAAGCTATCATCATCAATCGTATCATTGAGGACTCGGAGGAGGAGGATAGCCAGTCAACATAACAGCACAGGCACTCAGCATCAGCATCAGTCTTGAAGGGATGTGACATTTTAAAATCAATTAGTCTGTTATATCAGCATCAGGTGTGTGGTAGCTGGTGGTGATCCAAGACTGGTTCATCTTGATGAAAGTCAGTCGATCAACCGAGTCGGTGGACAGGCGCACCCTGTGATCCGTGACAAATCCTCCAGCAGCACTGAATGTGCGTTCCGAAAGAACGCTGGATGCAGGACAGGCCAGTAGCTCAATTGCATACTGTGCAAGCTCTGGCCAGTGATCCATCCTCAAGACCCAGTAAGCCAGAGGATTTTCGGTGGGGAAGGTGTCCAAGTCTGACCTTGCCCCTAGATATTCCTGCACCATGTTTATCAGACGCTGGCGATGGTTGCTGGAACCAATCATACTTTGGGGCTGCGGACTAAAGAATTGTCTGAACGCATCGGTCAGACGGCCACCTTCCCCACCGCTCCTTCTTTGACTGGCCGAAGCCTCAGCAACTCGTTGTCCAGGACCAGGAGTTTGCAACCTCCCAGTCTCTGGGAACGCGTTGCACAGACCTTTCTGCAAGGCCTCCCGGAGTTGTCTCATCCTCTGCTCCCTCTGCGACGGTAACATAAGGTCCGCAACCTTACCCTTGTACCGTGGATCAAGGAGAGTGGCCAGCCAGTAATGGTCCCTCTCCTTGATCCGAAGAATACGAGGATCCTTCCGCAGACTTTGCAGGATCAGGGAGGCCATGCAGCGTAGGTTTGCTGAGGCATTCGCTCCGGAGTCCTCTGGGTCACTAAGGACGACATGATCCGCAGCCACCTCCTCCCAGCCACGTACAAGTCCACTGGTTTCTTGGGACTGTAAATCATCCCTAAAAGACTGCTGCTGATGATGCTGAGTGCCAGCCTCCACCTCCATGCTGACACAATCCTCCTCCTCCTCCTCCTCCTCCTCCTCTTCCTGTGCGATGGGTGGGACAGAAGGAACACTGTCTGGGTAAAGGGGGCCTTGAGAGGCAAGGAAGTCCTCCTCTTCCTGCCTCTGTTCTGCCTCAAGTGCCCTGTCCATTATTCCACGCAGCGTGTGCTCCAACAGGTGGACAAGAGGTACAGTGTCACTGATGCATGCACTGTCACTGCTCACCATCCTCGTGGCCTCCTCAAATGGTGCCAGGACAGTGCATGCATCCCTGATCATGCCCCACTGGCGTGGAGAAAAAAAACCAAGCTCCCCTGACCCTGTCCTGGTGCCGTAGTCGCACAGGTACTCATTGATGGCCCTCTGCTGCGTGTGCAGCCGCTGCAGCATGGCCAACGTTGAGTTCCACCTGGTGGGCATGTCACATATAAGGCGGTTCTTGGGCAGGTTCAACTCCTTTTGCAGCTCAGCCAGGCGAGCACTGGCATTATAAGATCTGCGGAAATGCACACAGACTTTCCTGGCCTGCCTCAGGACATCCTGTAAGCCCGGGTACCTGCCCAAGAACCGCTGCACCACCAGGTTAAGGACGTGAGCCACACAGGGCACATGGGTCAGTTGTCCCTGTCGGAGGGCGGAGAGGAGGTTGGTGCCATTGTCGCAAACCACCATTCCTGGCTTAAGCTGGCGTGGCGTCAACCACCTCTCGGCCTGGCCCTGCAGAGCAGACAGGACCTCTGCCCCAGTGTGGCTTCTGTCCCCCAAACACACCAGCGCAAGCACGGCATGGCATCTTTTTGCCTGCGTACTTGCGTAGCCCCGTGAACGGCTACGGAGCACCGCTGGTTCATAGGACAAACCACAGGAAGAGGCCATGGAGGAAGAAGAAGAGGAGGGGGTGGAGGAGAGAGGTGTGTCACAACCAGTAGTAGCATTTTGGAGGCGTGGCGGTGGGACAACCTCCAACACTACTGCACCTTGTCCTGAATCCTTCCCAGCTGCCAAAAGAGTGACCCAATGGGCCGTGAAAGAAAGGTAACGTCCCTGTCCATGCCTGCTGGACCATGAGTCAGCGGTAATATGCACCTTACCGCTGACCGCCCTGTCCAGCGAGGCCAAGACATTGCCTTCCACATGCCGGTAGAGAGCCGGAATAGCCTTCCGTGAGAAAAAGTGGCGTTTGGGAACCTGCCACTGAGGAACCGCACATTGCACAAACTCACGGAAGGGGGCCGAGTCTACCAACTGAAAAGGCAGCAGTTGAAGCGCTAGCAATTTAGCCAAGCTAGCATTCAACCGCTGGGCATGTGGATGGCTGGGAGTGAACTTCTTTCGACGGTCCAGCAGCTGGGGCAGGGAAATTTGCCTGCTAGAATCGGACGTCGGTGTACTGCTAGCAGAGTGGGCGCAAGTACTTGGCTGTGACACACCTAATTCTACACCTTCATTCCTCTCAGTGCATGTTTCAGAGAGGACTGAAGTTATAGTGGGGTTGGAGATCCCAGCTGATGCGGTGCAAGGAGAGGTCCGCTTTGTTCTTTGGTGTGGGTCTTTGAGGTAGGCTTGCCAACGAGCTGCATGGCAGGTCAACATATGTCTGGTCAGGCATGTGGTACCCAAGCGGCTGATGTTTTGGCCACGCGATATACGCTTGAGACATATGTTGCAAACAGCAGCTGTGCGATCTGATGCACTAGCCTCAAAAAAGGCCCACACCAAAGAACTTTTTGAATGACGGGCAGAGGCAGCGCCCTGCACAGGCGGAGCTCTGCGGTGTGATTCCGTCGGTGTACTGCCCTTACGCTGGCCACCAAAGGGCATCCTGCCTCGTTGGAGATGTGCCTCCTCCTCATCCTCCTCCTCCTCCTCTCTCCTATTAGGCACCCACGTGGAGTCATTGACCTCATCATCCCCTCCCTCCTCATCACTGGAGCCAATCTGGCAGTATGCTGCAGCTGCTGGAACATGACTGCCAGATTGGTGTCCTTCTTGAGCATCCCCTCTGTCTGCTCTCACGCTACTGCCTTCCTCTAGCTGGGTTTCATCATCAGACCCTTCGAAACGCTGGGCATCCTCCTGGAGCATGTACCCAACACTGTGCTGAAACAGTTCGGGGGACTCCTCAGGAGGAGGACATGGTGGGTCTAGGGAAGGAGTGACTGATGATTTGTCTGACATTGATACCAGGGAAGACGACGCTTTGGCAGCTGCTTTTCCAGTACCCTGAGCCTGGGTGAGAGAGGATGAGGAGGAGGAGGAGGGCTTGGTCATCCACTCTACCAAGTCTTCGGCATGATGTGGCTCAACATGTCCAGCTGCCGAAAAGAAGGACAAGCGTGTCCCATGGCCATGTGCTGATGACAATGCACCGCGTCCACGACCAGCACTGTTGCCCCCAGACACAGAGCCTGCTTGCCCTCTTTTATTGCCTCCTGACTGTCTGCCTCTCCTTGTTTGCCTTCCAGACATTCTAATAGATGGCCTGCAGGGAGATGGGAAAAAAGCAATAAGGGCTACCTTCAGGTGTCCTTCTCTGTCCCTGGAAACAAGGACTTGCAGAGTGAAAGAAAAAAAACACTCTCCCTACCTACAGTTTTCTGTCCCTAGAAAAAATGTTTTTTTTAATCACAATATAGCACAAGGAAAATTAACTCACTGTCCTTACAGGTCCCTGGAAACAAGGACTTGCAGAGTGAAAGAAAAAAAACACTCTCCCTACCTACAGTTTTCTGTCCCTAGAAAAAAATGTTTTTTTTAATCACAATATAGCAAAAGGACAATTCACTCACTGTCCTTCCAGGTCCCTGGAAACAAGGACTTGCAGAGTGAAAGAAACTGACACTGTCCCTACCTAGAGTTTTCTGTCCCTGGAATAAATGTTTTTTTCAGCACAATATAGCACAAGGACAATTAACTCACTGTCCTTACAGGTCCCTGGAAACAAGGACTTGCAGAGTGAAAGAAAAAAAATACTCTCCCTACCTACAGTTTTCTGTCCCTAGAAAAAAATGTTTTTTTTAATCACAATATAGCAAAAGGACAATTCACTCACTGTCCTTCCAGGTCCCTGGAAACAAGGACTTGCAGAGTGAAAGAAACTGACACTGTCCCTACCTAGAGTTTTCTGTCCCTAGAATAAATGTTTTTTTTAATCACAATATAGCACAAGGAAAATTAACTCACTGTCCTTACAGGTCCCTGGAAACAAGGACTTGCAGAGTGAAAGAAAAAAAACACTCTCCCTACCTACAGTTTTCTGTCCCTAGAAAAAAATGTTTTTTTTAATCACAATATAGCAAAAGGACAATTCACTCACTGTCCTTCCAGGTCCCTGGAAACAAGGACTTGCAGAGTGAAAGAAACTGACACTGTCCCTACCTAGAGTTTTCTGTCCCTGGAATAAATGTTTTTTTCAGCACAATATAGCACAAGGACAATTAACTCACTGTCCTTACAGGTCCCTGGAAACAAGGACTTGCAGAGTGAAAGAAAAAAAATACTCTCCCTACCTACAGTTTTCTGTCCCTAGAAAAAAATGTTTTTTTTAATCACAATATAGCAAAAGGACAATTCACTCACTGTCCTTCCAGGTCCCTGGAAACAAGGACTTGCAGAGTGAAAGAAACTGACACTGTCCCTACCTAGAGTTTTCTGTCCCTGGAATAAATGTTTTTTTCAGCACAATATAGCACAAGGACAATTAACTCACTGTCCTTACAGGTCCCTGGAAACAAGGACTTGCAGAGTGAAAGAAAAAAAACACTCTCCCTACCTACAGTTTTCTGTCCCTAGAAAAAAATGTTTTTTTTTAACACAATATAGCAAAAGGACAATTCACTCACTGTCCTTCCAGGTCCCTGGAAACAAGGACTTGCAGAGTGAAAGAAACTGACACTGTCCCTACCTAGAGTTTTCTGTCCCTGGAATAAATGTTTTTTTCAGCACAATATAGCACAAGGACAATTAACTCACTGTCCTTACAGGTCCCTGGAAACAAGGACTTGCAGAGTGAAAGAAAAAAAATACTCTCCCTACCTACAGTTTTCTGTCCCTAGAAAAAAATGTTTTTTTTAATCACAATATAGCAAAAGGACAATTCACTCACTGTCCTTCCAGGTCCCTGGAAACGAGGACTTGCAGAGTGAAAGAAACTGACACTGTCCCTACCTAGAGTTTTCTGTCCCTAGAATAAATGTTTTTTTTAATCACAATATAGCAAAAGGACAATTCACTCACTGTCCTTCCAGGTCCCTGGAAACAAGGACTTGCAGAGTGAAAGAAACTGACACTGTCCCTACCTAGAGTTTTCTGTCCCTGGAATAAATGTTTTTTTCAGCACAATATAGCACAAGGACAATTAACTCACTGTCCTTACAGGTCCCTGGAAACAAGGACTTGCAGAGTGAAAGAAAAAAAATACTCTCCCTACCTACAGTTTTCTGTCCCTAGAAAAAAATGTTTTTTTTAATCACAATATAGCAAAAGGACAATTCACTCACTGTCCTTCCAGGTCCCTGGAAACAAGGACTTGCAGAGTGAAAGAAACTGACACTGTCCCTACCTAGAGTTTTCTGTCCCTAGAATAAATGTTTTTTTTAATCACAATATAGCAAAAGGACAATTCACTCACTGTCCTTCCAGGTCCCTGGAAACAAGGACTTGCAGAGTGAAAGAAACTGACACTGTCCCTACCTAGAGTTTTCTGTCCCTAGAATAAATGTTTTTTTTAATCACAATATAGCACAAGGAAAATTAACTCACTGTCCTTACAGGTCCCTGGAAACAAGGACTTGCAGAGTGAAAGAAAAAAAACACTCTCCCTACCTACAGTTTTCTGTCCCTAGAAAAAAATGTTTTTTTTAATCACAATATAGCAAAAGGACAATTCACTCACTGTCCTTCCAGGTCCCTGGAAACAAGGACTTGCAGAGTGAAAGAAACTGACACTGTCCCTACCTAGAGTTTTCTGTCCCTAGAATAAATGTTTTTTTTAATCACAATATAGCACAAGGAAAATTAACTCACTGTCCTTACAGGTCCCTGGAAACAAGGACTTGCAGAGTGAAAGAAAAAAAACACTCTCCCTACCTACAGTTTTCTGTCCCTAGAAAAAAATGTTTTTTTTTATCACAATATAGCAAAAGGACAATTCACTCACTGTCCTTCCAGGTCCCTGGAAACAAGGACTTGCAGAGTGAAAGAAACTGACACTGTCCCTACCTAGAGTTTTCTGTCCCTGGAATAAATGTTTTTTTCAGCACAATATAGCACAAGGACAATTAACTCACTGTCCTTACAGGTCCCTGGAAACAAGGACTTGCAGAGTGAAAGAAAAAAAACACTCTCCCTACCTACAGTTTTCTGTCCCTAGAAAAAAATGTTTTTTTTTATCACAATATAGCAAAAGGACAATTCACTCACTGTCCTTCCAGGTCCCTGGAAACAAGGACTTGCAGAGTGAAAGAAACTGACACTGTCCCTACCTAGAGTTTTCTGTCCCTGGAATAAATGTTTTTTTCAGCACAATATAGCACAAGGACAATTAACTCACTGTCCTTACAGGTCCCTGGAAACAAGGACTTGCAGAGTGAAAGAAAAAAAATACTCTCCCTACCTACAGTTTTCTGTCCCTAGAAAAAAATGTTTTTTTTAATCACAATATAGCAAAAGGACAATTCACTCACTGTCCTTCCAGGTCCCTGGAAACAAGGACTTGCAGAGTGAAAGAAACTGACACTGTCCCTACCTAGAGTTTTCTGTCCCTGGAATAAATGTTTTTTTCAGCACAATATAGCACAAGGACAATTAACTCACTGTCCTTACAGGTCCCTGGAAACAAGGACTTGCAGAGTGAAAGAAAAAAAATACTCTCCCTACCTACAGTTTTCTGTCCCTAGAAAAAAATGTTTTTTTTAATCACAATATAGCAAAAGGACAATTCACTCACTGTCCTTCCAGGTCCCTGGAAACAAGGACTTGCAGAGTGAAAGAAACTGACACTGTCCCTACCTAGAGTTTTCTGTCCCTAGAATAAATGTTTTTTTTAATCACAATATAGCAAAAGGACAATTCACTCACTGTCCTTCCAGGTCCCTGGAAACAAGGACTTGCAGAGTGAAAGAAACTGACACTGTCCCTACCTAGAGTTTTCTGTCCCTGGAATAAATGTTTTTTTCAGCACAATATAGCACAAGGACAATTAACTCACTGTCCTTACAGGTCCCTGGAAACAAGGACTTGCAGAGTGAAAGAAAAAAAATACTCTCCCTACCTACAGTTTTCTGTCCCTAGAAAAAAATGTTTTTTTTAATCACAATATAGCAAAAGGACAATTCACTCACTGTCCTTCCAGGTCCCTGGAAACAAGGACTTGCAGAGTGAAAGAAACTGACACTGTCCCTACCTAGAGTTTTCTGTCCCTAGAATAAATGTTTTTTTTAATCACAATATAGCAAAAGGACAATTCACTCACTGTCCTTCCAGGTCCCTGGAAACAAGGACTTGCAGAGTGAAAGAAACTGACACTGTCCCTACCTAGAGTTTTCTGTCCCTAGAATAAATGTTTTTTTTAATCACAATATAGCACAAGGAAAATTAACTCACTGTCCTTACAGGTCCCTGGAAACAAGGACTTGCAGAGTGAAAGAAAAAAAACACTCTCCCTACCTACAGTTTTCTGTCCCTAGAAAAAAATGTTTTTTTTAATCACAATATAGCAAAAGGACAATTCACTCACTGTCCTTCCAGGTCCCTGGAAACAAGGACTTGCAGAGTGAAAGAAACTGACACTGTCCCTACCTAGAGTTTTCTGTCCCTAGAATAAATGTTTTTTTTAATCACAATATAGCACAAGGAAAATTAACTCACTGTCCTTACAGGTCCCTGGAAACAAGGACTTGCAGAGTGAAAGAAAAAAAACACTCTCCCTACCTACAGTTTTCTGTCCCTAGAAAAAAATGTTTTTTTTTATCACAATATAGCAAAAGGACAATTCACTCACTGTCCTTCCAGGTCCCTGGAAACAAGGACTTGCAGAGTGAAAGAAACTGACACTGTCCCTACCTAGAGTTTTCTGTCCCTGGAATAAATGTTTTTTTCAGCACAATATAGCACAAGGACAATTAACTCACTGTCCTTACAGGTCCCTGGAAACAAGGACTTGCAGAGTGAAAGAAAAAAAACACTCTCCCTACCTACAGTTTTCTGTCCCTAGAAAAAAATGTTTTTTTTTATCACAATATAGCAAAAGGACAATTCACTCACTGTCCTTCCAGGTCCCTGGAAACAAGGACTTGCAGAGTGAAAGAAACTGACACTGTCCCTACCTAGAGTTTTCTGTCCCTGGAATAAATGTTTTTTTCAGCACAATATAGCACAAGGACAATTAACTCACTGTCCTTACAGGTCCCTGGAAACAAGGACTTGCAGAGTGAAAGAAAAAAAATACTCTCCCTACCTACAGTTTTCTGTCCCTAGAAAAAAATGTTTTTTTTAATCACAATATAGCAAAAGGACAATTCACTCACTGTCCTTCCAGGTCCCTGGAAACAAGGACTTGCAGAGTGAAAGAAACTGACACTGTCCCTACCTAGAGTTTTCTGTCCCTGGAATAAATGTTTTTTTCAGCACAATATAGCACAAGGACAATTAACTCACTGTCCTTACAGGTCCCTGGAAACAAGGACTTGCAGAGTGAAAGAAAAAAAATACTCTCCCTACCTACAGTTTTCTGTCCCTAGAAAAAAATGTTTTTTTTAATCACAATATAGCAAAAGGACAATTCACTCACTGTCCTTCCAGGTCCCTGGAAACAAGGACTTGCAGAGTGAAAGAAACTGACACTGTCCCTACCTAGAGTTTTCTGTCCCTGGAATAAATGTTTTTTTCAGCACAATATAGCACAAGGACAATTAACTCACTGTCCTTACAGGTCCCTGGAAACAAGGACTTGCAGAGTGAAAGAAAAAAAATACTCTCCCTACCTACAGTTTTCTGTCCCTAGAAAAAAATGTTTTTTTTAATCACAATATAGCAAAAGGACAATTCACTCACTGTCCTTCCAGGTCCCTGGAAACAAGGACTTGCAGAGTGAAAGAAACTGACACTGTCCCTACCTAGAGTTTTCTGTCCCTAGAATAAATGTTTTTTTTAATCACAATATAGCAAAAGGACAATTCACTCACTGTCCTTCCAGGTCCCTGGAAACAAGGACTTGCAGAGTGAAAGAAACTGACACTGTCCCTACCTAGAGTTTTCTGTCCCTAGAATAAATGTTTTTTTTAATCACAATATAGCACAAGGAAAATTAACTCACTGTCCTTACAGGTCCCTGGAAACAAGGACTTGCAGAGTGAAAGAAAAAAAACACTCTCCCTACCTACAGTTTTCTGTCCCTAGAAAAAAATGTTTTTTTTAATCACAATATAGCAAAAGGACAATTCACTCACTGTCCTTCCAGGTCCCTGGAAACAAGGACTTGCAGAGTGAAAGAAACTGACACTGTCCCTACCTAGAGTTTTCTGTCCCTGGAATAAATGTTTTTTTCAGCACAATATAGCACAAGGACAATTAACTCACTGTCCTTACAGGTCCCTGGAAACAAGGACTTGCAGAGTGAAAGAAAAAAAATACTCTCCCTACCTACAGTTTTCTGTCCCTAGAAAAAATTGTTTTTTTTAATCACAATATAGCAAAAGGACAATTCACTCACTGTCCTTCCAGGTCCCTGGAAACAAGGACTTGCAGAGTGAAAGAAACTGACACTGTCCCTACCTAGAGTTTTCTGTCCCTAGAATAAATGTTTTTTTTAATCACAATATAGCAAAAGGACAATTCACTCACTGTCCTTCCAGGTCCCTGGAAACAAGGACTTGCAGAGTGAAAGAAACTGACACTGTCCCTACCTAGAGTTTTCTGTCCCTAGAATAAATGTTTTTTTTAATCACAATATAGCAAAAGGACAATTCACTCACTGTCCTTCCAGGTCCCTGGAAACAAGGACTTGCAGAGTGAAAGAAACTGACACTGTCCCTACCTAGAGTTTTCTGTCCCTAGAATAAATGTTTTTTTTAATCACAATATAGCAAAAGGACAATTCACTCACTGTCCTTCCAGGTCCCTGGAAACAAGGACTTGCAGAGTGAAAGAAACTGACACTGTCCCTACCTAGAGTTTTCTGTCCCTAGAATAAATGTTTTTTTTTAAGCACACTATAGCAGAAGCACAAAACACACTGACACTCTCCCTACCTATCCTTCTCTTTCCCTAAACTAAAGGAATCCAGGTTAAGCAAGAAAGAAATAACAGTCACTGTCCCTGCCTATGCTACTCTATCCCTGCTCCGGAACACACTACACTAGGCCGCCGTGCTGGCGGCCTTTTATAGTGTGGGGCGTGTACTAAACACCCTCAGCAATAATTGGCCACAGGCATCCTGCCTGTGGCCAATCATTGCTCTCCTCGCTGCCGGCGCTGTGATTGGCCAAGCATGCGGGGTCACAGTGCATGCTTGGCCAATCACAGCGCCTGGATGACACTGCGATGGCGTAGTGCATTGTGGGCCGTTCGCGTCACTCGAATTTGGCGCGAACGGCCCAAATCGTTCGATCTTCGTCGAACGATCGAACAGCCAATGTTCGAGTCGAACGTATGTTCGACTCGAACACGAAGCTCATCCCTAGTGATGATCAATAGTACACCAGTGATGATCCATAGTACACCAGTAATGGCCCATAGTACATCAGTGATGAACTATAGTACATCAGTGATGATCCACAGTACATCAGGGATGGTCCATAGTACATCAGTGATGATCCATAGTACACCAGTGATGATCCATAGTACACCAGTGATGGCCCATAGCACATCAGTGATGAACTATAGTACATCAGTGATGATCCACAGTACATCAGTGATGATCCATAGTACATCAGTGATGATCCACAGTACATCAGTGATGATCCACAGTACATCAGGGATGGTCCATAGTACATCAGTGATGATCCATAGTACACCAGTGATGATCCATAGTACACCAGTGATGGCCCATAGTACATCAGTGATGAACTATAGTACATCAGTGATGATCCACAGTACATCAGAGATGATCCACAGTACATCAGGGATGGTCCATAGTACACCAGTGATGATCCACAGTACACCAGTGATGATCCATAGTACACCAGTGATGGTCCATAGTACATCAGTGATGATCTATAGTACATCAGTGATGGTCCATAGTACATCAGTGATGATCTATAGTACATCAGTGATGATCTATAGTACATCAGTGATGATCCACAGTACATCAGTTATGATACACAGTACATCAGTGATGATCCACAGTACATCAGTGATGATCCACAATACTTCAGTGATGATCCACAGTACATCAGTGATGATTCACAGTACATCAGGGATGGTCCACAGTATATCAGTGATGATCCATAGTACATCAGTGATGGTCCATAGTACATCAGTGATGGTCCATAGTACACCAGTGATGATCCATAGTACACCAGTGATGGCCCATAGTACACCAGTGATGGCCCATAGTACATCAGTGATGATCCATAGTACATCAGTGATGATCCACAGTACATCAGTGATGATCCATAGTACACCAGTGATGATCCATAGTACACCAGTGATGGCCCATAGTACATCAGTGATGAACTATAGTACATCAGTGATGATCCACAGTACATCAGGGATGGTCCATAGTACATCAGTGATGATCCATAGTACACCAGTGATGATACATAGTACACCAGTGATGGCCCATAGTACATCAGTGATGAACTATAGTACATCAGTGATGATCCACAGTACATCAGTGATGATCCATAGTACATCAGTGATGATCCACAGTACATCAGTGATGATCCACAGTACATCAGGGATGGTCCATAGTACATCAGTGATGATCCATAGTACACCAGTGATGATCCATAGTACACCAGTGATGGCCCATAGTACATCAGTGATGAACTATAGTACATCAGTGATGATCCACAGTACATCAGTGATGATCCACAGTACATCAGAGATGGTCCATAGTACACCAGTGATGATCCACAGTACACCAGTGATGATCCATAGTACACCAGTGATGGCCCATAGTACATCAGTGATGATCTATAGTACATCAGTGATGGTCCATAGTACATCAGTGATGAGCTATAGTACATCAGTGATGATCTATAGTACATCAGTGATGATCCATAGTACACCAGTGATGATCCATAGTACACCAGTGATGGCCCATAGTACATCAGTGATGAACTATAGTACATCAGTGATGATCCACAGTTCATCAGGGATGGTCCATAGTACATCAGTGATGATCCATAGTACACCAGTGATGATCCATAGTACACCAGTGATGGCCCATAGTACATCAGTGATGAACTATAGTACATCAGTGATGATCCACAGTACATCAGTGATGATCCATAGTACATCAGTGATGATCCACAGTACATCAGTGATGATCCACAGTACATCAGGGATGGTCCATAGTACATCAGTGATGATCCATAGTACACCAGTGATGATCCATAGTACACCAGTGATGGCCCATAGTACATCAGTGATGAACTATAGTACATCAGTGATGATCCACAGTACATCAGTGATGATCCACAGTACATCAGGGATGGTCCATAGTACACCAGTGATGATCCACAGTACATCAGGGATGGTCCATAGTACACCAGTGATGATCCACAGTACACCAGTGATGATCCATAGTACACCAGTGATGGTCCATAGTACATCAGTGATGATCTATAGTACATCAGTGATGGTCCATAGTACATCAGTGATGATCTATAGTACATCAGTGATGATCTATAGTACATCAGTGATGATCCATAGTACATCAGTGATGATCCACAGTACATCAGTGATGGTCCACAGTACATCAGGTATGGTCCACAGTACATCGGTGATGATCCATAGTACACCAGTGATGGCCCATAGTACATCAGTGATGGTCCATAGTACATCAGTGATGATCCATAGTACATCAGTGATGATCCATAGTACACCAGTGATGGCCCATAGTACACCAGTGATGGCCCATAGTACATCAGTGATGATCTATAGCACATCAGTGATGATCTATAGTACATCAGTGATGATTAGTGATGAGCCGAACACCCCCGGGTTCGGTTCGCACCAGAACCCGCGAACGGACCGAAAGTTTGCATGAACATTAGAACCCTATTAAATACAATGGATGCGAACGTTCGGATTCTAAAGTGCTAATTATAACGACTATTATCCAGGTTATTGTCCTAAACAGAGTTTGGGAACCCGGGTTCTGCACCAGGGGACATGTATCAATGCAAAAAGAAGTTTTAAAAACGGACGTTTTCCGGGAGCAGTCATTTTAATGATGCATAAAGTGAAAAAAAAAGTCAAATATTCCTTTAAATATTGTACCTGGGGGGTGTCTAAAGTATGCCTGTGAAGTGCCACGTGTTTCCCGTGTTTAGAACTGTCCCTGCACAAAATTACATTTCTAAAGGAAAAAAAAGCCATTTAAAACTGCTTGCGGCTTTAATGTAATGTCTGGTCCCGGTAATATGAATGAAAATCTTTAAGAAAAATGGCATAGCTACCCCATCACCCCCCCCTACCCCAGCTCATTACCAGCCCCTTTGGGTCTTGTATGGATATTAAGGGGAACCCCGCACACAAAATAAAAAAGGCCCTATATACTCTGAACAGCCGTATACAGGCGGTGCATACAAGACAGGGACTGTAGGTTTGTTCTTATGTTGAATCTGTTTGTAATTTTGAACAGCTACATTGTTTAAGTGTAGCTCCAGCCCAAATACCTATTTTTAAGCTTTTTGGAAAACATAGGGAAGGGTTATCACCCCTGTCACATTTTTTTTGCTGTCTGTGCCCCTGTTCAGAACATTTCACCTCACTTTGCGTCCCAATGACAACTGTTTTTGAAATGTGGTGTTTTTATTGAAACAAGGATTGGTGATAAAGCATCAGTAAAGAGGAGACACCTTTCTCCCATATTAATTCTTACAGGAGAACATTTTCCTTCCAAGGGGTAGATTTCCTTTCACTTCCTGTTGTCTTCTTCCGTTTGCAAGTAGTAGTCGTTTGTAAGTTGGATGTTTGAAAGTAGGGACCTGCCGTATATACTCTGCAGAAATTGGCCCCTTAGGTGTTGGTGTTGGCACAACACTGTAAGCACTCACAGTTACTCTTGGTGGGTGCTGGAACGCCCTGCTGTCAACTATTATATCAGGAATTGTAATAACATATAATTGTTGAACAGTGGTAGTAAAAATTGGGCCTTTGATGGTGGTGCTGGTGCCACAACACTGTAAGGCCTGACAGTTACTCTTGGTGGGCGCAGCAATGGGCCCTGCTGTGAATTATTAGATCAATAATTATAATTGCATGCCCCTGTTGAACAGGGGCTGAAAAATTGGGCCTTTGGTGGTGGTGGTGGTGGTGGTGGTGTTGACACAACACTGTAAGGCCTGACAGTTACTCTTGGTGGGCGCAGCAATGGGCCCTGCTGTGAATTATTAGATCAATAATTATAATTGCATGCCCCTGTTGAACAGGGGCTGAAAAATTGGGCCTTAGGCACTGGTGGCACAACACTGCAACCCCTCACATATACTGTACTTGGAGCACAGCAATGAGGCCTGTTGCAAAGTATTGCATCAAAAATTGTAATTACACGCCCCTGTTAAACAGGGGCTGAAAAATTGGGCCTTAGCCTGTCATGATCAGTGTCATTGCCTGGGTCACCTGCTGGTGGTGCTATTGCTTTCAGCACCAAAGGGTGCAGTTCTGGTGGCCACCAGCGGGTGTCTCCCATTTGTCTGGAGCCAAAATCATCTCCTGCAATCAGGCGTCACCTGAGACTGATTGCAGGAGGTGTGTATAAATACCCAGCAGACACTAAAGCATTTGCTCTGGTATTGTCTTGGAACCCAGACCTGTATGCCTGAACCTGAACCTGAACCTGAACCTGAACCTTGTGACCTGTTATCTGTTACCTTGTATCCTGTGTTCCTGAACCCTGCATCCATCCCTAGACCCCTGCCTCTGTACCTTGTATCCTGTGTTCCTGAACCCTGCATCCATCCCTGGACCCCTGCCTCTGTACCTTGTATCCTGTGTTCCTGAACCCTGCATCCATCCCTGGACCCCTGTCTTGCAGACTCATCCCTTCCTCCTGTTGTCCCTTCCGGCTCCCTGTTCAATCGGACTGATCTCTCGTGTATGACCCTGGCTTGATTACATTTACGCTTTAATCTCTAAACTGTATTTACGTTGGTGTAGGGAGTTGTTTTGTGTGTCACTGTGGTTGTTTGCTGGTTGCCTTTATTGTTTTAGGAATTATCCTTTCAATAAACTCATATATATATTTACTTACCTTGTGCCTAGTTCCTTTAGTGCAGCCCACTGATCTGCGTACCCTGTGCTGGATGCCGTGTTAGGCATCCGTGACAGAATACCAGAGCCATTCAAGCAGATCGGCTGCACTTGGGAATTGGGTCTGGGCACTGCTATTGCTTTAAAAATGCAGCTTGACGATATTCTGTATTTTTCGCTACTAGCAACAGAGGACAGGGAGTTTTGTTCTCAAACATTAAGTGAACACACTAGAGAGCAGTTGTTGGAATGCATCCGCATAGCCCATGTTTTTGTGGATCTGGGCAGTTTTGTGTTTGAGGATGTGCAAGATCTGATCTGTATCTGTACAGAGTTGGCCCTGTCTGATGCCTCCAGTGGAGACGATGACTATACACCCCCTTTTAGTGCAGCTCAGGTAGAGTCCTTGGTGTGGCTGTTGGAAGATGACTCAGTCTTTTTCCTTGAGCAGTACTCAACTTGTCCTACACAGGTGCTTGCAGCATGTATTGAGTCAGTGCAGTCTCTGGTCAGACAAGCAGTATGCAAACCTAACTTTGTGCAATCATTACTACAGGCCTGGTCAAGTTTATTGTACTCAGCCCCTGTCGGTTCCCTGCCACCCATTCCTGTGTCTAGACACCAGCCTGCTGGGATGTCTGCGTCTCCTTTACTCCCAACTACCACAGTGGCCAACCAATACACCCTCCTACCAATGAAGTACCAGTACCCTGTTTCCCCCTGCTGCACTTACCCTGCCTTTAACCCTCCTGCTTCATCTCGGCTGCCTCCATCAGTTCCCCTAAGACCCCCTTCAAAATCCGCACCCTCTGCTTCACCATCCTTCCGCTCTTCGCCTCTACCAGCTGCATCCACCACCTACAGCCCTGTATACATATACAAATCTTCGGTGGCTAAACCAAAGAAAAAACGGAAGTTCTTTCCAACTCACACGATCCTGCCAGTAACCCAGCCTGTTTCCACACCAGCCGACCTGTTGCAGCCTGTCTCCGCACCAGCAGACCTGTTGCAGCCTGTCTCCGCACCAGCCGACCTGTTGCAGCCTGTCTCCGCACCAGCCGACCTGTTGCAGCCTGTCTCCGCACCAGCCGACCTGTTGCAGCCTGTCTCCGCACCAGCCGACCTGTTGCAGCCTGTCTCCGCACCAGCCGACCTGTTGCAGCCTGTCTCCGCACCAGCCGACCTGTTGCAGCCTGTCTCCGCACCAGCCGACCTGTTGCAGCCTGTCTCCGCACCAGCCGACCTGTTGCAGCCTGTCTCCGCACCAGCCGACCTGTTGCAGCCTGTCTCCGCACCAGCCGACCTGTTGCAGCCTGTCTCCGCACCATCCGAACTGTTTCAACCTGTCTCCGCACCAGCCGACCTGTTGCAGCCTGTCTCCGCACCAGCCGATCTGTTGCAGCCTGTCTCCGCACCAAGCGACCTGTTGCAGCCTGTTTCCAAACCAAGCGACCTGTTGCAGCCTGTTTCCAAACCAAGCGACCTGTTGCAGCCTGTTTCCATACCAAGCGACCTGTTGCAGCCTGTTTCCAAACCAAGCGACCTGTTGCAGCCTGTTTCCACACCAGCCGATCCGCTCCAGCCTGTTTCCACACCAGCCGATCCGCTCCAGCCTGCTTCTACACCAGCCGATCCGCTCCAGCCTGCTTCTACACCAGCCGATCCGCTCCAGCTTGCTTCCACACCAGCCGACCTGTTCCAGCCTGCTTCCACACCAGCCGACCTGTTCCAGCCTGTTTCCACACCAGCCGACCTGTTCCAGCCTGTTTCCACACCAGCCAACCTGTTCCAGCCTGTTTCCACACCAGCCAACCTGTTCCAGCCTGTTTCCACACCAGCCAACCTGTTCCAGCCTGTTTCCACACCAGCCAACCTGTTCCAGCCTGTTTCCACACCAGCCAACCTGTTCCAGCCTGTTTCCACACCAACCAACCTGTTCCAGCCTGTTTCCACACCAGCCAACCTGTTCCAGCCTGTTTCCACACCAGCCAACCTGTTCCAGCCTGTTTCCACACCAGCCAACCTGTTCCAGCCTGTTTCCACACCAGCCAACCTGTTCCAGCCTGTTTCCACACCAGCCAACCTGTTCCAGCCTGTTTCCACACCAGCCAACCTGTTCCAGCCTGTTTCCACACCAGCCAACCTGTTCCAGCCTGTTTCCACACCAGCCAACCTGTTCCAGCCTGTTTCCACACCAGCCAACCTGTTCCAGCCTGGATTTTCGGTGCCCGTCACCCAGCCTGACGTTTTGGTGCCCGTCTTTCAGCCCGCTGAACCAGTGCCTGCCATCTGGCTTACTGAACCTCTGCCCGGTGGCCAGTTTGAAGTGCCTCTGCCCGGTGGCCAGCTTGAAGACCCAGCGCCATTTGCCCAGCCCGCTGACATGGTGCCTGCTAAACCAGTTCTCGATGCCCGGCTTGCCGCTGATTTTGCCCTGCTTGATTCCCAGCCTGACTGTGATGCCCTTGTGTTGTTCGCCTCCGTTAGGTTCATGCACATTGCCCTGCCTGTTTTCATTTCCAGATCCCAACTTCCAGACCCTGGTGGTGGGGTGCGTGTTCCATTGCCGGACTCAGGTGCCACGCCTCCCAGTAAGTTTAAGGACTCTGGCCAGAGGAGCACAAGTAGTCCGCAGACACAGGGGAGACTTTTTGGGACCTTTCCGCACCTACCAGCACTGCCAGATCAAGGGCAGAATGGAGCGTCCGGAGGCCACTCCTTGGGAGGGGGAACTGTCATGATCAGTGTCATTGCCTGGGTCACCTGCTGGTGGTGCTATTGCTTTCAGCACCAAAGGGTGCAGTTCTGGTGGCCACCAGCGGGTGTCTCCCATTTGTCTGGAGCCGAAATCATCTCCTGCAATCAGGCGTCACCTGAGACTGATTGCAGGAGGTGTGTATAAATACCCAGCAGACACTAAAGCATTTGCTCTGGTATTGTCTTGGAACCCAGACCTGTATGCCTGAACCTGAACCTGAACCTGAACCTGAACCTGAACCTTGTGACCTGTTATCTGTTACCTTGTATCCTGTGTTCCTGAACCCTGCATCCATCCCTGGACCCCTGCCTCTGTACCTTGTATCCTGTGTTCCTGAACCCTGCATCCATCCCTGGACCCCTGCCTCTGTACCTTGTATCCTGTGTTCCTGAACCCTGCATCCATCCCTGGACCCCTGTCTTGCAGACTCATCCCTTCCTCCTGTTGTCCCTTCCGGCTCCCTGTTCAATCGGACTGATCTCTCGTGTATGACCCTGGCTTGATTACATTTACGCTTTAATCTCTAAACTGTATTTACGTTGGTGTAGGGAGTTGTTTTGTGTGTCACTGTGGTTGTTTGCTGGTTGCCTTTATTGTTTTAGGAATTATCCTTTCAATAAACTCATATATATATTTACTTACCTTGTGCCTAGTTCCTTTAGTGCAGCCCACTGATCTGCGTACCCTGTGCTGGATGCCGTGTTAGGCATCCGTGACATAGCCACTGGTGGCGCACCCATAAACCAAAATGATCTTCCAAGCTATCATCATTAATCGGATCATTGAGGAGGAGGAGGAGGATAGCTAGTCAACATAACAGCACAGGAACTCAGCATCAGCATCAGTCTTGAAGGGATGTGACATTTTAAAATCAATTAGTCTGTTATATCAGCATCAGGTGTGTGGTAGCTGGTGGTGATCCAAGACTGGTTCATCTTGATGAAAGTCAGTCGATCAACCGAGTCGGTGGACAGGCGCACCTTGTGATCCGTGACAAATCCTCCAGCAGCACTGAATGTGCGTTCTGAAAGAACGCTGGATGCAGGACAGGCCAGTAGCTCAATTGCATACTGTGCAAGCTCTGGCCAGTGATCCATCCTCAAGACCCAGTAAGCCAGAGGATTTTCGGTGGGGAAGGTGTCCAAGTCTGACCTTGCCCCTAGGTATTCCTGCACCATGTATATCAGACGCTGGCGATGGTTGCTGGAAACGATCATACTTTGGGGCTGCGGACTAAAGAATTGTCTGAACGCATCGGTCAGATGGCCACCTTCCCCACCGCTCCTTCTTTGACTGCCCGAAGCCTCAGCAACTCGTTGTCCAGGACCAGGAGTTTGTAACCTCCCAGTCTCTGGGAACGCGTTGCACAGACCTTTCTGCAAGGCCTCCCGGAGTTGTCTCATCCTCTGCTCCCTCTGCGACGGTAACATAAGGTCCGCAACCTTACCCTTTGTGAGGGGGTTAGCTCGGCAGCGGGTGTGTGTGACCCCCGGGATGGGCTCCCCACACAAAAACAGGCCCAGCAGACGGAGGTTGTGGTTTTCAAAATCAAAAAAGGTGCGGTTTATTTTCTATTTACAGTGACAAAAACACAGCAAGGCAAAAGAAACATAAACAAAATAAATCCTGGTCAACTTGACCTCTGACTAAACATACAGGTTTCCTAACTAACAACTGGGATCAGCCTAGTGCTGTCCTAGTCCCTAAGTCCCTGGTTTTAAATGTCCAAGCAAATAGCCACACAGGCTTTGTCTCACCGCACAGGGGTTCACTCTCCCTAGACAGTCCACACAGGTCTGGTTCCAGGCATGAGCTAACACCTAATGAATCTGGGAGTTTTTATAGAGGCCTTAAACGAGCTGACAAGCCTCAGCTGGTCTCATCAACTCCCTGTCTGCACGACGCCCAGCCCTCTCCCTAGAGGTATGAGTCATCAATGAGCCCACTAGTCTCAGCTGGGCTTATACAACTCTCCACCTAGTTGTATAAGTCGGCGTAAAGCCTGAATCTGGGCGAAATATATCTACCCCCCTGGATGCAACCAGGTGACTTTACCTTCCTGCTGTCACATACCCCCCCCCTCTTGTTTTAACCTCGGGGTTGGAACACCAGCAATCAGGCATTCATGTACTCGAGACAAAGCATCCACATTCCCCATTTGAACGCCAGGGCGATGCTTTACTGTGAAGTTGAATTCCTGGAGGGCCAGGAACCACCTATTCACTCTTCTATTTGTTTCCTTGTTTTGAGCCATCCACTTTAACGGAGCGTGATCCGTAACCATGTCAAAGTGCCTACCTAGCAGGTAGTACCGAAGGGAATCTAGAGCCCACTTCACCGCTAAACACTCCTTTTCAACGGTGGCGTAATTTACCTCATGGGACTTCAACTTCCTGCTGAGGTAAATGACTGGGTGCTCTTCCCCGTTCCAGACCTGGGACAATACTGCTCCTAACCCCACATCTGACGCATCACTTTGTACGACAAAGTCTTTAGAGAAGTCGGGTGAGTACAACACTGGCTGGCTACATAAGGCTTGTTTCAAGAATTGGAATGCTGCCTCAGCCTCGGGGGTCCATTTAATCATGACCGACCCTTTCCCCTTCGTCAGGTTGGTTAGGGGCACAGCCTTAGAAGCAAAGTGGGGAATGAATCGCCGATAATACCCAGCGATTCCCAGAAAGGCTCGTACCTGCTTCTTGCTGTTGGGACGTGGCCAACTCTGGATGGCCTCGACTTTGTTGAGTTGGGGTTTTATTACTCCCCTCCCAATGGTGTACCCAAGATATTTGGCCTCCTCCTGCCCAATGGTACACTTCTTGGGGTTAGCCGTAAACCCTGCTTCCCGAACAGAGTCCAGGACTGCTTGCACTTTTGGCAGATGTGAGGCCCAATCTGTGCTATGGACAATTATGTCATCCAGGTAAGCCGCAGCATACTTCCGATGGGGCCTCAGCATCTGGTCCATTTTCCGCTGGAATGTGGCCGGCGCATTCTGTAACCCGAACGGCATTCTTTTATATTGGAACGCCCCGTCTGGGGTTACAAATGCGGTTTTCTCTTTGGCCGACTTCGCCAGGGGGATTTGCCAATACCCTTTTGTGAGGTCAAGAGTCGTCATGTATCGGGCTGTTCCCAGCCGGTCGATCAACTCATCTATACGTGGCATGGGGTAGGTGTCAAATTTTGTAACTTTGTTCAACTGACGAAAATCGTTACAAAATCGCCAGCTCCCATCCGGTTTAGGCACCAACACAATGGGACTAGACCAATCACTTTGGGACTCCTCTATCACCCCTAAGTTCAGCATTTTCTGTACTTCCTCCCGTATTGCCTCCCGTCGGGCCTCTGGGATCCGATAGGGTTTTAACTTCACCCTTTCACCGGGCGGGGTAATAATGTCATGCTCTACCCCAGATGTTTGTCCCGGCAGCTCAGAGAATACCTCCTTGTTGCGAAGCACAAACTCCTTAACCTCCTGTTGTTGGGGTTGTGACAAGGTGGCTGCGATTCCAACCTCAGGAATCACGCAACCAGTTTGAGCTGGTGACCAAGTGTCTGCGACTAGGGACTCTCTATCCCTCCAGGCTTTCAACAGATTAACGTGATAGATCTGTTCGGGCTTTCGCCTTCCTGGTTGTCTGACCTTGTAATTCACTTCGCTCACTTTTTCCATTATCTCGTAGGGGCCTTGCCATTTGGCAAGGAATTTACTTTCAACCGTAGGGACAAGTACCAATATCCTATCCCCCGGGGAAAAGGTACGGGTCTTGGCTCCACGGTTGTACACTCTCTGCTGTGCCAACTGCGCTTGGGCCAAATGTTCCTTCACGATGGGCATTACCTGTGCAATTCGATCTTGCATCAGGGCGACATTCTCAATCACACTCCTGTGGGGAGAACTCTCACTTTCCCAAGTTTCCTTGGCAATATCCAACAGCCCTCTTGGGTGTCTCCCATACAGTAACTCAAAGGGGGAGAATCCCGTAGAGGATTGGGGCACCTCCCTAATAGCAAACATCAAATAAGGAAGTAGACAGTCCCAATCCCTTCCATCTCTATCCACCACTTTCTTCAACATTTGTTTTAGGGTTTTGTTGAATCTTTCAACCAGCCCATCGGTTTGGGGGTGATACACAGATGTACGCAATTGCGTCACTTTGAACAATTTACACAGCTCTTTCATAACCCGGGACATAAAGGGTGTACCTTGGTCCGTAAGCAGTTCTTTACAAATACCCACCCGGCTAAAAACAAGAGATAGCTCTTTGGCTATGGTTTTGGCCGAGGTATTTCTGAGAGGGATCGCTTCTGGATAACGGGTGGCATAGTCCATTATAACCAATATGCACTGGTGCCCCCTAGCGGACTTGATTATAGGACCTACCAAATCCATTGCGATTCTCTCAAACGGGACCTCAATGATGGGTAGAGGGACCAGCGGGCTACGGAAATGTGGCATCGGGGCCGACCTCTGACACACAGGGCAGGAGGAACAATAATTTTCTATGTCCTTCATCACCCCAGGCCAATAGAATCTCTGTAATACCCTCTCTCGGGTTTTCTCTGTCCCCAGATGACCTCCAAGAATGTGCCCATGGGCCAACTCCAACACCAACTTCCTGTAAGGTTTGGGCACCACAAGCTGCTCAACGGTTTCTTCTGCCCTTTTTGCCACCCGATACAGTAGGTCCTTCTCTACGCTGAAGTATGGGTAAGTGCAGGTATTATCTGGGTTCACTAACTCGCCATCTATTTTCACTACGTTTTCCCGTGCCTTTATTAGGGCGGGGTCTTTCAACTGTTCTGTGGCAAAGTTTTCCCTGTGAACCTCAAGATCAGAAAACTCCACAGACGGTAGGTTTTCGTCTGAGGAGGTGGGCTCCTCTCCAGTTTCTTGAGTCTCCCCTGCCAATACTGACAAGGGAAATTCCGGAGAGTCCTCACCACTCTCAGGGGAGTTCTGGCTATCACATTCCTGGTACATAGGGGCACCAGTGGGGGGCTCAGGATCATCCCACAGTTCCCAGAACTTCGGAAAATCCCTTCCCACAATGGCGTCATGCGGTAACTGAGATACTAAGCCCACTGGATGAGAGAGGGTACCTTTGGGGGTCTCGAAACACACTGTAGTCACTGGATACTCTCGGGTGTCCCCATGCACACAAATAACGGCTACCTTGCTATTCCCAGAGACCTCTGTTTTAACTAACTCAGCCTTTATCAGGGTCACAAGGCTACCTGAATCCAGCAATACCACAACATTTCTACCATTAATACACATTTTGCATAAATGTTTCTCAGTTCCCCGAATGGCAGTGCATGCGACTGTCGCACACAGCGACTGACGTCTGCCCGTCAGAAAGTCACACTGCATGGGTTCCTCCACAACCGGGCAATTTGCTGCAATATGTCCCGCTTGCCGGCAGCGGTAGCAAACGATCCTTCTTGCGGCCTCTTGAGCCGCTGATTTCCCAGGCTGTTCTCGCCAAACTTGGGGTAGAGCTCCCACCCTCTCACTCTCTCCACCCTCACCCCTTGGAATCCTCTTATCCGCCCCTGGGGATGGTCTGGTCTTAGGGTGGAAAGTCCGAGTGTCTCTGGAAGAGGCCGTCAGGTTCTCTGTAGCCAAGTATTTCTCCACACGATCCACAAGACCATCGGCCGTCTCTGGGTCTCCATGGCTTACCCACTTTTGGATGGCAGTAGGAAGAGCTCTCAAAAACCGATCCATTACAACACGTTCCACAATCTTTGGTGCGGACAAAGTCTCTGGCTGTAGCCACTTTCTGCTCAGGTGAATGAGATCATACATTTGAGACCTGGGGGGTTTTCCAAGCTGGAAAGTCCAGTTATGCACACGCTGAGCCCGGACAGCCAGGGTGACACCCAGCCTTGCCAATATTTCAGCTTTTAGCATCACATAGTCTTTTGCTTGGTTAGGCTCTAGGTCATAGTAAGCTTTCTGCGATTCACCAGTTAACAGAGGAGCCACTAGTCCAGCCCACTGCTCCTCAGGCCACTTTTCTCTTTCAGCGGTCCTTTCAAATGTGGTCAAAAATACCTCTGGATCATCCTCTCCAGTCATTTTTGTCAATAAACGACTCACCCCAAAGGACGCGGTATTAGTGGGACGGCTTTCCTCACTGGTCTGCGGACGTTGCTGCATTACTGCTTCCATCTGTTGTTGTAGTCTCTGCTCTTGCTTCTGCAACAGGTCTATGAAGCGGGCCTCAGATTGCTGCTGGGCTTGTTGCTGAGCCTCCAGACTCTGTTGCAAAGTTGCAAGGCTCTGTTGATGAGCTTGCTGCTGGGCTGCAAGGCTCCTTTGCAAACCTGCATTTGTCTGCTGTTGATTGGCATTTGCTAGAGCCAGCTGTTTCAGTATCTCCTCCATGCTGGCTTAAAAAAAAACTGCCCGCATTCTCCACCAACTGTGAGGGGGTTAGCTCGGCAGCGGGTGTGTGTGACCCCCGGGATGGGCTCCCCACACAAAAACAGGCCCAGCAGACGGAGGTTGTGGTTTTCAAAATCAAAAAAGGTGCGGTTTATTTTCTATTTACAGTGACAAAAACACAGCAAGGCAAAAGAAACATAAACAAAATAAATCCTGGTCAACTTGACCTCTGACTAAACATACAGGTTTCCTAACTAACAACTGGGATCAGCCTAGTGCTGTCCTAGTCCCTAAGTCCCTGGTTTTAAATGTCCAAGCAAATAGCCACACAGGCTTTGTCTCACCGCACAGGGGTTCACTCTCCCTAGACAGTCCACACAGGTCTGGTTCCAGGCATGAGCTAACACCTAATGAATCTGGGAGTTTTTATAGAGGCCTTAAACGAGCTGACAAGCCTCAGCTGGTCTCATCAACTCCCTGTCTGCACGACGCCCAGCCCTCTCCCTAGAGGTATGAGTCATCAATGAGCCCACTAGTCTCAGCTGGGCTTATACAACTCTCCACCTAGTGGTATAAGTCGGCGTAAAGCCTGAATCTGGGCGAAATATATCTACCCCCCTGGATGCAACCAGGTGACTTTACCTTCCTGCTGTCACACCTTGTACCGTGGATCAAGGAGAGTGGCCAGCCAGTAATGGTCCCTCTCCTTGATCCGAAGAATACGAGGATCCTTCCGCAGACTTTGCAGGATCAGGGAGGCCATGCAGCGTAGGTTAGCTGAGGCATTCAGTCCGGAGTCCTCTGGGTCACTAAGGATGACATGATCCGCAGCCACCTCCTCCCAGCCACGTACAAGTCCACTGGTTTCTTGGGACTGTAAATCATCCCTAAAAGACTGCTGCTGATGATGCTGAGTGCCAGCCTCCACCTCCATGCTGACACAATCCTCCTCCTCCTCCTCCTCCTCCTCCTCTTCCTGTGCGATGGGTGGGACAGAAGGAACACTGTCAGGGTAAAGGGGGCCTTGAGAGGCAAGGAAGTCCTCCTCTTCCTCCCTCTGTTCTGCTTCAAGTGCCCTGTCCATTATTCCATGCAGCGTGTGCTCCAACAGGTGGACAAGAGGTACAGTGTCACTGATGCATGCACTGTCACTGCTCACCATCCTCGTGGCCTCCTCAAATGGTGCCAGAACAGTGCATGCATCCCTGATCATGCCCCACTGGCGTGGTGAAAAAAACCCGAGCTCCCCTGACCCTGTCCTGGTGCCGTAGTCGCACAGGTACTCATTGATGGCCCTCTGCTGCATGTGCAGCCGCTGCAGCATGGCCAACGTTGAGTTCCACCTGGTGGGCATGTCACATATAAGGCGGTTCTTGGGCAGGTTCAACTCCTTTTGCAGCTCAGCCAGGCGAGCACTGGCATTATAAGATCTGCGGAAATGAACACAGACTTTCCTGGCCTGCCTCAGGACATCCTGTAAGCCCGGGTACCTGCCCAAGAACCACTGCACCACCAGGTTAAGGACGTGAGCCATACAGGGCACATGGGTCAGTTGTCCCTGTCGGAGGGCGGAGAGGAGGTTGGTGCCATTGTCACAAACCACCATTCCTGGCTTAAGCTGGCGTGGCGTCAACCACCTCTCGGCCTGCCCCTGCAGAGCAGATGGACCTCTGCCCCAGTGTGGCTCCTGTCCCCCAAACACACCAGCGCAAGCACGGCATGGCATCTTTTTGCCTGCGTACTTGCGTAGCCCCTTAAACGCCTACGGAGCACCGCTGGTTCCGAGGACAAACCACAGGATGAGGCCATGGAGGAAGAAGAAGAGGAGGGGGTGGAGGAGAGAGGTGTGTGACAACCAGTAGTAGCATTTTGGAGGCGTGGCGGTGGAACAACCTCCAACACTACTGCACCTTGTCCTGCATCCTTCCCAGCTGCCAAAAGAGTGACCCAATGGGCCGTGAAAGAAAGGTAACGTCCCTGTCCATGCCTGCTGGACCATGAGTCAGCGGTAATATGCACCTTACCGCTGACCGCCCTGTCCAGCGAGGCCAAGACATTGCCTTCCACATGCCTGTAGAGAGCCGGAATCGCCTTCCGTGAGAAAAAGTGGCGTTTGGGAACCTGCCACTGAGGAACCGCACATTGCACAAACTCATGGAAGGGGGCCGAGTCTACCAACTGAAAAGGCAGCAGTTGAAGCGCTAGCAATTTAGCCAAGCTAGCATTCAACCGCTGGGCATGTGGATGGCTGGGAGTGAACTTCTTTCGACGGTCCAGCAGCTGGGGCAGGGAAATTTGCCTGCTAGAATCGGACGTCGGTGTACTGCTAGCAGAGTGCCCGCAAGTACTTGGCTGTGACACACCTAATTCTACACCTTCATTCCTCTCAGAGCAGGTTTCAGAGAGGACTGAAGGTATAGTGGGGTTGGAGATCCCAGCTGATGCGGTGCAAGAAGAGGTCAGCTTTGTTCTTTGGTGTGGGTCTTTAAGGTAGGCTTGCCAACGAGCTGCATGGCAGGTCAACATATGTCTGATCAAGCATGTGGTGCCCAAGCGGCTGATGTTTTGGCCACACGATATACGCTTGAGACATATGTTGCAAACAGCAGCTGTGCGATCTGATGCACTCGCCTCAAAAAAGGCCCACACCAAAGAACTTTTTGAATGACGGGCAGAGGCAGCGCCCTGCACAGGCGGAGCTCTGCGGTGTGATTCCATCGGTGTGCTGCCCATACGCTGGCCACCCAAGGGCATCCTGCCTCGTTGGAGATGTGCCTCCTCCTCATCCTCCTCCTCCTCCTCTCTCCTATTAGGTACCCACGTGGAGTCAGTGACCTCATCATCCCCTCCCTCCTCATCACTGGAGCCAATCTGGCAGTATGCTGCAGCTGCTGGAGCATGACTGCCAGATTGGTGTCCTTCTTGAGCATCCCCTCTCTCTGCTCTCACGCTACTGCCTTCCTCTATCTGGGTATCATCATCAGATCCTTCGAAACGCTGGGCATCCTCCTGGAGCATGTACCCAACACTGTGCTCAAACAGTTCGGGGGACTCCTCAGGAGGAGGACATGGTGGGTCTAGGGAAGGATTGACTAATGAAGATAATGATACCAGAGAAGAGGACGCTTTGGCAGCTGCTTTGCCAGTACCCTAAGCCTGGGTGAGAGAGGATGAGGAGGATGAGGTGGGCTTGGTCATCCACTCTACCAAGTCTTCGGCATGATGTGGCTCAACATGTCCAGCTGCCGAAAAGAAGGACAAGCGTGTCCCATGGCCATGTGCTGATGACAATGCACCGCATCCACGACCAGCACTGTTGCCCCCAGACACAGAGCCTGCTTGCCCTCTTTTTTTGCCTCCTGACTGTCTGCCTCTCCTTGTTTGCCTTCCAGACATTTTAATGGATGGCCTGCAGGGAGATGGGAAAAACAGCAATAAGGGCTACCTTCAGGTGTATACTGTGCAGGAGGCTTAGCAACAATGACACTGACACTGTCCCCTGCCTATCCTTCTCTGTCCCTAAACACAAGGATTTGCAATATGCTTCAGCAAGATTGGTTTAGCACAGAATAGCACACTGTCAGTTTCACTCACTGTACCTCTCTGTGCCTACAAACAAGATTTAGCACAGAATAGCACACTGATAGTTTCCACGAGTGTCCTTCTCTGTCCCTAAACTCAAGGATTTCAAATATGGTTCAGCAAGATTGGTTTAGAACAGAATAGCACACTGTCAGTTTCACTCACTGTACCTCTCTGTCCCTACAAATAAGATTTAGCACAGAATAGCACACTGATAGTTTCCATGAGTGTCCTTCTCTGTCCCTAAACTCAAGGATTTCAAATATGGTTCAGCAAGATTGGTTTAGAACAGAATAGCACACTGTCAGTTTCACTCACTGTCCTACTCTGTCCCTACAAACAAGATTTAGCACAGAATAGCACACTGACACTTTCCCTCACTGTACCTCTCTGTCCCTAAACTCAAGGATTTCAAATATGGTTCAGCAAGATTGGTTTAGAACAGAATAGCACACTGTCAGTTTCACTCACTGTCCTACTCTGTCCCTACAAACAAGATTTAGCACAGAATAGCACACTGATAGTTTCCACGAGTGTCCTTCTCTGTCCCTAAACTCAAGGATTTCAAATATGGTTCAGCAAGATTGGTTTAGAACAGAATAGCACACTGTCAGTTTCACTCACTGTCCTACTCTGTCCCTACAAACAAGATTTAGCACAGAATAGCACACTGACACTTTCCCTCACTGTACCTCTCTGTCCCTAAACTCAAGGATTTCAAATATGGTTCAGCAAGATTGGTTTAGAACAGAATAGCACACTGACACTTTCCCTCACTGTACCTCTCTGTCCCTACAAACAAGGTTTAGCACAGAATAACACACTGACACTCTCCCTACCTATCCTTATTTGTCCCTAAACACAAGGAATCCAGGATTAGTAAAGGAAAAAAAATGACACTGTCCCTGCCTATGCTTCTCTTTCCCTGCTCCGGAACACACTACACAAGGCCGCCGTGCTGGCGGCCTTTTATAGTGTGGGGCGTGTACTAAACCCCCTCAAGAATAATTGGCCACAGGCATCCTGCCTGTGGCCAATCATTGCTCTCCTCACTGCCGGCGCTGTGATTGGCCAAGCATGCGGGGTCACAGTGCATGCTTGGCCAATCACAGCGCCTGGATGACACTGCGATGGCGTAGTGCATTGTGGGCCGTTCGCGTCACTCGAATTTGGCGCGAACGGCCCAAATCGTTCAATCTTCGTCGAACGATCGAACAGCCAATGTTCGAGTCGAACGTATGTTCGACTCGAATACGAAGCTCATCCCTAATCATCACTGATGTACTATAGATCATCACTGATGTACTATGGACCATCACTGGTGTACTATGGATCATCACTGGTGTACTATAGATCATCACTGATGTACTATAGATCATCACTGATGTACTATGGGCCATCACTTGTGTACTATGGATCATCACTGGTGTACTATGGATCATCCCTGATGTACTATGGACCATCCCTGATGTCCTATGGACCATCCCTGATGTACTGTGAATCATCACTGGTGTACTGTGGATCATCACTGATGTACTATAGATCATCACTGATGTACTGTGGATCATCACTGATGTACTATGGGCCATCACTGGTGTACTATGGGCCATCACTGGTGTACTATGGATCATCACTGATGTACTGTGGATCATCCCTGATGTACTGTGGGCCATCACTGATGTACTATGGATCATGACTGGTGTACTATGGATCATCACTGATGTACTGTGAACCACCCCTGATGTACTGTGGATCATCACTGATGTACTGTGGATCATCACTGATGTACTGTGGAACATCACTGATGTACTGTGGATCATCACTGATGTACTATGGATCATCCCTGATGTACTATGGACCATCCCTGATGTACTGTGGATCATCACTGATGTACTGTGAATCATCACTGGTGTACTGTGGATCATCACTGATGTACAATAGATAATCACTCATGTACTGTGGATCATCACTGATGTACTATGGGCCATCACTGGTGTACTATGGACCATCCCTGATGTACTATGGATCATCCCTGATGTACTATGGACCATCCCTGATGTACTGTGGATCATCACTGATGTACTATAGATCATCACTGATGTACTATTGGCCATCACTGGTGTACTATGGGCCATCACTGGAGTACTATGGATCATCACTGGTGTACTATGGACCATCACTAATTTACTATGGACCATCACTGATGTACTGTGGATCATCACTGATGTACTGTGGATCATCCCTGGTGTACTATGGATCATCACTGGTGTACTATGGATCATCACTGATGTACTATGGGCCATCACTGATGTACTATGGATCATCACTGATGTACTGTGGACCATCCCTGATGTACTGTGGATCATCACTGATGTACTGTGGATCATCACTGATGTACTAAGGATCATCACTGATGTACTATAGATCATCACTGATGTACTATGGGCCATCACTGGTGTACTGTGGATCATCACTGATGTACTGTGGATCATCACTGATGTACTATAGATCATCACTGATGTACTATGGACCATCACTGGTGTACTATGAATCATCACTGGTGTACTATTAATCATCACTGGTGTACTATGGATCATCACTGATGTACTATAGATCATCACTGATGTACTATGGATCATCACTGATGTACTGTGGACCATCCCTGATGTACTGTGGATCATCACTGATGTACTGTGGACCATCCACTGGTGTACTGTGGATCATCACTGATGTACTATAGATAATCACTGATGTACTGTGGATCATCACTGATGTACTATGGGCCATCACTGGTGTACTATGGACCATCCCTGATGTACCATGGACCATCCCTGATGTACTGCGGATCATCACTGATGTACTGTGGTTCATCACTGATGTACTATAGATCATCACTGATGTACTATGGGCCATCACTGGTGTACTATGGGCCATCACTGGTGTATTATGGATCATCACTGGTGTAGTATGGATCATCACTGGTGTACTATGGACCATCACTGATGTACTATGGACCATCACTGATGTACTGTGGATCATCACTGATGTACTGAGGATCATCACTGATGTACTGAGGATCATCACTGATGTACTGTGGATCATCACTGATGTAGTATAGATCATCACTGATGTACTGAGGATCCTCAGATGTACTGAGGATCATCACTGATGTACTGAGGATCATCACTGATGTACTGTGGATCATCACTGATGTAGTATAGATCATCACCATAGATCATCACCATCACTGGTGTACTATGGGCCATCACTGGTGTATTATGGATCATCACTGGTGTAGTATGGATCATCACTGGTGTACTATGGACCATCACTGATGTACTATGGACCATCACTGATGTACTATGGACCATCACTGATGTACTGTGGATCATCACTGATGTACTGTGGATCATCACTGATGTACTGAGGATCATCACTGATGTACTGTGAATCATCACTGATGTACTGTGGATCATCACTGATGTAGTATAAATCATCACTGATGTACTATGGGCCATAGTATACTATGGATCATCACTGATGTACTATGGATCATCACTGATGTACTATGGATCATCACTGATGTATTATGGATCATCACTGATGTACTATGGACCATCCCTGATGTACTGTGGATCATCCCTGATGTACTGTGGATCATCACTGATGTACTGTGGTTCATCACTGATGTACTGAGGATCATCACTGATGTACTATAGATCATCACTGATGTACTATGGGCCATCACTGGTGTACTGTTGATCATCACTGATGTACTGTGGATCATCACTGATGTACTATAGATCATCACTGATGTACTATGGACCATCACTGGTGTACTATGAATCATCACTGGTGTACTATTAATCATCACTGGTGTACTATGGATCATCACTGATGTACTATAGATCATCACTGATGTACTATGGGCCATCACTGGTGTACTATGGATCATCCCTGATGTACTATGGACCATCCCTGATGTACTATGGACCATCACTGATGTACTGTGAATCATCACTGGTGTACTGTGGATCATCACTGATGTACTATAGATAATCACTGATGTACTGTGGATCATCACTGATGTACTATGGGCCATCACTGGTGTACTATGGACCATCCCTGATGTACCATGGACCATCCCTGATGTACTGCGGATCATCACTGATGTACTGTGGATCATCACTGATGTACTATAGATCATCACTGATGTACTATGGGCCATCACTGGTGTTCTATGGGCCATCACTGGTGTATTATGGATCATCACTGGTGTAGTATGGATCATCACTGGTGTACTATGGACCATCACTGATGTACTATGGACCATCACTGATGTACTGTGGATCATCACTGATGTACTGTCGATCATCACTGATGTACTGAGGATCATCACTGATGTACTGAGGATTATCACTGATGTACTGAGGACCATCCCTTATGTACTGTGGACCATCACTGATGTACTATGGACCATCCCTGATGTACTGTGGACCATCCCTGATGTACTGTGGATCATCACTGATGTACTGTGGATCATCACTGATGTACTATAGATCATCACTGATGTACTATGGGCCATCACTGGTGTACTACGGGCCATCACTGGTGTACTATGGGCCATCACTGGTGTACTATGGATCATCACTGATGTACTATGGATCATCACTGATGTACTGTGGATTATCACTGATGTACTGTGGATCATCCCTGGTGTACTATGGATCATCACTGATGTACTATGGGCCATCACTGATGTACTATGGATCATCACTGATATACTGTGGACCATCCCTGATGTACTGTGGATCATCACTGATGTACTGTGGATCATCACTGATGTACTGTGGATCATCACTAATGTACTGTGGATCATCACTGATGTACTATGGGCCATCACTGGTGTACTAAGGGCCATCACTTGTGTACTATGGGCCATCACTGGTGTACTATGGATCATCACTGATGTACTATGGATCATCACGGATGTACTATGGATCATCACTGATGTACTATGGATCATCACTGATGTACTATGGGCCATCACTGGTGTACTGTGGATCATCACTGATGTACTGTGGACCATCCCTGGTGTACTGTGGATCATCACTGATGTACTGTGGATCATCACTGATGTACTGAGGATCATCACTGATGTTCTATAAGCCATCACTGATGTACTATGGATCATCACTGATGTACTATGGATCATCACTGATGTACTGTGAATCATCACTGGTGTACTGTGGATCATCACTGATGTACTATAGATAATCACTGATGTACTGTGGATCATCACTGATGTACTATGGGCCATCACTGGTGTACTATGGACCATCCCTGATGTACCATGGACCATCCCTGATGTACTGCGGATCATCACTGATGTACTGTGGATCATCACTGATGTACTATAGATCATCACTGATGTACTATGGGCCATCACTGGTGTACTACGGGCCATCACTGGTGTACTATGGGCCATCACTGGTGTACTATGGATCATCACTGATGTACTATGGATCATCACTGATGTACTGTGGATTATCACTGATGTACTGTGGATCATCCCTGGTGTACTATGGATCATCACTGATGTACTATGGGCCATCACTGATGTACTATGGATCATCACTGATATACTGTGGACCATCCCTGATGTACTGTGGATCATCACTGATGTACTGTGGATCATCACTGATGTACTGTGGATCATCACTAATGTACTGTGGATCATCACTGATGTACTATGGGCCATCACTGGTGTACTAAGGGCCATCACTTGTGTACTATGGGCCATCACTGGTGTACTATGGATCATCACTGATGTACTATGGATCATCACGGATGTACTATGGATCATCACTGATGTACTATGGATCATCACTGATGTACTATGGGCCATCACTGGTGTACTGTGGATCATCACTGATGTACTGTGGACCATCCCTGGTGTACTGTGGATCATCACTGATGTACTGTGGATCATCACTGATGTACTGAGGATCATCACTGATGTTCTATAAGCCATCACTGATGTACTATGGATCATCACTGATGTACTATGGATCATCACTGATGTACTGTGAATCATCACTGGTGTACTGTGGATCATCACTGATGTACTATAGATAATCACTGATGTACTGTGGATCATCACTGATGTACTATGGGCCATCACTGGTGTACTATGGACCATCCCTGATGTACCATGGACCATCCCTGATGTACTGCGGATCATCACTGATGTACTGTGGATCATCACTGATGTACTATAGATCATCACTGATGTACTATGGGCCATCACTGGTGTTCTATGGGCCATCACTGGTGTATTATGGATCATCACTGGTGTAGTATGGATCATCACTGGTGTACTATGGACCATCACTGATGTACTATGGACCATCACTGATGTACTGTGGATCATCACTGATGTACTGTGGATCATCACTGATGTACTGAGGATCATCACTGATGTACTGAGGATTATCACTGATGTACTGAGGACCATCCCTTATGTACTGTGGACCATCACTGATGTACTATGGACCATCCCTGATGTACTGTGGACCATCCCTGATGTACTGTGGATCATCACTGATGTACTGTGGATCATCACTGATGTACTATAGATCATCACTGATGTACTATGGGCCATCACTGGTGTACTACGGGCCATCACTGGTGTACTATGGGCCATCACTGGTGTACTATGGATCATCACTGATGTACTGTGGATCATCACTGATGTACTGTGGATTATCACTGATGTACTGTGGATCATCCCTGGTGTACTATGGATCATCACTGGTGTACTATGGATCATCACTGATGTACTATGGGCCATCACTGATGTACTATGGATCATCACTGATATACTGTGGACCATCCCTGATGTACTGTGGATCATCACTGATGTACTGTGGATCATCACTGATGTACTGTGGATCATCACTAATGTACTGTGGATCATCACTGATGTACTATGGGCCATCACTGGTGTACTAAGGGCCATCTCTTGTGTACTATGGGCCATCACTGGTGTACTATGGATCATCACTGATGTACTATGGATCATCACGGATGTACTATGGATCATCACTGATGTACTATGGATCATCACTGATGTACTATGGGCCATCACTGGTGTACTGTGGATCATCACTGATGTACTGTGGACCATCCCTGGTGTACTGTGGATCATCACTGATGTACTGTGGATCATCACTGATGTACTGAGGATCATCACTGATGTTCTATAAGCCATCACTGATGTACTATGGATCATCACTGATGTACTATGGATCATCACTGATGTACTATGAGCCATCACTGATGTACTATGGATCATCACTGATGTACTGTGGACCATCCCTGATGTACTGTGGATCATCACTGATGTACTGTGGATAATCACTGATGTACCGTGGATCATCACTGATGTACTGAGGATCATCACTGATGTACTGTGGATCATCACTGATGTACTATGGGCCATCACGGGTGTACTATGGATCATCACTGGTGTACTATGAATCATCACTGATGTACTATAGATCATCACTGATGTACTATGGATCATCACTGGTGTACTATAGATCATCACTGATGTACTATGGATCATCACTGATGTACTGTGGATCATCCCTGGTGTACTATGGATCATCACTGGTGTACTATGGATCATCACTGGTGTACTATGGATCATCACTGATGTACTGATGTACTATGGGCCATCACTGATGTACTGTGGATCATCACTGGTGTACTATGGATCATCAGTGATGTACTATGGATCATCACTGATGTGCTATGGATCATCACTGATGTACTATGGATCATCACTGGTGTACTATGGACCATCACTGATGTACTGTGGATCATCAATGATGTACTGTGGATCATCACTGATGTACTGAGGATCATCACTGATGTACTGAGGATCATCACTGATGTAATATGGATCATCACTGATGTACTATAGATCATCGCCGATGTACTATGGATCATCACTGATGTACTATGGATCATCACTGGTGTACTATGGACCATCACTGATGTACTGTGGATCATCAATGATGTACTGTGGATCATCACTGATGTACTGAGGATCATCACTGATGTACTGAGGATCATCACTGATGTAATATGGATCATCACTGATGTATTATGGATCATCACTGATGTACTTTGAGCCATCACTGATGTACTATGGATCATCACTGATGTACTATGGATCATCACTGATGTACTATGAGCCATCACTGATGTACTATGGATCATCACTGATGTACTATGGATCATCACTGATGTACTGTGGACCATCCCTGATGTACTGTGGATCATCACTGATGTACTGTGGATCATCACTGATGTACCATGGATCATCACTGATGTACTGAGGATCATCACCGATGTACTGAGGATCATCACTGATGTACTATGGGCCATCACAGGTGTACTATGGATCATCACTGGTGTACTATGGATCATCACTGATGTACAATGGACCATCCCTAATGTACTGTGGATCATCACTGATGTACTGTGTATCATCACTGATGTACTGTGGATCATCACTGGTGTACTATAGATCATCACTGATGTACTATGGGCCATCCCTGATGTACTGAGGATCATCACTGATGTACTATGGACCATCCCTGATGTACTATAGACCATCCCTGATGTACTGTGGATCATCACTGATGTACTGAGGATCATCACTGATGTACTATGGATCATCACTGATGTACTGTGGATCATCACTGATGTACTGTGGATCATCACTGATGTACTTTGAATCATCACTGATGTACTGAGGATCATCACTAATGTACTATAGATCATCACTGATGTACTATGGGCCATCACTGGTGTACTATGGATCATCACTGATGTACTATGGATCATCACTGATGTACTATGAGCCATCGCTGATGTACTATGGGCCATCACTGATGTACTGTGGATCATCACTGGTGTACTATGGATCATCACTGATGTACTATGGATCATCACTGATGTACTATGGATCATCACTGATGTACTGTGGATCATCACTGGTGTACTATAGATCATCACTGATGTACTGTGAATCATCACTGATGTACTGTGGATCATCACTGATGTACTGTGGACCATCCCTGATGTACTGTGGATTATCACTGATGTACCGTGGATCATCACTGATGTACTGAGGATCATCACTGATGTACTGTGGATCATCACTGATGTACTGTGGATCATTACTGATGTACTGTGGATCATCACTGATGTACTGAGGATCATCACTGATGTACTATGGATCATCACTGATGTACTATGGATCATCACTGATGTACTATGGATCATCACTGGTGTACTATGGATCATCACTGATGTACTGTGGATCATCACTGATGTACTATAGATCATCACTGATGTACTATGGATCATCACTGATGTACTATGGATCATCACTGATGTACTATGAGCCATCTCTGATGTACTATGGATCATCACTGATGTACTATGGATCATCACTGATGTACTATGGATCATCACTGATGTACTATGAGCCATCACTGATGTACTATGGATCATCACTGATGTACTATGGATCATCACTGATGTACTATGAGCCATCTCTGATGTACTATGGATCATCACTAGACATGTGCACTGCCAAAAAATTTGTTAGTTTTCGTTTTCGTTTCATTCGTTTTTTTTTTTTTTCGTTTTTCGGGTCATTCGTTATGATCGCAATTCGTAAATTCGTAAATTTGTACATTCGTAAATTTATACATTCGTAAATTTGTACATTCGTAAATTTGTACATTCGTAAATTTGTACATTCGTAAATTTATACATTCGTAAATTCGTACATTCGTAAATTTATACATTCGTAAATTTATACATTCGTAATTCCGGAAATTTGGAAATTCGATATTTTCGAAAACCCGAAAATTTGAAAATCTGAAAAAATAACTATTAAATTATAGTTGTAATTTCCTTTCAAATTTGGCTGTTAGCGAACGTAACGAATACAAATTTATCTGAAGTTACGCATAACCTGAAATAACAAATGCCGCATCTAAACAAATGGAACGGAACAAATTAATAATAATAATAATAAAACGTTTTTATTATTATTATTGTTATTTATTATTATTATTAATTCATTACGTTCCATTCGTTTAGATACGGCATTCATTATGTCGGAAAACAATTCGTAACTTCGTTAAGTTCACTAACAGCCAAATTTGAAAGGAAATTACAATACCTATAATTGAATAGTTAGTAATAGTTAAGTTATTAGTTAATTATTATTTCAGATTTCCGAATTTACTAATTTACGATTGTACGAATGTACAAATTTACGAATGTACGAATATTGGGAAATTCGTAAATTCAAATTTACGAATTTCCGGATAGTTGTACATTCGTAAATTCGTGCATTGGTAAATTCGTATATTCGTAAATTCGTACATTCGTAAATTTGAATTTACGAATATTCGTTAAAATTCGTTAAATGAGTTTTCGTTAATTCGGATATTTCCGAATTAACGAATTTGTCGAAATTCGTTAAAAAACGAATTCGGAACGAAACGAATTGCACATGTCTAATCATCACTGATGTACTATGGATCAACACTGATGTACTATGGATCATCACTGATGTACTATGCATCATCACTGATGTACTATGAGCCATCACTGATGTACTATGGATCATCACTGATGTACTATGGATCATCACTGATGTACTATGGATCATCACTGATGTACTAAAGATCATCACTGATGTACTATGGGCCATCACTGGTGTACTATGGATCATCACTGATGTACTGTGGACCATCACTGGTGTACTATGGATCATCACCAATGTACTATGGATCATCACTGATGTACTATGGATCATCACTGATGTACTATGGATCATCACTGATGTACTGTGGATCATCACTGATGTACTGTGGATCATCACTGATGTACTGTGGATCATCACTGACGTACTGTGGATCATCACTAAAGTACTGTGGATCATCACTGATGTACTATGGGCCATCACTGGTGTACTATGGATCATCACTGATGTACTATGGCTCATCACTGATGTATTATGGATCATCACTGATGTACTTTGAGCCATCACTGATGTACTATGGATCATCACTGATGTACTATGGATCATCACTGATGTACTATGAGCCATCACTGATGTACTATGGATCATCACTGATGTACTATGAATCATCACTGATGTACTGTGGACCATCCCTGATGTACTGTGGATCATCACTGATGTACTGTGGATCATCACTGATGTACCGTGGATCATCACTGATGTACTGAGGATCATCACCGATGTACTGAGGATCATCACTGATGTACTATGGGCCATCACAGGTGTACTATGGATCATCACTGATGTACTGTGGACCATCCCTGATGTACTGTGGATCATCACTGATGTACTGTGGATCATCACTGATGTACTGAGGATCATCACTGATGTACTATGGATCATCACTGATGTACTATGAGCCATCACTGGTGTACTATGGATCATCACTGATGTACTGTGGACCATCCCTGATGTACTGTGGATCATCACTGATGTACTGTTGATCATCACTGAAGTACTGTGGATCATCACTGATGTAATGTGGATCATCACTGATGTACTATGGGCCATCACGGGTGTACTATGGATCATCACTGGTGTTCTATGAATCATCACTGGTGTACTATGGACCATCCCTGATGTACTATGGACCATCCCTGATGTACTGAGGATCATCACTGATGTACTATAGATCATCACTGATATACTATGGGCCATCACTAGTGTACTATGGATCATCACTGATGTACTGTGGATCATCACTGATGTACTATGGATCATCACTGATGTACTATGGATCATCAATGATGTACTATGAGCCATCACTGATGTACTATGGGCCATCACTGATGTACTGTGGATCATCACTGGTGTACTATGGATCATCACTGATGTACTATGGATCATCACTAATGTACTATGGATCATCACTAATGTACTATGGATCATCACTGATGTACTATGGATCATCACTGGTGTACTATGGATCATCACTGATGTACTGTGGACCATCCCTGATGTACTGTGGATCATCACTGATGTACTGTGGATCATCACTGATGTACTGAGAATCATCACTGATGTACTATGGATCATCACTGATGTACTGTGGATCATCACTGATGTACTATGGATCATCACTGATGTACTATGGATCATCACTGGTGTACTGTGGATCTTCACTGGTGTACTGTGGATCATCACTGATGTACTGTGGATCATCACTGATGTACTGAGGATCATCACTGATGTACTGTGGATCATCACTGATGTACTATGGGCCATCACGGGTGTACTATTGATCGTCACTGGTGTACTATGGATCATCACTGATGCACTATGGACCATCCCTGATGGTACATCAGTGATGATCCACAGTACATCAGTGATGATCCACAGTACATCAGTGATGATCCATAGTACATCAGTGATGATCCATAGTACATTGGTGATGATCCATAGTACACCAGTGATGGTACACAGTACATCAGTGATGATCCATAGTACACCAGTGATGGCCCATAGTACATCAGTGATGATCTATAGTACATCAGTGATGATCCATAGTACATCAGTGATGATCCATAGTACATCAGTGATGGCCCAAAGTACACCAGTAATGATCTATAGTACATCAGTGATGATCCGCAGTACATCAGTGATGATCCACAGTACATCAGTGATGATCCACAGTACATCAGTGATGATCCACAGTACATCAGGGATAGTCCACAGTATATCAGTGATGATCCATAGTACATCAGTGATGGCCCATAGTACATCAGTGATGATCCATAGTACACCAGTGATGATCCATAGTACACCAGTGATGGCCCATAGCACACCAGTGATGGCCCATAGTACATCAGTGATGATCTATAGTACATCAGTGATGATCCACAGTACATCAGTGATGGTCCACAGTACATCAGCGATAATCCACAGTACATCAGTGATGATCCACAGTACATCAGGGATGGTCCATAGTACATCAGTGATGATCCATAGTACATCAGTGATGATCTATAGTACATCAGTGATGATCCATAGTACATCAGTGATGATCCTCAGTACATCAGTGATGATCCTCAGTACATCAGTGATGATCCACAGTACATCATTGATGATCCACAGTACATCAGTGATGATCCATAGTACACCAGTGATGATCCATAGTACACCAGTGATGATCCATAGTACATCAGTGATGATCCATAGTACATTAGTGATGATCCATAGTACATCACTGATGATCCATAGTACACCAGTGATGATCCACAGTATATCAGTGATGGCCCATAGTACATCAGTACATCAGTGATGATCCATAGTACACCAGTGATGATCCATAGTACATCAGGGATGGTCCATAGTACATCAGGGATGGTCCATAGTACATCAGGGATGGTCCATAGTACATCATTTATGATCCATAGTACACCAGTGATGATCCATAGTACACCTGTGATGGCCCATAGTACATCAGTGATGATCCACAGTACATCAGTGATGATCCTCAGTACATCAGTGATGATCCACGGTACATCAGTGATGATCCACAGTACATCAGTGATGATCCACAGTACATCAGGGATGGTCCACAGTACATCAGTGATGATCCATAGTACACCAGTGATGATCCATAGTACATCAGTGATGATTCACAGTACATCAGGGATGGTCCATAGTACATCAGGGATGGTCCATAGTACATCAGTGATGATCCATAGTACACCAGTGATGATCCATAGTACACCAGTGATGGCCCATAGTACATCAGTGATGATCCATAGTACATCAGTGATGATCCACAGTACTTCAGGGATGGTCCATAGTACATCAGGGATGGTCCATAGTACATCAGTGATCATCCATAGTACACCAGTGATGATCCATAGTACACCAGTGATGGCCCATAGTACATCAGTGATGATCTATAGTACATCAGTGATGATCCTCAGTACATCAGGGATGGTCCATAGTACATCAGGGCCCATAGTACATCAGTGATGATCTATAGTACATCAGTGATGATCCTCAGTACATCAGGGATGGTCCATAGTACATCAGGGATGGTCCATAGTACATCAGTGATGATCCATAGTACACCCGTGATGGCCCATAGTACATCAGTGATGATCCACAGTACATCAGTGATGATCCTCAGTACATCAGTGATGATCCACAGTACATCAGTGATGATCCATAGTACACCAGTGATGGCCCATAGTACACCCATGATGGCCCATAGTACACCTGTGATGGCCCATAGTACATCAGTGATGATCCACAGTACATCAGTGATGATCCTCAGTACATCAGTGATGATCCACAGTACATCAGTGATGATCCATAGTACATCAGGGCCCATAGTACATCAGTGATGATCTATAGTACATCAGTGATGATCCTCAGTACATCAGGGATGGTCCATAGTACATCAGGGCCCATAGTACATCAGTGATGATCTATAGTACATCAGTGATGATCCTCAGTACATCAGGGATGGCCCATAGTACATCAGGGATGGTCCATAGTACATCAGTGATGATCCATAGTACACCCGTGATGGCCCATAGTACATCAGTGATGATCCACAGTACATCAGTGATGATCCTCAGTACATCAGTGATGATCCACAGTACATCAGTGATGATCCATAGTACACCAGTGATGGCCCATAGTACACCAGTGATGGCCCATAGTACATTAGTGATGATCCACAGTACATCAGTGATGATCCACAGTACATCAGGGATGGTCCACAGTATATCAGTGATGATCCATAGTACATCAGTGATGGCCCTTAGTACATCAGTGATGATCCATAGTACACCAGTGATGATCCATAGTACCCCAGTGATGATCCATAATACACCAGGGATGATCCACAGTACATCAGTGATGATCCACAGTACATCAGTTATGATCCATAGTACACCAGTGATGATCCATAGTACACCAGTGATGGCCCATAGTACACCAGTGATGGCCCATAGTACACCAGTGATGGCCCATAGTACATCAGTGATTATCTATAGTACATCAGTGATGATCCACAGTACATCAGTGATGATCCACAGTACATCAGGGATGGTCCATAGTACATCAGGGATGGTCCATAGTACATCAGTGATGATCCACAGTACATCAGTGATGATCCATAGTACACCAGTGATGATCCATAGTACATCAGTGATGATCCATAGTACACCAGTGATGGCCCATAGTACACCAGTGATGATCCACAGTACATTAGTGATGATCCACAGTAAATCAGTGATGATCCACAATATATCAGTGATTATCCACAGTACATCAGGGATGGTCCACAGTATATCAGTGATGATCCATAGTACATCAGTGATGATCCACAGTACACCAGTGATGATCCATAGTACACCAGTGATGATCCATAGTACATCAGTGATGATCCACAGTACATCAGTGATGATCCACAGTACATCAGGGATGGTCCATAGTACATCAGGGATGGTCCATAGTACATCAGTGATGATCCATAGTACACCAGTGATGATCCATAGTACACCAGTGATGGCCCATAGTACATCAGTGATGAACTATAGTACATCAGTGATGATCCACAATACATCAGTGATGATCCACAGTACATCAGGGATGGTCCACAGTACATCAGTAATGATCTATAGTACATCAGCGATGATCCATAGAACATCAGTGATTATCCACAGTACATCAGTGATGGTCCACAGTACATCAGTGATGGTCCACAGTACATCAGTGATGGTCCACAGTACATCCGTGATAATCCATAGTACATCAGTGATGATCCACAGTACATCAGTGATGATCCATAGTACATCAGTGATGATCTATAGTACATCAGTGATGATCCACAGTACATCAGTGATGATCCATAGTACATCAGTGATGATCCTCAGTACATCAGTGATGATCCACAGTACATCAGTGATGATCCACAGTACATCAGTGATGATCTATAGTACATCAGTGATGATCCATAGTACATCAGTGATGATCCTCAGTACATCAGTGATGATCCACAGTACATCAGTGATGATCCACAGTACATCAGGGATGGTCCACAGTACATCAGTGATGATCCATAGTACACCCGTGATGGCCCATAGTACATCAGTGATGATCCTCAGTACATCAGTGATGATCCACGGTACATCAGTGATGATCCACGGTACATCAGGGATGTCCACAGTACATCAGTGATGATCCACAGTACATCAGGGATGGTCCACAGTACATCAGTAAAGATCCATAGTACATCAGTGATGATCCATAGTACATCAGTGATGATCCATAGTACATCAGTGATGATACATAGTACATCAATTATGATCCATAGTACATCAGTGATGGCTCATAGTACATCAGTGATGATCCATAGTACATCAGTGATGATCCACAGTACATCAGGGATGGTCCACAGTACATCAGGGATGGTCCACAGTACATCAGTGATGATCCATAGTACACCACTGATGGCCCATAGTACATCAGTGATGATCTATAGTACATCAGTGATGATCCATAGTACATCAGTGATGATCCATAGTACATCAGTGATGGCCCATAGTACACCAGTGATGGCCCATAGTACATCAGTAATGATCTATAGCACATCAGTGATGATCCACAGTACATCAGTGATGATCCACAGTACATCATAGATGATCCACAGTACATCAGTGATGATCCACAGTACATCAGGGTTGGTCCACAGTATATCAGTGATGATCCATAGTACATCAGTGATGATCCATAGTACATCAGTGATGATCCATAGTACATCAGTGATGATCCATAGTACATCGGTGATGATCCATAGTACACCAGTGATGGCCCAAAGTACACCAGTAATGATCTATAGTACATCAGTGATGATCCGCAGTACATCAGTGATGATCCACAGTACATCAGTGATGATCCACAGTACATCAGTGATGATCCACAGTACATCAGGGATAGTCCACAGTATATCAGTGATGATTCATAGTACATCAGTGATGGCCCATAGTACATCAGTGATGATCCATAGTACATCAGTGATGGCCCATAGTACATCAGTGATGATCCATAGTACACCAGTGATGATCCATAGTACACCAGTGATGGCCCATAGCACACCAGTGATGGCCCATAGTACATCAGTGATGATCTATAGTACATCAGTGATGATCCACAGTACATCAGTGATGGTCCACAGTACATCAGCGATAATCCACAGTACATCAGTGATGATCCACAGTACATCAGGGATGGTCCATAGTACATCAGTGATGATCCATAGTACATCAGTGATGATCTATAGTACATCAGTGATGATCCATAGTACATCAGTGATGATCCTCAGTACATCAGTGATGATCCTCAGTACATCAGTGATGATCCACAGTACATCATTGATGATCCACAGTACATCAGTGATGATCCATAGTACACCAGTGATGATCCATAGTACACCAGTGATGATCCATAGTACATCAGTGATGATCCATAGTACATTAGTGATGATCCATAGTACATCACTGATGATCCATAGTACACCAGTGATGATCCACAGTATATCAGTGATGGCCCATAGTACATCAGTACATCAGTGATGATCCATAGTACACCAGTGATGATCCATAGTACATCAGGGATGGTCCATAGTACATCAGGGATGGTCCATAGTACATCATTTATGATCCATAGTACACCAGTGATGATCCATAGTACACCTGTGATGGCCCATAGTACATCAGTGATGATCCACAGTACATCAGTGATGATCCTCAGTACATCAGTGATGATCCACGGTACATCAGTGATGATCCACAGTACATCAGTGATGATCCACAGTACATCAGGGATGGTCCACAGTACATCAGTGATGATCCATAGTACACCAGTGATGATCCATAGTACATCAGTGATGATCCACAGTACATCAGGGATGGTCCATAGTACATCAGGGATGGTCCATAGTACATCAGTGATGATCCATAGTACACCAGTGATGATCCATAGTACACCAGTGATGGCCCATAGTACATCAGTGATGATCCATAGTACATCAGTGATGATCCACAGTACTTCAGGGATGGTCCATAGTACATCAGGGATGGTCCATAGTACATCAGTGATCATCCATAGTACACCAGTGATGATCCATAGTACACCAGTGATGGCCCATAGTACATCAGTGATGATCTATAGTACATCAGTGATGATCCTCAGTACATCAGGGATGGTCCATAGTACATCAGGGCCCATAGTACATCAGTGATGATCTATAGTACATCAGTGATGATCCTCAGTACATCAGGGATGGTCCATAGTACATCAGGGATGGTCCATAGTACATCAGTGATGATCCATAGTACACCCGTGATGGCCCATAGTACATCAGTGATGATCCACAGTACATCAGTGATGATCCTCAGTACATCAGTGATGATCCACAGTACATCAGTGATGATCCATAGTACACCAGTGATGGCCCATAGTACACCCGTGATGGCCCATAGTACACCTGTGATGGCCCATAGTACATCAGTGATGATCCACAGTACATCAGTGATGATCCTCAGTACATCAGTGATGATCCACAGTACATCAGTGATGATCCATAGTACATCAGGGCCCATAGTACATCAGTGATGATCTATAGTATATCAGTGATGATCCTCAGTACATCAGGGATGGTCCATAGTACATCAGGGCCCATAGTACATCAGTGATGATCCACAGTACATCAGTGATGATCCTCAGTACATCAGTGATGATCCACAGTACATCAGTGATGATCCATAGTACACCAGTGATGGCCCATAGTACACCAGTGATGGCCCATAGTACATTAGTGATGATCCACAGTACATCAGTGATGATCCACAGTACATCAGAGATGGTCCACAGTATATCAGTGATGATCCATAGTACATCAGTGATGGCCCTTAGTACATCAGTGATGATCCATAGTACACCAGTGATGATCCATAGTACCCCAGTGATGATCCATAATACACCAGGGATGATCCACAGTACATCAGTGATGATCCACAGTACATCAGTTATGATCCATAGTACACCAGTGATGATCCATAGTACACCAGTGATGGCCCATAGTACACCAGTGATGGCCCATAGTACATCAGTGATTATCTATAGTACATCAGTGATGATCCACAGTACATCAGTGATGATCCACAGTACATCAGGGATGGTCCATAGTACATCAGGGATGGTTCATAGTACATCAGTGATGGTCCACAGTACATCAGTGATGGTCCACAGTACATCAGTGATAATCCACAGTACATCAGTGATGATCCACAGTACATCAGTGATGATCCATAGTACATCAGTGATGGTCCATAGTACATCACTGATAATCCACAGTACATCAGGGATGGTCCACAGTACATCAGTGATGATCCATAGTACACCAGTGATGATCCATAGTACACCAGTGATGATCCATAGTACACCAGTGATGATCCATAGTACACCAGGGATGATCCTCAGTACATCAGTGATGATCCACGGTACATCAGTGATGATCCACGGTCCATCAGGGATGTCCACAGTACATCAGTGATGATCCATAGTACATCAGTGATGATCCATAGTACATCAGTGATGATACATAGTACATCAATTATGATCCATAGTACATCAGTGATGGCTCATAGTACATCAGTGATGATCCATAGTACATCAGTGATGATCCACAGTACATCAGGGATGGTCCACAGTACATCAGGGATGGTCCACAGTACATCAGTGATGATCCATAGTACACCACTGATGGCCCATAGTACATCAGTGATGATCTATAGTACATCAGTGATGATCCATAGTACATCAGTGATGATCCATAGTACATCAGTGATGGCCCATAGTACACCAGTGATGGCCCATAGTACATCAGTAATGATCTATAGTACATCAGTGATGATCCACAGTACATCAGTGATGATCCACAGTACATCATAGATGATCCACAGTACATCAGTGATGATCCACAGTACATCAGGGTTGGTCCACAGTATATCAGTGATGATCCATAGTACATCAGTGATGGCCCATAGTATATCAGTGATGATCCATAGTACACCAGTGATGATCCATAATACACCAGTAATGATCCATAGTACACCAGGGATGATCCACAGTACATCAGTGATGATCCACAGTACATCAGTGATGGTCTATAGTACATCAGTGATGATCCATAGAACATCAGTGATGATCCACAGTACATCAGTGATGGTCCACAGTACATCAGTGATGGTCCACAGTACATCAGTGATGATCCACAGTACATCAGTGATGATCCACAGTACATCAGTGATGATCCACAGTACATCAGTGATGATCCATAGTACATCAGTGATGATCTATAGTACATCAGTGATGATCCACAGTACATCAGTGATGATCCATAGTACATCAGTGATGATCCTCAGTACATAAGTGATGATCCATAGTACACCAGTGATGATCCACAGTACATCAGTGATGATCTATAGTACATCAGTGATGATCCACAGTACATCAGTGATGATCCACAGTACATCAGTGATGATCCACAGTACATCAGTGATGATCCATAGTACATCAGTGATGATCCATAGTACATCAGTGATGATCTATAGTACATCAGTGATGATCCACAGTACATCAGTGATGATCTATAGTACATCAGTGATGATCCTCAGTACATCAGGGATGGTCCATAGTACATCAGGGATGGTCCATAGTACATCAGGGATGGTACATAGTACATCAGTGATGATCCATAGTACACCAGTGATGATCCATAGTACACCCGTGATGGCCCATAGTACATCAGTGATGATCCACAGTACATCAGTGATGATCCACAGTACATCAGTGATAATCCATAGTACATCAGTGATGATCTATAGTACATCAGTGATGATCCACAGTACATCAGTGATGATCCATAGTACATCAGTGATGATCCACAGTACATCAGTGATGATCCACAGGACATCAGTGATGATCCACAGGACATCAGTGATGATCCACAGTACATCAGGGATGGTCCAAAGTACATCAGGGATGATCCATAGTACACCAGTGATGATCCATAGTACACCAGTGATGATCCACAGTACATCAGTGATGATCCATAGTACATCAGTGATGATCCACAGTACATCAGTGATGATCCACAGTACATCAATGATGATCTATAGTAAATCAGTGATGATCCACAGTACATCAGTGATGATCCTCAGTACATCAGTGATGATCCACAGTACATCAGTGATGATCCTCAGTACATCAGTGATGATCCACAGGACATCAGTGTTGATTCACAGTACATCAGTGATGATCCACAGGACATCAGTGATGATCCACAGTACATCAGGGATGGTCCACAGTACATCAGTGATGATCCATAGTACACCAGTGATGATCCATAGTACACCAGTGATGATCCATAGTACACCAGTGATGATCCATAGTACACCAGGGATGATCCACAGTACATCAGTGATGATCCACAGTACATCAGTGATGGTCCACAGTACATCAGTGATGGTCCACAGTACACCAGTGATGATCCATAGTACACCAATGATGATCCATAGTACACCAGTGATGGCCCATAGTACACCAGTGATGGCCCATAGTACATCAGTGATGATCTATAGTACATCAGTGATGATCCACAGTACATCAGTGATGATCCACAGTACATCAGTGATGATTCACAGTACATCAGGGATGGTCCATAGTATATCAGGGATGGTCCATAGTACATCAGTGATGATCCATAGTACACCAGTGATGATCCATAGTACACCAGTGATGGCCCATAGTACATCAGCGATGAACTATAGTACATCAGCGATGATCCACAGTACATCAGTGATGATCCACAGTACATCAGGGATGGTCTATAGTACACCAGTGATGATCCATAGTACACCAGTGATGATCCATAGTACACCAGTGATGATCCATAGTACACCAGTGATGGTCCATAGTACATCAGTGATGATCCATAGTACATCAGTGATGATCCATAGTACATCAGTGATGATCTATAGTACATCAGTGATGATCCACAGAACATCAGTGATGATCCATAATACACCAGTAATGATCCATAGTACACCAGGGATGATCCACAGTACATCAGTGATGAACCACAGTACATCAGTGATGATCCTCAGTACATCAGGGATGGTCCATAGTACATCAGTGATGATCTATAGTACATCAGTGATGATCCATAGAACATCAGTGATGATCCACAGTACATCAGTGATGGTCCACAGTACATCAGTGATGGTCCACAGTACATCAGTGATGATCCACAGTACATCAGTGATGATCCACAGTACATCAGTGATGATCCATAGTACATCAGTGATGATCCTCAGTACATCATTGATGATCCATAGTACACATGTGATGGCCCATAGTACATCAGTGATGATCTATAGTACATCAGTGATGATCCTCAGTACATCAGGGATGGTCCATAGTACATCAGGGATGGTCCATAGTACATCAGGGATGGTCCATAGTACATCAGGGATGGTACATAGTACATCAGTGATGATCCATAGTACACCAGTGATGATCCATAGTACACCCGTGATGGCCCATAGTACATCAGTGATGATCCACAGTACATCAGTGATGATCCACAGTACATCAGTGATAATCCATAGTACATCAGTGATGATCTATAGTACATCAGTGATGATCCACAGTACATCAGTGATGATCCATAGTACATCAGTGATGATCCACAGTACATCAGTGATGATCCACAGGACATCAGTGATGATCCACAGGACATCAGTGATGATCCACAGTACATCAGTGATGATCTATAGTACATCAGTGATGATCCACAGTACATCAGTGATGATCCATAGTACATCAGTGATGATCCTCAGTACATCAGTGATGATCCTCAGTACATCATTGATGATCCATAGTACACATGTGATGGCCCATAGTACATCAGTGATGATCTATAGTACATCAGTGATGATCCTCAGTACATCAGGGATGGTCCATAGTACATCAGGGATGGTCCATAGTACATCAGGGATGGTCCATAGTACATCAGGGATGGTACATAGTACATCAGTGATGATCCATAGTACACCAGTGATGATCCATAGTACACCCGTGATGGCCCATAGTACATCAGTGATGATCCACAGTACATCAGTGATGATCCACAGTACATCAGTGATAATCCATAGTACATCAGTGATGATCTATAGTACATCAGTGATGATCCACAGTACATCAGTGATGATCCATAGTACATCAGTGATGATCCACAGTACATCAGTGATGATCCACAGGACATCAGTGATGATCCACAGTACATCAGGGATGGTCCAAAGTACATCAGGGATGATCCATAGTACACCAGTGATGATCCATAGTACACCAGTGATGATCCACAGTACATCAGTGATGATCCATAGTACATCAGTGATGATCCACAGTACATCAGTGATGATCCACAGTACATCAATGATGATCTATAGTAAATCAGTGATGATCCACAGTACATCAGTGATGATCCATAGTACATCAGTGATGATCCACAGTACATCAGTGATGATCCTCAGTACATCAGTGATGATCCACAGGACATCAGTGTTGATTCACAGTACATCAGTGATGATCCACAGGACATCAGTGATGATCCACAGTACATCAGGGATGGTCCACAGTACATCAGTGATGATCCATAGTACACCAGTGATGATCCATAGTACACCAGTGATGATCCATAGTACACCAGTGATGATCCATAGTACACCAGGGATGATCCACAGTACATCAGTGATGATCCACAGTACATCAGTGATGGTCCACAGTACATCAGTGATGGTCCACAGTACACCAGTGATGATCCATAGTACACCAATGATGATCCATAGTACACCAGTGATGGCCCATAGTACACCAGTGATGGCCCATAGTACATCAGTGATGATCTATAGTACATCAGTGATGATCCACAGTACATCAGTGATGATCCACAGTACATCAGTGATGATTCACAGTACATCAGGGATGGTCCATAGTATATCAGGGATGGTCCATAGTACATCGGTGATGATCCATAGTACACCAGTGATGATCCATAGTACACCAGTGATGGCCCATAGTACATCAGCGATGAACTATAGTACATCAGCGATGATCCACAGTACATCAGTGATGATCCACAGTACATCAGGGATGGTCCATAGTACACCAGTGATGATCCATAGTACACCAGTGATGATCCATAGTACACCAGTGATGATCCATAGTACACCAGTGATGGTCCATAGTACATCAGTGATGATCCATAGTACATCAGTGATGATCCATAGTACATCAGTGATGATCTATAGTACATCAGTGATGATCCACAGAACATCAGTGATTATCCACAGTACATCAGTGATGGTCCACAGTACATCAGTGATGGTCCACAGTACATCAGTGATGGTCCACAGTACATCAGTGATAATCCACAGTACATCAGTGATGATCCACAGTACATCAGTGATGATCCATAGTACATCAGTGATGGTCCATAGTACATCACTGATAATCCACAGTACATCAGTGATGAACCACAGTACATCAGTGATGATCCTCAGTACATCAGGGATGGTCCATAGTACATCAGTGATGATCTATAGTACATCAGTGATGATCCATAGAACATCAGTGATGATCCACAGTACATCAGTGATGGTCCACAGTACATCAGTGATGGTCCACAGTACATCAGTGATGATCCACAGTACATCAGTGATGATCCACAGTACATCAGTGATGATCCATAGTACATCAGTGATGATCTATAGTACATCAGTGATGATCCACAGTACACCACTGATGATCCATAGTACACCCGTGATGGCCCATAGTACATCAGTGATGATCCACAGTACATCAGTGATGATCCATAGTACATCAGTGATGATCCTCAGTACATCAGTGATGATCCACAGTACATCAGTGATGGTCCACAGTACATTAGTGATGATCCATAGTACACCAGTGATGATCCATAGTACACCAGTGATGATCCATAGTACATCAGTGATGATCCATAGTACATCAGTGATGATCCATAGTACACCAGTGATGATCCTCAGTACATCAGGGATGGTCCATAGTACATCAGGGATGGTCCATAGTACATCAGGGATGGTCCATAGTACATCAGTGATGATCCATAGTACACCCGTGATGGCCCATAGTACATCGGTGATTATCCACAGTACATCAGTGATGATCCTTAGTACATCAGTGATGATCCACGGTACATCAGTGATGATCTACGGTACATCAGTGATGATCCATAGTACACCAGTGATGGCCCATAGAACATCAGTTATGAACTATAGTACATCAGTGATGATCCACAGTACATCAGTGATGATCCACAGTACACCAGTGATGATCCATAGTACACCAGTGACGATCCATAGTACACCAGTGACGGTCCATAGTACACCAGTGATGATCCATAGTACATCAGTGATGATCTATAGTACATCAGTGATGATCTATAGTACATCAGTGATGATCCATAGAACATCAGTGATGATCCACAGTACATCAGTGATGGTCCACAGTACATCAGTGATGGTCCACAGTACATCAGTGATGATCCACAGTACATCAGTGATGATCCACAGTACATCAGTGATGATCCATAGTACATCAGTGATGATCTATAGTACATCAGTGATGATCCACAGTACATCAGTGATGATCCATAGTACATCAGTGATGATCCTCAGTACATCAGTGATGATCCATAGTACACCAGTGATGATCCACAGTACATCAGTGATGATCTATAGTACATCAGTGATGATCCACAGTACATCAGTGATGATCCATAGTACATCAGTGATGATCCTCAGTACATCAGTGATGATCCTCAGTACATCATTGATGATCCATAGTACACCAGTGATGGCCCATAGTACATCAGTGATGATCTATAGTACATCAGGGATGGTCCATAGTACATCAGGGATGGTCCATAGTACATCAGGGATGGTCCATAGTACATCAGTGATGATCCATAGTACACCAGTGATGATCCATAGTACACCCGTGATGGCCCATAGTACATCAGTGATGATCCACAGTACATCAGTGATGATCCACAGTACATCAGTGATGATCCATAGTACATCAGTGATGATCTATAGTACATCAGTGATGATCCACAGTACATCAGTGATGATCCACAGTACATCAGTGATGATCCACAGGACATCAGTGATGATCCACAGTACATCAGTTATGATCTATAGTAAATCAGTGATGATCCACAGTACATCATTGATGATCCATAGTACATCAGTGATGATCCACAGTACATCAGTGATGATCCTCAGTACATCAGTGATGATCCACAGGACATCAGTGTTGATCCACAGTACATCAGTGATGATCCACAGGACATCAGTGATGATCCACAGTACATCAGGGATGGTCCACAGTACATCAGTGATGATCCATAGTACACCAGTGATGATCCATAGTACATCAGTGATGATCCATAGTACATCAGTGATGATCCATAGTACATCAGTGATGATCCACAGTACATCAGTGATGGCCCATAGTACATCAGTGATGGCTCATAGTACATCAGTGATGATCCATAGTACATCAGGGATGGTCCACAGTATATCAGTGATGATCCATAGTACACCAGTGATGATCCATAGTACACCAGTGATGATCCATAGTACACCAGGGATGATCCACAGTACATCAGGGATGATCCACAGTACATCAGTGATGGTCCTCAGTACATCAGTGATGGTCCACAATACACCAGTGATGATCCATAGTACACCAATGATGATCCATAGTACACCAGTGATGGCCCATATTACACCAGTGATGGCCCATAGTACATCAGTGATGATCTATAGTACATCAGTGATGATCCACAGTACATCAGTGATGATCCACAGTACATCAGTGATGATCCACAGTACATCAGGGATGGTCCATAGTATATCAGGGATGGTCCATAGTACATCAGTGATGATCCATAGTACACCAGTGATGATCCATAGTACACCAGTGATGGCCCATAGTACATCAGTGATGAACTATAGTACATCAGTGATGATCCACAGTACATCAGTGATGATCCACAGTACATCAGGGATGGTCCATAGTACACCAGTGATGATCCATAGTACGCCAGTGATGATCCATAGTACACCAGTGATGATCCATAGTACACCAGTGATGGTCCATAGTACATCAGTGATGATCCACAGTACATCAGTGATGATCCACAGTACATCAGTGATGATCCTCAGTACATCAGGGATGGTCCATAGTACATCAGGGATGGTCCATAGTACATCAGGGATGGTCCATAGTACATCAGTAATGATCCACAGTACATCAGTGATGATCCACAGTACATCAGTGATGATCCTCAGTACATCAGAGATGATCCACAGTACATCAGTGATGATCCACAGTACATTAGTGATGATCTATAGTACATCAGTGATGATCCACAGTACATCAGTGATGATCCTCAGTACATCAGTGATGATCCACAGTACATCAGGGATTGTCCACAGTACATCAGTGATGATCCATAGTACACCAGTGATGATCCATAGTACACCAGTGATGATCCATAGTACATCAGTGATGATCCATAGTACACCAGTGATGATCCACAGTATATCAGCGATGGCTCATAGTACATCAGTGATGATCCATAGTACACCAGTGATGGCCCATAGTACATCAGTGATGATCTATAGTACATCAGTGATGATCCTCAGTACATCAGGGATGGTCCATAGTACATCAGGGATGGTCCATAGTACATCAGGGATGGTCCATAGTACATCAGAGATGGTCCATAGTACATCAGTGATGATCCATAGTACACCAGTGATGATCCATAGTACACCCGTGATGGCCCATAGTACATCAGTGATGATCCACAGTACATCTGTGATGATCCTCAGTACATCAGTGATGATCCACGGTACATCAGTGATGATCCACGGTACATCAGTGATGATCCACAGTACATCAGTGATGATCCATAGTACATCAGTGATGGCTCATAGTACATCAGTGATGATCCATAGTACATCAGTGATGATCCATAGTACATCAGTGTTGATCCATAGTACATCAGTGATGATCCATAGTACATCAGAGATGGCTCATAGTACATCAGAGATGGCTCATAGTACATCAGTGATGATCCATAGTACATCAGTGATGATCCATAGTACATCAGTGATGATCCATAGTACATCAGTGATGATCCATAGTACATCAGAGATGGCTCATAGTACATCAGTGATGATCCATAGTACATCAGTGATGATCCATAGTACATCAGTGATGATCTATAGTACATCAGTGATGATCCACAGTACATGAGTGATGATCCATAGTACACCAGTGATGATCCATAGTACATCAGTGATGATCCATAGTACATCAGTGATGATCCTCAGTACATCAGTGATGATCCACAGTACATCAGTAATGATCCACAGTACATCAGTGATGATCCACAGTACATCAGTGATGATCCTCAGTACATCAGTGATGATCCACGGTACATCAGTGATAATCCACAGTACATCAGGGATGGTCCATAGTACATCAGTGATGATCCACAGTACATCAGTGATGATCTACACTACATCAGTGATGATCCATAGTACATCAGTGATGATCTATAGTACACCAGTGATGATCCACAGTACGTCAGTGATGATCCATAGTACATCAGTGATGATCCATAGTACATCAGTGATGATCCATAGTACACCAGTGATGATCCACAGTACATCAGTGATGGCCCATAGTACATCAGCGATGGCTCATAGTACATCAGTGATGATCCATAGTACATCAGTGATGATCCATAGTACACCAGTGATGGCCCATAGTACATCAGTGATGATCTATAGTACATTAGTGATGATCCTCAGTACATCAGTGATGATCCACGGTACATCAGTGATGATCCACAGTACATCAGTGATGATCCACAGTACATCAGTGATGATCCATAGTACATCAGTGATGATCCTCAGTACATCAGTGATGATCCACAGTACATCAGTAATGATCCACAGTAAATCAGTGATGATCCACAGTACATCAGTGATAATCCTCAGTACATCAGTGATGATTCACGGTACATCAGTGATAATCCACAGTACATCAGGGATGGTCTATAGTACATCAGGGATGGTCCATAGTACATCAGTGATGATCCTCAGTACATCAGGGATGGCCCATAGTACATCAGTGATGATCTATAGTACACCAGTGATGATCCACAGTACATCAGTGATGATCCACAGTACATCAGGGATGATCCACAGTACATCAGGGATGGTCCATAGTACATCAGTGATGATCCATAGTACACCAGGGATGATCCATAGCACACCTGTGATGGCCCATAGTACATCAGTGATGATCCTCAGTACATCGGTGATGATCCTCAGTACATCAGTGATGATCCACGGTACATGAGTGATGATCCACAGTACATCAGTGATGATCCACAGTACATCAGGGATGGTCCACAGTACATCAGTGATGATTCATAGTACATCAGTGATGATCCATAGTACATCAGTGATGGCTCAAAGTACATCAGTGATGATCCATAATACATCAGTGATGATCCATAGTACATCAGTGATGATCCATAGTACACCAGTGATGGCCCATAGTACATCAGTGATGATCCACAGTACATCTGTGATGATCCTCAGTACATCAGTGATGATCCACGGTACATCAGTGATGATCCACGGTACATCAGTGATGATCCACAGTACATCAGTGATGATCCATAGTACATCAGTGATGGCTCATAGTACATCAGTGATGATCCATAGTACATCAGTGATGATCCATAGTACATCAGTGTTGATCCATAGTACATCAGTGATGATCCATAGTACATCAGTGATGGTCCACAGTACATTAGTGATGATCTATAGTACATCAGTGATGATCCACAGTACTTCAGTGATGATCCTCAGTACATCAGTGATGATCCACAGTTCATCAGGGATTGTCCACAGTACATCAGTGATGATCCATAGTACACCAGTGATGATCCATAGTACACCAGTGATGATCCATAGTACATCAGTGATGATCCATAGTACACCAGTGATGATCCACAGTACATCAGCGATGGCTCATAGTACATCAGTGATGATCCATAGTACACCAGTGATGGCCCATAGTACATCAGTGATGATCTATAGTACATCAGTGATGATCCTCAGTACATCAGGGATGGTCCATAGTACATCAGGGATGGTCCATAGTACATCAGGGATGTTCCATAGTACATCAGTGATGATCCATAGTACACCTGTGATGGCCCATAGTACATCAGTGATTATCCACAGTACATCAGTGATGATCCTTAGTACATCAGTGATGATTAGTGATGAGCCGAACACCCCCGGGTTCGGTTCGCACCAGAACCCGCGAACGGACCGGAAGTTCGAACGAACATTAGAACCCTATTAAATACAATGGATGCGAACGTTCGAATTCTAAAGTGCTAATTATAACAACTATTATGCATGTTATTGTCCTAAAAAGGGTTTGGGAACCCGGGTTCTGCACCAGGGGACATGTATCAATGCAAAAAGAAGTTTTAAAAACGGTCGTTTTTCGGGAGCAGTCATTTTAATGATGCATAAAGTGAAAAAAAAAAAGTCAAATATTCCTTTAAATATCGTACCTGGGGGGTGTCTAAAGTATGCCTGTGAAGTGCCACGTGTTTCCCGTGTTTAGAACTGTCCCTGCACAAAATGACACTTCTAAAGGAAAAAAAAGCCATTTAAAACTGCTTGCGGCTTTAATGTAATGTCTGGTCCCGGTAATATGGATGAAATTCTTTAAGAAAAATGGCATAGCTACCCCATGACCCCCCCCCCCCCCTACCCCAGCCCATTACCAGCCCCTTTGGGTCTTGTATGGATATTAAGGGGAACCCCGCACATAAAATAAAAAAGGCCCTATATACTCTGAACAGCCGTATACAGGCGGTGCATACAAGACAGGGACTGTAGGTTTGTTCTTATGTAGAATCTGTTTGTAATTTTGAACAGGTACATTGTTGAAGTGTAGCTCCAGCCCAAAAATCTATTTTTAAACTTTTTGGAAAACATAGGTAAGGGTTATCACCCCTGTAACATTTGTTTTGCTGTCTGTGCCCCTGTTCAGAACATTTCACCTCACTTTCCGTCCCAATGACAACTGTTTTTGAAATGTGGTGTTTTTCTTGAAACAAGGATTGCTGATAAAGCATCAGTACAGAGGAGACACCTTTCTCCCATATTTATTCTTACAGGAGAGAATTTTCCTTCCTAGTGGTAGATTTCCTCTCACTTCCTGTTGTCTTCTTGCGTTTGCAAGTAGGAGTCGTTTGTAAGTTGGATGTTTGAAAGTAGGGACCTGCCGTATATACTCTGCAGAAATAGGCCCCTTAGTTGTTGGTGTTGGCACAACACTGTAAGCACTCACAGTTACTCTTGGTTGGTGCTGGAACGCCCTGCTGTCAACTATTATATCAGGAATTTTAATTACATATAATTGTTGAACAGTGGTAGTAAAAATTGGGCCTTTGATGGTGGTGCTGGTGCCACAACACTGTAAGCCCTGACAGTTACTCTTGGTGGGTGCAGCAATGGGCCCTGCTGTGAATTATTAGATCAAGAATTGTAATTACATGCCCCTGTTGAACAGGGGCTGAAAAATTGGGCCTTAGGCACTGGTGGCACAACACTGCAACCCCTCACAGATACTGTACTTGGAGCACAGCAATGAGCCCTGTTGCAAAGTATTGCTTCAAAAATTGTAATGACACGCCCCTGTTAAACAGGGGCTGAAAAATTGGGCCTTAGGCACTGGTGGCACAACACTGCAACTCCTCACAGATACTGTACTTGGAGCACAGCAATGAGCCCTGTTGCAAAGTATTGCTTCAAAAATTGTAATTACACGCCCCTGTTAAACAGGGGCTGAAAAATTGGGCGTTAGGCACTGGTGGCGGCACCCATAAACAAAAATGATCTTCCAAGCTATCATCATCAATCGTATCATTGAGGACTCGGAGGAGGAGGATAGCCAGTCAACATAACAGCACAGGCACTCAGCATCAGCATCAGTCTTGAAGGGATGTGACATTTTAAAATCAATTAGTCTGTTATATCAGCATCAGGTGTGTGGTAGCTGGTGGTGATCCAAGACTGGTTCATCTTGATGAAAGTCAGTCGATCAACCGAGTCGGTGGACAGGCGCACCCTGTGATCCGTGACAAATCCTCCAGCAGCACTGAATGTGCGTTCCGAAAGAACGCTGGATGCAGGACAGGCCAGTAGCTCAATTGCATACTGTGCAAGCTCTGGCCAGTGATCCATCCTCAAGACCCAGTAAGCCAGAGGATTTTCGGTGGGGAAGGTGTCCAAGTCTGACCTTGCCCCTAGATATTCCTGCACCATGTTTATCAGACGCTGGCGATGGTTGCTGGAACCAATCATACTTTGGGGCTGCGGACTAAAGAATTGTCTGAACGCATCGGTCAGACGGCCACCTTCCCCACCGCTCCTTCTTTGACTGGCCGAAGCCTCAGCAACTCGTTGTCCAGGACCAGGAGTTTGCAACCTCCCAGTCTCTGGGAACGCGTTGCACAGACCTTTCTGCAAGGCCTCCCGGAGTTGTCTCATCCTCTGCTCCCTCTGCGACGGTAACATAAGGTCCGCAACCTTACCCTTGTACCGTGGATCAAGGAGAGTGGCCAGCCAGTAATGGTCCCTCTCCTTGATCCGAAGAATACGAGGATCCTTCCGCAGACTTTGCAGGATCAGGGAGGCCATGCAGCGTAGGTTTGCTGAGGCATTCGCTCCGGAGTCCTCTGGGTCACTAAGGACGACATGATCCGCAGCCACCTCCTCCCAGCCACGTACAAGTCCACTGGTTTCTTGGGACTGTAAATCATCCCTAAAAGACTGCTGCTGATGATGCTGAGTGCCAGCCTCCACCTCCATGCTGACACAATCCTCCTCCTCCTCCTCCTCCTCTTCCTGTGCGATGGGTGGGACAGAAGGAACACTGTCTGGGTAAAGGGGGCCTTGAGAGGCAAGGAAGTCCTCCTCTTCCTGCCTCTGTTCTGCCTCAAGTGCCCTGTCCATTATTCCACGCAGCGTGTGCTCCAACAGGTGGACAAGAGGTACAGTGTCACTGATGCATGCACTGTCACTGCTCACCATCCTCGTGGCCTCCTCAAATGGTGCCAGGACAGTGCATGCATCCCTGATCATGCCCCACTGGCGTGGAGAAAAAAAACCAAGCTCCCCTGACCCTGTCCTGGTGCCGTAGTCGCACAGGTACTCATTGATGGCCCTCTGCTGCGTGTGCAGCCGCTGCAGCATGGCCAACGTTGAGTTCCACCTGGTGGGCATGTCACATATAAGGCGGTTCTTGGGCAGGTTCAACTCCTTTTGCAGCTCAGCCAGGCGAGCACTGGCATTATAAGATCTGCGGAAATGCACACAGACTTTCCTGGCCTGCCTCAGGACATCCTGTAAGCCCGGGTACCTGCCCAAGAACCGCTGCACCACCAGGTTAAGGACGTGAGCCACACAGGGCACATGGGTCAGTTGTCCCTGTCGGAGGGCGGAGAGGAGGTTGGTGCCATTGTCGCAAACCACCATTCCTGGCTTAAGCTGGCGTGGCGTCAACCACCTCTCGGCCTGGCCCTGCAGAGCAGACAGGACCTCTGCCCCAGTGTGGCTTCTGTCCCCCAAACACACCAGCGCAAGCACGGCATGGCATCTTTTTGCCTGCGTACTTGCGTAGCCCCGTGAACGGCTACGGAGCACCGCTGGTTCATAGGACAAACCACAGGAAGAGGCCATGGAGGAAGAAGAAGAGGAGGGGGTGGAGGAGAGAGGTGTGTCACAACCAGTAGTAGCATTTTGGAGGCGTGGCGGTGGGACAACCTCCAACACTACTGCACCTTGTCCTGAATCCTTCCCAGCTGCCAAAAGAGTGACCCAATGGGCCGTGAAAGAAAGGTAACGTCCCTGTCCATGCCTGCTGGACCATGAGTCAGCGGTAATATGCACCTTACCGCTGACCGCCCTGTCCAGCGAGGCCAAGACATTGCCTTCCACATGCCGGTAGAGAGCCGGAATAGCCTTCCGTGAGAAAAAGTGGCGTTTGGGAACCTGCCACTGAGGAACCGCACATTGCACAAACTCACGGAAGGGGGCCGAGTCTACCAACTGAAAAGGCAGCAGTTGAAGCGCTAGCAATTTAGCCAAGCTAGCATTCAACCGCTGGGCATGTGGATGGCTGGGAGTGAACTTCTTTCGACGGTCCAGCAGCTGGGGCAGGGAAATTTGCCTGCTAGAATCGGACGTCGGTGTACTGCTAGCAGAGTGGGCGCAAGTACTTGGCTGTGACACACCTAATTCTACACCTTCATTCCTCTCAGTGCATGTTTCAGAGAGGACTGAAGTTATAGTGGGGTTGGAGATCCCAGCTGATGCGGTGCAAGGAGAGGTCCGCTTTGTTCTTTGGTGTGGGTCTTTGAGGTAGGCTTGCCAACGAGCTGCATGGCAGGTCAACATATGTCTGGTCAGGCATGTGGTACCCAAGCGGCTGATGTTTTGGCCACGCGATATACGCTTGAGACATATGTTGCAAACAGCAGCTGTGCGATCTGATGCACTAGCCTCAAAAAAGGCCCACACCAAAGAACTTTTTGAATGACGGGCAGAGGCAGCGCCCTGCACAGGCGGAGCTCTGCGGTGTGATTCCGTCGGTGTACTGCCCTTACGCTGGCCACCAAAGGGCATCCTGCCTCGTTGGAGATGTGCCTCCTCCTCATCCTCCTCCTCCTCCTCTCTCCTATTAGGCACCCACGTGGAGTCATTGACCTCATCATCCCCTCCCTCCTCATCACTGGAGCCAATCTGGCAGTATGCTGCAGCTGCTGGAACATGACTGCCAGATTGGTGTCCTTCTTGAGCATCCCCTCTGTCTGCTCTCACGCTACTGCCTTCCTCTAGCTGGGTTTCATCATCAGACCCTTCGAAACGCTGGGCATCCTCCTGGAGCATGTACCCAACACTGTGCTGAAACAGTTCGGGGGACTCCTCAGGAGGAGGACATGGTGGGTCTAGGGAAGGAGTGACTGATGATTTGTCTGACATTGATACCAGGGAAGACGACGCTTTGGCAGCTGCTTTTCCAGTACCCTGAGCCTGGGTGAGAGAGGATGAGGAGGAGGAGGAGGGCTTGGTCATCCACTCTACCAAGTCTTCGGCATGATGTGGCTCAACATGTCCAGCTGCCGAAAAGAAGGACAAGCGTGTCCCATGGCCATGTGCTGATGACAATGCACCGCGTCCACGACCAGCACTGTTGCCCCCAGACACAGAGCCTGCTTGCCCTCTTTTATTGCCTCCTGACTGTCTGCCTCTCCTTGTTTGCCTTCCAGACATTCTAATAGATGGCCTGCAGGGAGATGGGAAAAAAGCAATAAGGGCTACCTTCAGGTGTCCTTCTCTGTCCCTGGAAACAAGGACTTGCAGAGTGAAAGAAAAAAAACACTCTCCCTACCTAGAGTTTTCTGTCCCTAGAATAAATGTTTTTTTTAATCACAATATAGCACAAGGAAAATTAACTCACTGTCCTTACAGGTCCCTGGAAACAAGGACTTGCAGAGTGAAAGAAAAAAAACACTCTCCCTACCTACAGTTTTCTGTCCCTAGAAAAAAATGTTTTTTTTAATCACAATATAGCAAAAGGACAATTCACTCACTGTCCTTCCAGGTCCCTGGAAACAAGGACTTGCAGAGTGAAAGAAACTGACACTGTCCCTACCTAGAGTTTTCTGTCCCTGGAATAAATGTTTTTTTCAGCACAATATAGCACAAGGACAATTAACTCACTGTCCTTACAGGTCCCTGGAAACAAGGACTTGCAGAGTGAAAGAAAAAAAATACTCTCCCTACCTACAGTTTTCTGTCCCTAGAAAAAAATGTTTTTTTTAATCACAATATAGCAAAAGGACAATTCACTCACTGTCCTTCCAGGTCCCTGGAAACAAGGACTTGCAGAGTGAAAGAAACTGACACTGTCCCTACCTAGAGTTTTCTGTCCCTAGAATAAATGTTTTTTTTAATCACAATATAGCACAAGGAAAATTAACTCACTGTCCTTACAGGTCCCTGGAAACAAGGACTTGCAGAGTGAAAGAAAAAAAACACTCTCCCTACCTACAGTTTTCTGTCCCTAGAAAAAAATGTTTTTTTTAATCACAATATAGCAAAAGGACAATTCACTCACTGTCCTTCCAGGTCCCTGGAAACAAGGACTTGCAGAGTGAAAGAAACTGACACTGTCCCTACCTAGAGTTTTCTGTCCCTGGAATAAATGTTTTTTTCAGCACAATATAGCACAAGGACAATTAACTCACTGTCCTTACAGGTCCCTGGAAACAAGGACTTGCAGAGTGAAAGAAAAAAAATACTCTCCCTACCTACAGTTTTCTGTCCCTAGAAAAAAATGTTTTTTTTAATCACAATATAGCAAAAGGACAATTCACTCACTGTCCTTCCAGGTCCCTGGAAACAAGGACTTGCAGAGTGAAAGAAACTGACACTGTCCCTACCTAGAGTTTTCTGTCCCTAGAATAAATGTTTTTTTTAATCACAATATAGCAAAAGGACAATTCACTCACTGTCCTTCCAGGTCCCTGGAAACAAGGACTTGCAGAGTGAAAGAAACTGACACTGTCCCTACCTAGAGTTTTCTGTCCCTAGAATAAATTTTTTTTTTAATCACAATATAGCAAAAGGACAATTCACTCACTGTCCTTCCAGGTCCCTGGAAACAAGGACTTGCAGAGTGAAAGAAACTGACACTGTCCCTACCTAGAGTTTTCTGTCCCTAGAATAAATGTTTTTTTTAATCACAATATAGCAAAAGGACAATTCACTCACTGTCCTTCCAGGTCCCTGGAAACAAGGACTTGCAGAGTGAAAGAAACTGACACTGTCCCTACCTAGAGTTTTCTGTCCCTAGAATAAATGTTTTTTTTAATCACAATATAGCAAAAGGACAATTCACTCACTGTCCTTCCAGGTCCCTGGAAACAAGGACTTGCAGAGTGAGAGAAACTGACACTGTCCCTACCTAGAGTTTTCTGTCCCTAGAATAAATGTTTTTTTTAATCACAATATAGCAAAAGGACAATTCACTCACTGTCCTTCCAGGTCCCTGGAAACAAGGACTTGCAGAGTGAAAGAAACTGACACTGTCCCTACCTAGAGTTTTCTGTCCCTAGAATAAATGTTTTTTTTTAATCACAATATAGCACAAGGAAAATTAACTCACTGTCCTTACAGGTCCCTGGAAACAAGGACTTGCAGAGTGAAAGAAAAAAAACACTCTCCCTACCTACAGTTTTCTGTCCCTAGAAAAAAATGTTTTTTTTAATCACAATATAGCAAAAGGACAATTCACTCACTGTCCTTCCAGGTCCCTGGAAACAAGGACTTGCAGAGTGAAAGAAACTGACACTGTCCCTACCTAGAGTTTTCTGTCCCTGGAATAAATGTTTTTTTCAGCACAATATAGCACAAGGACAATTAACTCACTGTCCTTACAGGTCCCTGGAAACAAGGACTTGCAGAGTGAAAGAAAAAAAATACTCTCCCTACCTACAGTTTTCTGTCCCTAGAAAAAAATGTTTTTTTTAATCACAATATAGCAAAAGGACAATTCACTCACTGTCCTTCCAGGTCCCTGGAAACAAGGACTTGCAGAGTGAAAGAAACTGACACTGTCCCTACCTAGAGTTTTCTGTCCCTAGAATAAATGTTTTTTTTAATCACAATATAGCAAAAGGACAATTCACTCACTGTCCTTCCAGGTCCCTGGAAACAAGGACTTGCAGAGTGAAAGAAACTGACACTGTCCCTACCTAGAGTTTTCTGTCCCTAGAATAAATGTTTTTTTTAATCACAATATAGCAAAAGGACAATTCACTCACTGTCCTTCCAGGTCCCTGGAAACAAGGACTTGCAGAGTGAAAGAAACTGACACTGTCCCTACCTAGAGTTTTCTGTCCCTAGAATAAATGTTTTTTTTAATCACAATATAGCAAAAGGACAATTCACTCACTGTCCTTCCAGGTCCCTGGAAACAAGGACTTGCAGAGTGAAAGAAACTGACACTGTCCCTACCTAGAGTTTTCTGTCCCTAGAATAAATGTTTTTTTTAATCACAATATAGCAAAAGGACAATTCACTCACTGTCCTTCCAGGTCCCTGGAAACAAGGACTTGCAGAGTGAAAGAAACTGACACTGTCCCTACCTAGAGTTTTCTGTCCCTAGAATAAATGTTTTTTTTAATCACAATATAGCAAAAGGACAATTCACTCACTGTCCTTCCAGGTCCCTGGAAACAAGGACTTGCAGAGTGAAAGAAACTGACACTGTCCCTACCTAGAGTTTTCTGTCCCTAGAATAAATGTTTTTTTTAAGCACAATATAGCACAAGGAAAATTAACTCACTGTCCTTACAGGTCCCTGGAAACAAGGACTTGCAGAGTGAAAGAAAAAAAACACTCTCCCTACCTACAGTTTTCTGTCCCTAGAAAAAAATGTTTTTTTTAATCACAATATAGCAAAAGGACAATTCACTCACTGTCCTTCCAGGTCCCTGGAAACAAGGACTTGCAGAGTGAAAGAAACTGACACTGTCCCTACCTAGAGTTTTCTGTCCCTAGAATAAATGTTTTTTTTAATCACAATATAGCAAAAGGACAATTCACTCACTGTCCTTCCAGGTCCCTGGAAACAAGGACTTGCAGAGTGAAAGAAACTGACACTGTCCCTACCTAGAGTTTTCTGTCCCTAGAATAAATGTTTTTTTTAATCACAATATAGCAAAAGGACAATTCACTCACTGTCCTTCCAGGTCCCTGGAAACAAGGACTTGCAGAGTGAAAGAAACTGACACTGTCCCTACCTAGAGTTTTCTGTCCCTAGAATAAATGTTTTTTTTAATCACAATATAGCAAAAGGACAATTCACTCACTGTCCTTCCAGGTCCCTGGAAACAAGGACTTGCAGAGTGAAAGAAACTGACACTGTCCCTACCTAGAGTTTTCTGTCCCTAGAATAAATGTTTTTTTTAATCACAATATAGCAAAAGGACAATTCACTCACTGTCCTTCCAGGTCCCTGGAAACAAGGACTTGCAGAGTGAAAGAAACTGACACTGTCCCTACCTAGAGTTTTCTGTCCCTAGAATAAATGTTTTTTTTTAAGCACACTATAGCAGAAGCACAAAACACACTGACACTCTCCCTACCTATCCTTCTCTTTCCCTAAACTAAAGGAATCCAGGTTAAGCAAGAAAGAAATAACAGTCACTGTCCCTGCCTATGCTACTCTATCCCTGCTCCGGAACACACTACACTAGGCCGCCGTGCTGGCGGCCTTTTATAGTGTGGGGCGTGTACTAAACACCCTCAGCAATAATTGGCCACAGGCATCCTGCCTGTGGCCAATCATTGCTCTCCTCGCTGCCGGCGCTGTGATTGGCCAAGCATGCGGGGTCACAGTGCATGCTTGGCCAATCACAGCGCCTGGATGACACTGCGATGGCGTAGTGCATTGTGGGCCGTTCGCGTCACTCGAATTTGGCGCGAACGGCCCAAATCGTTCGATCTTCGTCGAACGATCGAACAGCCAATGTTCGAGTCGAACGTATGTTCGACTCGAACACGAAGCTCATCCCTAGTGATGATCCACGGTACATCAGTGATGATCTACGGTACATCAGTGATGATCCATAGTACACCAGTGATGGCCCATACAACATCAGTGATGAACTATAGTACATCAGTGATGATCCACAGTACATCAGTGATGATCCACAGTACACCAGTGATGATCCATAGTACACCAGTGACGATCCATAGTACACCAGTGACGGTCCATAGTACACCAGTGATGATCCATAGTACATCAGTGATGATCTATAGTACATCAGTGATGATCTATAGTACATCAGTGATGATCCATAGAACATCAGTGATGATCCACAGTACATCAGTGATGGTCCACAGTACATCAGTGATGGTCCACAGTACATCAGTGATGATCCACAGTACATCAGTGATGATCCACAGTACATCAGTGATGATCCATAGTACATCAGTGATGATCTATAGTACATCAGTGATGATCCACAGTACATCAGTGATGATCCATAGGACATCAGTGATGATCCTCAGTACATCAGTGATGATCCATAGTACACCAGTGATGATCCACAGTACATCAGTGATGATCTATAGTACATCAGTGATGATCCACAGTACATCAGTGATGATCCATAGTACATCAGTAATGATCCTTAGTACATCAGTGATGATCCTCAGTACATCATTGATGATCCATAGTACACCAGTGATGGCCCATAGTACATCAGTGATGATCTATAGTACATCAGGGATGGTCCATAGTACATCAGGGATGGTCCATAGTACATCAGGGATGGTCCATAGTACATCAGTGATGATCCATAGTACACCAGTGATGATCCATAGTACACCCGTGATGGCCCATAGTACATCAGTGATGATCCACAGTACATCAGTGATGATCCACAGTACATCAGTGATGATCCATAGTACATCAGTGATGATCTATAGTACATCAGTGATGATCCACAGTACATCAGTGATGATCCATAGTACATCAGTGATGATCCACAGTACATCAGTGATGATCCACAGGACATCAGTGATGATCCACAGGACATCAGTGATGATCCACAGGACATCAGTTATGATCTATAGTACATCAGTGATGATCTATAGTACATCAGTGATGATCCACAGTACATCATTGATGATCCATAGTACATCAGTGATGATCCACAGTACATCAGGGATGATCCACAGTACATCAGTGATGGTCCTCAGTACATCAGTGATGGTCCACAATACACCAGTGATGATCCATAGTACACCAATGATGATCCATAGTACACCAGTGATGGCCCATATTACACCAGTGATGGCCCATAGTACATCAGTGATGATCTATAGTACATCAGTGATGATACACAGTACATCAGTGATGATCCACAGTACATCAGTGATGATCCACAGTACATCAGGGATGGTCCATAGTATATCAGGGATGGTCCATAGTATATCAGGGATGGTCCATAGTACATCAGTGATGATCCATAGTACACCAGTGATGATCCATAGTACACCAGTGATGGCCCATAGTACATCAGTGATGAACTATAGTACATCAGTGATGATCCACAGTACATCAGTGATGATCCACAGTACATCAGGGATGGTCCATAGTACACCAGTGATGATCAATAGTACACCAGTGATGATCCATAGTACACCAGTGATGGTCCATAGTACATCAGTGATGATCCACAGTACATCAGTGATGATCCACAGTACATCAGTGATGATCCTCAGTACATCAGGGATGGTCCATAGTACATCAGGGATGGTCCATAGTACATCAGGGATGGTCCATAGTACATCAGTGATGATCCACAGTACATCAGTGATGATCCACAGTACATCAGTGATGATCCTCAGTACATCAGAGATGATCCACAGTACATCAGTGATGATCCACAGTACATTAGTGATGATCCTCAGTACATCAGTGATGATCCACAGTACACCAGGGATTGTCCACAGTACATCAGTGATGATCCATAGTACACCAGTGATGATCCATCGTACACCAGTGATGATCCATAGTACATCAGTGATGATCCATAGTACACCAGTGATGATCCACAGTATATCAGCGATGGCTCATAGTACATCAGTGATGATCCATAGTACACCAGTGATGGCCCATAGTACATCAGTGATGATCTATAGTACATCAGTGATGATCCTCAGTACATCAGGGATGGTCCATAGTACATCAGGGATGGTCCATAGTACATCAGGGATGGTCCATAGTACATCAGTGATGATCCATAGTACACCAGTGATGATCCATAGTACACCCGTGATGGCCCATAGTACATCAGTGATGATCCACAGTACATCTGTGATGATCCTCACTACATCAGTGATGATCCACGGTACATCAGTGATGATCCACGGTACATAAGTGATGATCCACAGTACATCAGTGATGATCCATAGTACATCAGTGATGGCTCATAGTACATCAGTGATGATCCATAGTACATCAGTGATGATCCATAGTACATCAGTGTTGATCCATAGTACATCAGTGATGATCCATAGTACATCAGAGATGGCTCATAGTACATCAGAGATGGCTCATAGTACATTAGTGATGATCCATAGTACATCAGTGATGATCCATAGTACATCAGTGATGATCCATAGTACATCAGAGATGGCTCATAGTACATCAGTGATGATCCATAGTACATCAGTGATGATCCATAGTACATCAGTGATGATCTATAGTACATCAGTGATGATCCACAGTACATGAGTGATGATCCATAGTACACCAGTGATGATCCATAGTACATCAGTGATGATCCATAGTACATCAGTGATGATCCATAGTACATCAGTGATGATCCATAGTACATCAGTGATGATCCTCAGTACATCAGTGATGATCCTCAGTACATCAGTAATGATCCACAGTACATCAGTGATGATCCACAGTACATCAGTGATGATCCTCAGTACATCAGTGATGATACACGGTACATCAGTGATAATCCACAGTACATCAGGCATGGTCCATAGTACATCAGTGATGATCCACAGTACATCAGTGATGATCTACACTACATCAGTGATGATCCATAGTACATCAGTGATGCTCTATAGTACACCAGTGATGATCCACAGTACATCAGTGATGATCCATAGTACATCAGTGATGATATATAGTACATCAGTGATGATCCATAGTACACCAGTGATGATCCACAGTACATCAGTGATGGCCCATAGTACATCAGCGATGGCTCATAGTACATCAGTGATGATCCATAGTACATCAGTGATGATCCATAGTACACCAGTGATGGCCCATAGTACATCAGTGATGATCTATAGTACATTAGTGATGATCCTCAGTACATCAGTGATGATCCACGGTACATCAGTGATGATCCACAGTACATCAGTGATGATCCACAGTACATCAGTGATGATCCATAGTACATCAGTGATGATCCTCAGTACATCAGTGATGATCCACAGTACATCAGTAATGATCCACAGTAAATCAGTGATGATCCACAGTACATCAGTGATGATCCTCAGTACATCAGTGATGATCCATGGTACATCAGTGATAATCCACAGTACATAAGGGATGGTCTATAGTACATCAGGGATGGTCCATAGTACATCAGTGATGATCCTCAGTACATCAGGGATGGCCCATAGTACATCAGTGATGATCTATAGTACACCAGTGATGATCCACAGTAAATCAGTGATGATCCACAGTACATCAGTGATGATCCACAGTACATCAGGGATGGTCCATAGTACATCAGTGATGATCCATAGTACACCAGGGATGATCCATAGTACACCAGGGATGATCCATAGTACACCTGTGATGGCCCATAGTACATCAATGATGATCCTCAGTACATCAGTGATGATCCTCAGTACATCAGTGATGATCCACGGTACATGAGTGATGATCCACAGTACATCAGTGATGATCCACAGTACATCAGGGATGGTCCACAGTACATCAGTGATGATTCATAGTACATCAGTGATGATCCATAGTACATCAGTGATGGCTCAAAGTACATCAGTGATGATCCATAATACATCAGTGATGATCCATAGTACATCAGTGATGATCCATAGTACACCAGTGATGGCCCATAGTACATCAGTGATGATCCACAGTACATCTGTGATGATCCTCAGTACATCAGTGATGATCCACGGTACATCAGTGATGATCCACGGTACATCAGTGATGATCCACAGTACATCAGTGATGATCCATAGTACATCAGTGATGGCTCATAGTACATCAGTGATGATCTATAGTACATCAGTGATGATCCATAGTACATCAGTGTTGATCCATAGTACATCAGTGATGATCCATAGTACATCAGAGATGGCTCATAGTACATCAGTGATGATCCATAGTACATCAGTGATGATCCATAGTACATCAGAGATGGCTCATAGTACATCAGTGATGATCCATAGTACATCAGTGATGATCCATAGTACATCAGTGATGATCTATAGTACATCAGTGATGATCCACAGTACATTAGTGATGATCTATAGTACATCAGTGATGATCCACAGTACATCAGTGATGATCCTCAGTACATCAGTGATGATCCACAGAACATCAGGAATTGTCCACTGTACATCAGTGATGATCCATAGTACACCAATGATGATCCATGGTACACCAGTGATGATCCATAGTACATCAGTGATGATCCATAGTACACCAGTGATGATCCACAGTATATCAGCGATGGCTCATAGTACATCAGTGATGATCCATAGTACACCAGTGATGGCCCATAGTACATCAGTGATGATCTATAGTACATCAGTGATGATCCTCAGTACATCAGGGATGGTCCATAGTACATCAGGGATGGTCCATAGTACATCAGGGATGGTCCATAGTACATCAGTGATGATCCACAGTACATCTGTGATGATCCTCAGTACATCAGTGATGATCCACGGTACATCAGTGATGATCCACAGTACATCAGTGATGATCCATAGTACATCAGTGATGGCTCATAGTACATCAGTGATGATCCATAGTACATCAGTGATGATCCATAGTACATCAGTGTTGATCCATAGTACATCAGTGATGATCCATAGTACATCAGAGATGGCTCATAGTACATCAGAGATGGCTCATAGTACATCAGTGATGATAAATAGTACATCAGTGATGATCCATAGTACATCAGTGATGATCCATAGTACATCAGTGATGATCCATAGTACATCAGTGATGATCCATAGTACATCAGAGATGGCTCATAGTACATCAGTGATGATCCATAGTACATCAGTGATGATCCATAGTACATCAGTGATGATCTATAGTACATCAGTGATGATCCACAGTACATGAGTGATGATCCATAGTACACCAGTGATGATCCATAGTACATCAGTGATGATCCATAGTACATCAGTGATGATCCATAGTACATCAGTGATGATCCTCAGTACATCAGTGATGATCCACAGTACATCAGTAATGATCCACAGTACATCAGTGATGATCCACAGTAGATCAGTGATGATCCTCAGTACATCAGTGATGGTCCACGGTACATCAGTGATAATCCACAGTACATCAGGGATGGTCCATAGTACATCAGTGATGATCCACAGTACATCAGTGATGATCCATAGTACATCAGTGATGGCTCATAGTACATCAGTGATGATCCATAGTACATCAGTGATGATCCATAGTACATCAGTGTTGATCCATAGTACATCAGTGATGATCCATAGTACATCAGAGATGGCTCATAGTACATCAGAGATGGCTCATAGTACATCAGTGGTGATCCATAGTACATCAGTGATGATCCATAGTACATCAGTGATGATCCATAGTACATCAGTGATGATCCATAGTACATCAGAGATGGCTCATAGTACATCAGTGATGATCCATAGTACATCAGTGATGATCCATAGTACATCAGTGATGATCTATAGTACATCAGTGATGATCCACAGTACATGAGTGATGATCCATAGTACACCAGTGATGATCCATAGTACATCAGTGATGATCCATAGTACATCAGTGATGATCCTCAGTACATCAGTGATGATCCACAGTACATCAGTAATGATCCACAGTACATCAGTGATGATCCACAGTACATCAGTGATGATCCTCAGTACATCAGTGATGATCCACGGTACATCAGTGATGATCCACGGTACATCAGTGATAATCCACAGTACATCAGGGATGGTCCATAGTACATCAGTGATGATCCATAGTACATCAGTGATGATCTATAGTACACCAGTGATGATCCACAGTACATCAGTGATGATCCATAGTACATCAGTGATGATCCATAGTACATCATTGATGATCCATAGTACACCAGTGATGATCCACAGTACATCAGTGATGGCCCATAGTACATCAGCGATGGCTCATAGTACATCAGTGATGATCCAAAGTACATCAGTGATGATCCATAGTACACCAGTGATGGCCCATAGTACATCAGTGATGATCTATAGTACATTAGTGATGATCCTCAGTACATCAGTGATGATCCACGGTACATCAGTGATGATCCACAGTACATCAGTGATGATCCACAGTACATCAGTGATGATCCATAGTACATCAGTGATGATCCTCAGTACATCAGTGATGATCCACAGTACATCAGTAATGATCCACAGTAAATCAGTGATGATCCACAGTACATCAGTGATGATCCTCAGTACATCAGTGATGATCCACGGTACATCAGTGATAATCCCCAGTACATCAGGGATGATCCACAGTTCATCAGGGATTGTCCACAGTACATCAGTGATGATCCATAGTACACCAGTGATGATCCATAGTACACCAGTGATGATCCATAGTACATCAGTGATGATCCATAGTACATCAGTGATGATCCATAGTACAGCAGTGATGATCCACAGTACATCAGCGATGGCTCATAGTACATCAGTGATGATCCATAGTACACCAGTGATGGCCCATAGTACATCAGTGATGATCTATAGTACATCAGTGATGATCCTCAGTACATCAGGGATGGTCCATAGTACATCAGGGATGGTCCATAGTACATCAGGGATGGTCCATAGTACATCAGTGATGATCCATATTACACCCGTGATGGCCCATAGTACATCAGTGATTATCCACAGTACATCAGTGATGATCCTTAGTACATCAGTGATGATCCACGGTACATCAGTGATGATCTACGGTACATCAGTGATGATCCATAGTACACCAGTGATGGCCCATAGAACATCAGTGATGATCTATAGTACATCAGGGATGGTCCATAGTACATCAGGGATGGTCCATAGTACATCAGGGATGGTCCATAGTACATCAGTGATGATCCATAGTACACCAGTGATGATCCATAGTACACCCGTGATGGCCCATAGTACATCAGTGATGATCCACAGTACATCAGTGATGATCCACAGTACATCAGTGATGATCCATAGTACATCAGTGATGATCTATAGTACATCAGTGATGATCCACAGTACATCAGTGATGATCCATAGTACATCAGTGATGATCCACAGTACATCAGTGATGATCCACAGGACATCAGTGATGATCCACAGTGCATCAGTTATGATCTATAGTAAATCAGTGATGATCCACAGTACATCATTGATGATCCATAGTACATCAGTGATGATCCACAGTACATCAGTGATGATCCTCAGTACATCAGTGATGATCCACAGGACATCAGTGTTGATCCACAGTACATCAGTGATGATCCACAGTACATCAGGGATGGTCCACTGTACATCAGTGATGATCCATAGTACACCAGTGATGATCCATAGTACATCAGTGATGATCCATAGTACATCAGTGATGATCCACAGTACATCAGTGATGGCCCATAGTACATCAGTGATGGCTCATAGTACATCAGTGATGATCCATAGTACATCAGGGATGGTCCACAGTATATCAGTGAAGATCCATAGTACACCAGTGATGATCCATAGTACACCAGTGATGATCCATAGTACACCAGGGATGATCCACAGTACATCAGGGATGATCCACAGTACATCAGTGATGGTCCTCAGTACATCAGTGATGGTCCACAATACACCAGTGATGATCCATAGTACACCAATGATGATCCATAGTACACCAGTGATGGCCCATATTACACCAGTGATGGCCCATAGTACATCAGTGATGATCTATAGTACATCAGTGATGATCCACAGTACATCAGTGATGACCCACAGTACATCAGTGATGATCCACAGTACATCAGGGATGGTCCATAGTATATCAGGGATGGTCCATAGTATATCAGGGATGGTCCACAGTACATCAATGATGATCCACAGTACATCAGTGATGATCCTCAGTACATCAGAGATGATCCACAGTACATCAGTGATGATCCACAGTACATCAGTGATGATCTATAGTACATCAGTGATGATCCACAGTACATCAGTGATGATCCTCAGTACATCAGTGATGATCCACAGTACATCAGGGATTGTCCGCAGTACATCAGTGATGATCCATAGTACACCAGTGATGATCCATAGTACACCAGTGATGATCCATAGTACATCAGTGATGATCCATAGTACACCAGTGATGATCCACAGTATATCAGCGATGGCTCATAGTACATCAGTGATGATCCATAGTACACCAGTGATGGCCCATAGTACATCAGTGATGATCTATAGTACATCAGTGATGATCCTCAGTACATCAGGGATGGTCCATAATACATCAGGGATGGTCCATAGTACATCAGGGATGGTCCATAGTACATCAGTGATGATCCATAGTACACCAGTGATGATCCATAGTACACCCGTGATGGCCCATAGTACATCAGTGATGATCCACAGTACATCTGTGATGATCCTCAGTACATCAGTGATGATCCACGGTACATCAGTGATGATCCACGGTACATCAGTGATGATCCACAGTACATCAGTGATGATCCATAGTACATCAGTGATGGCTCATAGTACATCAGTGATGATCTATAGTACATCAGTGATGATCCATAGTACATCAGTGTTGATCCATAGTACATCAGTGATGATCCATAGTACATCAGAGATGGCTCATAGTACATCAGAGATGGCTCATAGTACATCAGTGATGATCCATAGTACATCAGTGATGATCCATAGTACATCAGTGATGATCCATAGTACATCAGTGATGATCCATAGTACATCAGTGATGATCCATAGTACATCAGAGATGGCTCATAGTACATCAGTGATGATCCATAGTACATCAGTGATGATCCATAGTACATCAGTGATGATCTATAGTACATCAGTGATGATCCACAGTACATGAGTGATGATCCATAGTACACCAGTGATGATCCATAGTACATCAGTGATGATCCATAGTACATCAGTGATGATCCATAGTACATCAGTGATGATCCTCAGTACATCAGTGATGATCCACAGTACATCAGTAATGATCCACAGTACATCAGTGATGATCCACAGTACATCAGTGATGATCCTCAGTACATCAGTGATGATCCACGGTACATCAGTGATAATCCACAGTACATCAGGGATGGTCCATAGTACATCAGTGATGATCCACAGTACATCAGTGATGATCTACACTACATCAGTGATGATCCATAGTACATCAGTGATGATCCTCAGTACATCAGTGATGATCCTCAGTACATCATTGATGATCCATAGTACACCAGTGATGGCCCATAGTACATCAGTGATGATCTATAGTACATCAGGGATGGTCCATAGTACATCAGGGATGGTCCATAGTACATCAGGGATGGTCCATAGTACATCAGTGATGATCCATAGTACACCAGTGATGATCCATAGTACACCCGTGATGGCCCATAGTACATCAGTGATGATCCACAGTACATCAGTGATGATCCACAGTACATCAGTGATGATCCATAGTACATCAGTGATGATCTATAGTACATCAGTGATGATCCACAGTACATCAGTGATGATCCATAGTACATCAGTGATGATCCACAGTACATCAGTGATGATCCACAGGACATCAGTGATGATCCACAGGACATCAGTGATGATCCACAGTACATCAGTTATGATCTATAGTAAATCAGTGATGATCCACAGTACATCATTGATGATCCATAGTACATCAGTGATGATCCACAGTACATCAGTGATGATCCTCAGTACATCAGTGATGATCCACAGGACATCAGTGTTGATCCACAGTACATCAGTGATGATCCACAGGACATCAGTGATGATCCACAGTACATCAGGGATGGTCCACTGTACATCAGTGATGATCCATAGTACACCAGTGATGATCCATAGTACATCAGTGATGATCCATAGTACATCAGTGATGATCCATAGTACATCAGTGATGATCCACAGTACATCAGTGATGGCCCATAGTACATCAGTGATGGCTCATAGTACATCAGTGATGATCCATAGTACATCAGGGATGGTCCACAGTATATCAGTGATGATCCATAGTACACCAGTGATGATCCATAGTACACCAGTGATGATCCATAGTACACCAGTGATGATCCATAGTACACCAGGGATGATCCACAGTACATCAGGGATGATCCACAGTACATCAGTGATGGTCCTCAGTACATCAGTGATGGTCCACAATACACCAGTGATGATCCATAGTACACCAATGATGATCCATAGTACACCAGTGATGGCCCATATTACACCAGTGATGGCCCATAGTACATCAGTGATGATCTATAGTACATCAGTGATGATCCACAGTACATCAGTGATGACCCACAGTACATCAGTGATGATCCACAGTACATCAGGGATGGTCCATAGTATATCAGGGATGGTCCATAGTATATCAGGGATGGTCCATAGTACATCAGTGATGATCCATAGTACACCAGTGATGATCCATAGTACACCAGTGATGGCCCATAGTACATCAGTGATGAACTATAGTACATCAGTGATGATCCACAGTACATCAGTGATGATCCACAGTACATCAGGGATGGTCCATAGTACACCAGTGATGATCCATAGTACACCAGTGATGATCCATAGTACACCAGTGATGATCCATAGTACACCAGTGATGATCCACAGTACATCAGTGATGATCCACAGTACATCAGTGATGATCCTCAGTACATCAGGGATGGTCCATAGTACATCAGGGATGGTCCATAGTACATCAGGGATGGTCCATAGTACATCAGGGATGGTCCATAGTACATCAGTGATGATCCACAGTACATCAGTGATGATCCACAGTACATCAGTGATGATCCTCAGTACATCAGAGATGATCCACAGTACATCAGTGATGATCCACAGTACATTAGTGATGATCTATAGTACATCAGTGATGATCCACAGTACATCAGTGATGATCCTCAGTACATCAGTGATGATCCACAGTACATCAGGGATTGTCCACAGTACATCAGTGATGATCCATAGTACACCAGTGATGATCCATAGTACACCAGTGATGATCCATAGTACATCAGTGATGATCCATAGTACACCAGTGATGATCCACAGTATATCAGCGATGGCTCATAGTACATCAGTGATGATCCATAGTACACCAGTGATGGCCCATAGTACATCAGTGATGATCTATAGTACATCAGTGATGATCCTCAGTACATCAGGGATGGTCCATAGTACATCAGGGATGGTCCATAGTACATCAGGGATGGTCCATAGTACATCAGTGATGATCCATAGTACACCAGTGATGATCCATAGTACACCCGTGATGGCCCATAGTACATCAGTGATGATCCACAGTACATCTGTGATGATCCTCAGTACATCAGTGATGATCCACGGTACATCAGTGATGATCCACGGTACATCAGTGATGATCCACAGTACATCAGTGATGATCCATAGTACATCAGTGATGGCTCATAGTACATCAGTGATGATCCATAGTACATCAGTGATGATCCATAGTACATCAGTGTTGATCCATAGTACATCAGTGATGATCCATAGTACATCAGAGATGGCTCATAGTACATCAGAGATGGCTCATAGTACATCAGTGATGATCCATAGTACATCAGTGATGATCCATAGTACATCAGTGATGATCCATAGTACATCAGAGATGGCTCATAGTACATCAGTGATGATCCATAGTACATCAGTGATGATCCATAGTACATCAGTGATGATCTATAGTACATCAGTGATGATCCACAGTACATGAGTGATGATCCATAGTACACCAGTGATGATCCATAGTACATCAGTGATGATCCATAGTACATCAGTGATGATCCATAGTACATCAGTGATGATCCATAGTACATCAGTGATGATCCTCAGTACATCAGTGATGATCCACAGTACATCAGTAATGATCCACAGTACATCAGTGATGATCCACAGTACATCAGTGATGATCCTCAGTACATCAGTGATGATCCACGGTACATCAGTGATAATCCACAGTACATCAGGGATGGTCCATAGTACATCAGTGATGATCCACAGTACATCAGTGATGATCTACACTACATCAGTGATGATCCATAGTACATCAGTGATGATCTATAGTACACCAGTGATGATCCACAGTACGTCAGTGATGATCCATAGTACATAAGTGATGATCCATAGTACATCAGTGATGATCCATAGTACACCAGTGATGATCCACAGTACATCAGTGATGGCCCATAGTACATCAGCGATGGCTCATAGTACATCAGTGATGATCCATAGTACTTCAGTGATGATCCATAGTACACCAGTGATGGCCCATAGTACATCAGTGATGATCTATAGTACATTAGTGATGATCCTCAGTACATCAGTGATGATCCACGGTACATCAGTGATGATCCACAGTACATCAGTGATGATCCACAGTACATCAGTGATGATCCATAGTACATCAGTGATGATCCTCAGTACATCATTGATGATCCACAGTACATCAGTAATGATCCACAGTAAATCAGTGATGATCCACAGTACATCAGTGATGATCCTCAGTACATCAGTGATGATCCATGGTACATCAGTGATAATCCACAGTACATCAGGTATGGTCTATAGTACATCAGGGATGGTCCATAGTACATCAGTGATGATCCTCAGTACATCAGGGATGGCCCATAGTACATCAGTGATGATCTATAGTACACCAGTGATGATCCACAGTACATCAGTGATGATCCACAGTACATCAGTGATGATCCACAGTACATCAGGGATGGTCCATAGTACATCAGTGATGATCCATAGTACACCAGGGATGATCCATAGTACACCTGTGATGGCCCATAGTACATCAGTGATGATCCTCAGTACATTGGTGATGATCCTCAGTACATCAGTGATGATCCACGGTACATGAGTGATGATCCACAGTACATCAGTGATGATCCACAGTACATCAGGGATGGTCCACAGTACATCAGTGATGGCTCAAAGTACATCAGTGATGATCCATAATACATCAGTGATGATCCATAGTACATCAGTGATGATCCATAGTACACCAGTGATGGCCCATAGTACATCAGTGATGATCCACAGTACATCTGTGATGATCCTCAGTACATCAGTGATGATCCACGGTACATCAGTGATGATCCACGGTACATCAGTGATGATTCACAGTACATCAGTGATGATCCATAGTACATCAGTGATGGCTCATAGTACATCAGTGATGATCCATAGTACATCAGTGATGATCCATAGTACATCAGTGTTGATCCATAGTACATCAATGATGATCCATAGTACATCAGAGATGGCTCATAGTACATCAGAGATGGCTCATAGTACATCAGTGATGATCCATAGTACATCAGTGATGATCCATAGTACATCAGTGATGATCCATAGTACATCAGTGATGATCCATAGTACATCAGTGATGGTCCACAGTACATTAGTGATGATCTATAGTACATCAGTGATGATCCACAGTACTTCAGTGATGATCCTCAGTACATCAGTGATGATCCACAGTACATCAGTGATGATCCTCAGTACATCATTGATGATCCATAGTACACCAGTGATGGCCCATAGTACATCAGTGATGATCTATAGTACATCAGGGATGGTCCATAGTACATCAGGGATGGTCCATAGTACATCAGGGATGGTCCATAGTACATCAGTGATGATCAGTAGTACACCAGTGATGAACCATAGTACACCCGTGATGGCCCATAGTACATCAGTGATGATCCACAGTACATCAGTGATGATCCACAGTACATCAGTGATGATCCATAGTACATCAGTGATGATCTATAGTACATCAGTGATGATCCACAGTACATCAGTGATGATCCACAGTACATCAGTGATGATCCACAGTACATCAGTGATGATCCACAGGACATCAGTGATGATCCACAGGACATCAGTGATGATCCACAGTACATCAGTTATGATCTATAGTAAATCAGTGATGATCCACAGTACATCATTGATGATCCATAGTACATCAGTGATGATCTATAGTACATCAGTGATGATCCACAGTACATCAGTGATGATCCACAGTACATCAGTGATGATCCACAGGACATCAGTGATGATCCACAGGACATCAGTGATGATCCACAGTACATCAGTTATGATCTATAGTAAATCAGTGATGATCCACAGTACATCATTGATGATCCATAGTACATCAGTGATGATCCACAGTACATCAGGGATGATCCACAGTACATCAGTGATGGTCCTCAGTACATCAGTGATGGTCCACAATACACCAGTGATGATCCATAGTACACCAATGATGATCCATAGTACACCAGTGATGGCCCATATTACACCAGTGATGGCCCATAGTACATCAGTGATGATCTATAGTACATCAGTGATGATCCACAGTACATCAGTGATGATCCATAGTACATCAGTGATGATCCATAGTACATCAGTGATGATCCATAGTACATCAGTGATGATCCATAGTACATCAGTGATGATCCATAGTACATCAGAGATGGCTCATAGTACATCAGTGATGATCCATAGTACATCAGTGATGATCCATAGTACATCAGTGATGATCTATAGTACATCAGTGATGATCCACAGTACATGAGTGATGATCCATAGTACACCAGTGATGATCCATAGTACATCAGTGATGATCCATAGTACATCAGTGATGATCCATAGTACATCAGTGATGATCCTCAGTACATCAGTGATGATCCACAGTACATCAGTAATGATCCACAGTACATCAGTGATGATCCACAGTACATCATTGATGATCCTCAGTACATCAGTGATGATCCACGGTACATCAGTGATAATCCACAGTACATCAGGGATGGTCCATAGTACATCAGTGATGATCCACAGTACATCAGTGATGATCTACACTACATCAGTGATGATCCATAGTACATCAGTGATGATCCTCAGTACATCAGTGATGATCCTCAGTACATCATTGATGATCCATAGTACACCAGTGATGGCCCATAGTACATCAGTGATGATCTATAGTACATCAGGGATGGTCCATAGTACATCAGGGATGGTCCATAGTACATCAGGGATGGTCCATAGTACATCAGGGATGGTCCATAGTACATCAGTGATGATCCATAGTACACCAGTGATGATCCATAGTACACCCGTGATGGCCCATAGTACATCAGTGATGATCCACAGTACATCAGTGATGATCCACAGTACATCAGTGATGATCCATAGTACATCAGTGATGATCTATAGTACATCAGTGATGATCCACAGTACATCAGTGATGATCCATAGTACATCAGTGATGATCCACAGTACATCAGTGATGATCCACAGGACATCAGTGATGATCCACAGGACATCAGTGATGATCCACAGTACATCAGTTATGATCTATAGTAAATCAGTGATGATCCACAGTACATCATTGATGATCCATAGTACATCAGTGATGATCCACAGTACATCAGTGATGATCCTCAGTACATCAGTGATGATCCACAGGACATCAGTGTTGATCCACAGTACATCAGTGATGATCCACAGGACATCAGTGATGATCCACAGTACATCAGGGATGGTCCACTGTACATCAGTGATGATCCATAGTACACCAGTGATGATCCATAGTACATCAGTGATGATCCATAGTACATCAGTGATGATCCACAGTACATCAGTGATGGCCCATAGTACATCAGTGATGGCTCATAGTACATCAGTGATGATCCATAGTACATCAGGGATGGTCCACAGTATATCAGTGATGATCCATAGTACACCAGTGATGATCCATAGTACACCAGTGATGATCCATAGTACACCAGTGATGGCCCATAGTACATCAGTGATGATCTATAGTACATCAGTGATGATCCTCAGTACATCAGGGATGGTCCATAGTACATCAGGGATGGTCCATAGTACATCAGGGATGGTCCATAGTACATCAGTGATGATCCATAGTACACCAGTGATGATCCATAGTACACCCGTGATGGCCCATAGTACATCAGTGATGATCCACAGTACATCTGTGATGATCCTCAGTACATCAGTGATGATCCACGGTACATCAGTGATGATCCACGGTACATCAGTGATGATCCACAGTACATCAGTGATGATCCATAGTACATCAGTGATGGCTCATAGTACATCAGTGATGATCCATAGTACATCAGTGATGATCCATAGTACATCAGTGTTGATCCATAGTACATCAGTGATGATCCATAGTACATCAGAGATGGCTCATAGTACATCAGAGATGGCTCATAGTACATCAGTGATGATCCATAGTACATCAGTGATGATCCATAGTACATCAGTGATGATCCATAGTACATCAGAGATGGCTCATAGTACATCAGTGATGATCCATAGTACATCAGTGATGATCCATAGTACATCAGTGATGATCTATAGTACATCAGTGATGATCCACAGTACATGAGTGATGATCCATAGTACACCAGTGATGATCCATAGTACATCAGTGATGATCCATAGTACATCAGTGATGATCCATAGTACATCAGTGATGATCCTCAGTACATCAGTGATGATCCACAGTACATCAGTAATGATCCACAGTACATCAGTGATGATCCACAGTACATCAGTGATGATCCTCAGTACATCAGTGATGATCCACGGTACATCAGTGATAATCCACAGTACATCAGGGATGGTCCATAGTACATCAGTGATGATCCACAGTACATCAGTGATGATCTACACTACATCAGTGATGATCCATAGTACATCAGTGATGATCTATAGTACACCAGTGATGATCCACAGTACGTCAGTGATGATCCATAGTACATAAGTGATGATCCATAGTACATCAGTGATGATCCATAGTACACCAGTGATGATCCACAGTACATCAGTGATGGCCCATAGTACATCAGCGATGGCTCATAGTACATCAGTGATGATCCATAGTACTTCAGTGATGATCCATAGTACACCAGTGATGGCCCATAGTACATCAGTGATGATCTATAGTACATTAGTGATGATCCTCAGTACATCAGTGATGATCCACGGTACATCAGTGATGATCCACAGTACATCAGTGATGATCCACAGTACATCAGTGATGATCCATAGTACATCAGTGATGATCCTCAGTACATCATTGATGATCCACAGTACATCAGTAATGATCCACAGTAAATCAGTGATGATCCACAGTACATCAGTGATGATCCTCAGTACATCAGTGATGATCCATGGTACATCAGTGATAATCCACAGTACATCAGGGATGGTCTATAGTACATCAGGGATGGTCCATAGTACATCAGTGATGATCCTCAGTACATCAGGGATGGCCCATAGTACATCAGTGATGATCTATAGTACACCAGTGATGATCCACAGTACATCAGTGATGATCCACAGTACATCAGTGATGATCCACAGTACATCAGGGATGGTCCATAGTACATCAGTGATGATCCATAGTACACCAGGGATGATCCATAGTACACCTGTGATGGCCCATAGTACATCAGTGATGATCCTCAGTACATTGATGATGATCCTCAGTACATCAGTGATGATCCACGGTACATGAGTGATGATCCACAGTACATCAGTGATGATCCACAGTACATCAGGGATGGTCCACAGTACATCAGTGATGGCTCAAAGTACATCAGTGATGATCCATAATACATCAGTGATGATCCATAGTACATCAGTGATGATCCATAGTACACCAGTGATGGCCCATAGTACATCAGTGATGATCCACAGTACATCTGTGATGATCCTCAGTACATCAGTGATGATCCACGGTACATCAGTGATGATCCACGGTACATCAGTGATGATTCACAGTACATCAGTGATGATCCATAGTACATCAGTGATGGCTCATAGTACATCAGTGATGATCCATAGTACATCAGTGATGATCCATAGTACATCAGTGTTGATCCATAGTACATCAATGATGATCCATAGTACATCAGAGATGGCTCATAGTACATCAGAGATGGCTCATAGTACATCAGTGATGATCCATAGTACATCAGTGATGATCCATAGTACATCAGTGATGATCCATAGTACATCAGTGATGATCCATAGTACATCAGTGATGGTCCACAGTACATTAGTGATGATCTATAGTACATCAGTGATGATCCACAGTACTTCAGTGATGATCCTCAGTACATCAGTGATGATCCACAGTACATCAGTGATGATCCTCAGTACATCATTGATGATCCATAGTACACCAGTGATGGCCCATAGTACATCAGTGATGATCTATAGTACATCAGGGATGGTCCATAGTACATCAGGGATGGTCCATAGTACATCAGGGATGGTCCATAGTACATCAGTGATGATCAGTAGTACACCAGTGATGAACCATAGTACACCCGTGATGGCCCATAGTACATCAGTGATGATCCACAGTACATCAGTGATGATCCACAGTACATCAGTGATGATCCATAGTACATCAGTGATGATCTATAGTACATCAGTGATGATCCACAGTACATCAGTGATGATCCACAGTACATCAGTGATGATCCACAGTACATCAGTGATGATCCACAGGACATTAGTGATGATCCACAGGACATCAGTTATGATCTATAGTAAATCAGTGATGATCCACAGTACATCATTGATGATCCATAGTACATCAGTGATGATCTATAGTACATCAGTGATGATCCACAGTACATCAGTGATGATCCACAGTACATCAGTGATGATCCACAGTACATCAGTGATGATCCACAGGACATCAGTGATGATCCACAGGACATCAGTGATGATCCACAGTACATCAGTTATGATCTATAGTAAATCAGTGATGATCCACAGTACATCATTGATGATCCATAGTACATCAGTGATGATCCACAGTACATCAGGGATGATCCACAGTACATCAGTGATGGTCCTCAGTACATCAGTGATGGTCCACAATACACCAGTGATGATCCATAGTACACCAATGATGATCCATAGTACACCAGTGATGGCCCATATTACACCAGTGATGGCCCATAGTACATCAGTGATGATCTATAGTACATCAGTGATGATCCACAGTACATCAGTGATGATCCATAGTACATCAGTGATGATCCATAGTACATCAGTGATGATCCATAGTACATCAGTGATGATCCATAGTACATCAGTGATGATCCATAGTACATCAGAGATGGCTCATAGTACATCAGTGATGATCCATAGTACATCAGTGATGATCCATAGTACATCAGTGATGATCTATAGTACATCAGTGATGATCCACAGTACATGAGTGATGATCCATAGTACACCAGTGATGATCCATAGTACATCAGTGATGATCCATAGTACATCAGTGATGATCCATAGTACATCAGTGATGATCCTCAGTACATCAGTGATGATCCACAGTACATCAGTAATGATCCACAGTACATCAGTGATGATCCACAGTACATCAGTGATGATCCTCAGTACATCAGTGATGATCCACGGTACATCAGTGATAATCCACAGTACATCAGGGATGGTCCATAGTACATCAGTGATGATCCACAGTACATCAGTGATGATCTACACTACATCAGTGATGATCCATAGTACATCAGTGATGATCCTCAGTACATCAGTGATGATCCTCAGTACATCATTGATGATCCATAGTACACCAGTGATGGCCCATAGTACATCAGTGATGATCTATAGTACATCAGGGATGGTCCATAGTACATCAGGGATGGTCCATAGTACATCAGGGATGGTCCATAGTACATCAGGGATGGTCCATAGTACATCAGTGATGATCCATAGTACACCAGTGATGATCCATAGTACACCCGTGATGGCCCATAGTACATCAGTGATGATCCACAGTACATCAGTGATGATCCACAGTACATCAGTGATGATCCATAGTACATCAGTGATGATCTATAGTACATCAGTGATGATCCACAGTACATCAGTGATGATCCATAGTACATCAGTGATGATCCACAGTACATCAGTGATGATCCACAGGACATCAGTGATGATCCACAGGACATCAGTGATGATCCACAGTACATCAGTTATGATCTATAGTAAATCAGTGATGATCCACAGTACATCATTGATGATCCATAGTACATCAGTGATGATCCACAGTACATCAGTGATGATCCTCAGTACATCAGTGATGATCCACAGGACATCAGTGTTGATCCACAGTACATCAGTGATGATCCACAGGACATCAGTGATGATCCACAGTACATCAGGGATGGTCCACTGTACATCAGTGATGATCCATAGTACACCAGTGATGATCCATAGTACATCAGTGATGATCCATAGTACATCAGTGATGATCCACAGTACATCAGTGATGGCCCATAGTACATCAGTGATGGCTCATAGTACATCAGTGATGATCCATAGTACATCAGGGATGGTCCACAGTATATCAGTGATGATCCATAGTACACCAGTGATGATCCATAGTACACCAGTGATGATCCATAGTACACCAGTGATGATCCATAGTACACCAGGGATGATCCACAGTACATCAGGGATGATCCACAGTACATCAGTGATGGTCCTCAGTACATCAGTGATGGTCCACAATACACCAGTGATGATCCATAGTACACCAATGATGATCCATAGTACACCAGTGATGGCCCATATTACACCAGTGATGGCCCATAGTACATCAGTGATGATCTATAGTACATCAGTGATGATCCACAGTACATCAGTGATGACCCACAGTACATCAGTGATGATCCACAGTACATCAGGGATGGTCCATAGTATATCAGGGATGGTCCATAGTATATCAGGGATGGTCCATAGTACATCAGTGATGATCCATAGTACACCAGTGATGATCCATAGTACACCAGTGATGGCCCATAGTACATCAGTGATGAACTATAGTACATCAGTGATGATCCACAGTACATCAGTGATGATCCACAGTACATCAGGGATGGTCCATAGTACACCAGTGATGATCCATAGTACACCAGTGATGATCCATAGTACACCAGTGATGATCCATAGTACACCAGTGATGATCCACAGTACATCAGTGATGATCCACAGTACATCAGTGATGATCCTCAGTACATCAGGGATGGTCCATAGTACATCAGGGATGGTCCATAGTACATCAGGGATGGTCCATAGTACATCAGGGATGGTCCATAGTACATCAGTGATGATCCACAGTACATCAGTGATGATCCACAGTACATCAGTGATGATCCTCAGTACATCAGAGATGATCCACAGTACATCAGTGATGATCCACAGTACATTAGTGATGATCTATAGTACATCAGTGATGATCCACAGTACATCAGTGATGATCCTCAGTACATCAGTGATGATCCACAGTACATCAGGGATTGTCCACAGTACATCAGTGATGATCCATAGTACACCAGTGATGATCCATAGTACACCAGTGATGATCCATAGTACATCAGTGATGATCCATAGTACACCAGTGATGATCCACAGTATATCAGCGATGGCTCATAGTACATCAGTGATGATCCATAGTACACCAGTGATGGCCCATAGTACATCAGTGATGATCTATAGTACATCAGTGATGATCCTCAGTACATCAGGGATGGTCCATAGTACATCAGGGATGGTCCATAGTACATCAGGGATGGTCCATAGTACATCAGTGATGATCCATAGTACACCAGTGATGATCCATAGTACACCCGTGATGGCCCATAGTACATCAGTGATGATCCACAGTACATCTGTGATGATCCTCAGTACATCAGTGATGATCCACGGTACATCAGTGATGATCCACGGTACATCAGTGATGATCCACAGTACATCAGTGATGATCCATAGTACATCAGTGATGGCTCATAGTACATCAGTGATGATCCATAGTACATCAGTGATGATCCATAGTACATCAGTGTTGATCCATAGTACATCAGTGATGATCCATAGTACATCAGAGATGGCTCATAGTACATCAGAGATGGCTCATAGTACATTAGTGATGATCCATAGTACATCAGTGATGATCCATAGTACATCAGTGATGATCCATAGTACATCAGAGATGGCTCATAGTACATCAGTGATGATCCATAGTACATCAGTGATGATCCATAGTACATCAGTGATGATCTATAGTACATCAGTGATGATCCACAGTACATGAGTGATGATCCATAGTACACCAGTGATGATCCATAGTACATCAGTGATGATCCATAGTACATCAGTGATGATCCATAGTACATCAGTGATGATCCTCAGTACATCAGTGATGATCCACAGTACATCAGTAATGATCCACAGTACATCAGTGATGATCCACAGTACATCAGTGATGATCCTCAGTACATCAGTGATGATCCACGGTACATCAGTGATAATCCACAGTACATCAGGGATGGTCCATAGTACATCAGTGATGATCCACAGTACATCAGTGATGATCTACACTACATCAGTGATGATCCATAGTACATCAGTGATGATCTATAGTACACCAGTGATGATCCACAGTACGTCAGTGATGATCCATAGTACATCAGTGATGATCCATAGTACATCAGTGATGATCCATAGTACACCAGTGATGATCCACAGTACATCAGTGATGGCCCATAGTACATCAGCGATGGCTCATAGTACATCAGTGATGATCCATAGTACTTCAGTGATGATCCATAGTACACCAGTGATGGCCCATAGTACATCAGTGATGATCTATAGTACATTAGTGATGATCCTCAGTACATCAGTGATGATCCACGGTACATCAGTGATGATCCACAGTACATCAGTGATGATCCACAGTACATCAGTGATGATCCATAGTACATCAGTGATGATCCTCAGTACATCATTGATGATCCACAGTACATCAGTAATGATCCACAGTAAATCAGTGATGATCCACAGTACATCAGTGATGATCCTCAGTACATCAGTGATGATCCATGGTACATCAGTGATAATCCACAGTACATCAGGGATGGTCTATAGTACATCAGGGATGGTCCATAGTACATCAGTGATGATCCTCAGTACATCAGGGATGGCCCATAGTACATCAGTGATGATCTATAGTACACCAGTGATGATCCACAGTACATCAGTGATGATCCACAGTACATCAGTGATGATCCACAGTACATCAGGGATGGTCCATAGTACATCAGTGATGATCCATAGTACACCAGGGATGATCCATAGTACACCTGTGATGGCCCATAGTACATCAGTGATGATCCTCAGTACATTGGTGATGATACTCAGTACATCAGTGATGATCCACGGTACATGAGTGATGATCCACAGTACATCAGTGATGATCCACAGTACATCAGGGATGGTCCACAGTACATCAGTGATGGCTCAAAGTACATCAGTGATGATCCATAATACATCAGTGATGATCCATAGTACATCAGTGATGATCCATAGTACACCAGTGATGGCCCATAGTACATCAGTGATGATCCACAGTACATCTGTGATGATCCTCAGTACATCAGTGATGATCCACGGTACATCAGTGATGACCCACGGTACATCAGTGATGATTCACAGTACATCAGTGATGATCCATAGTACATCAGTGATGGCTCATAGTACATCAGTGATGATCCATAGTACATCAGTGATGATCCATAGTACATCAGTGTTGATCCATAGTACATCAATGATGATCCATAGTACATCAGAGATGGCTCATAGTACATCAGAGATGGCTCATAGTACATCAGTGATGATCCATAGTACATCAGTGATGATCCATAGTACATCAGTGATGATCCATAGTACATCAGTGATGATCCATAGTACATCAGTGATGGTCCACAGTACATTAGTGATGATCTATAGTACATCAGTGATGATCCACAGTACTTCAGTGATGATCCTCAGTACATCAGTGATGATCCACAGTACATCAGTGATGATCCTCAGTACATCATTGATGATCCATAGTACACCAGTGATGGCCCATAGTACATCAGTGATGATCTATAGTACATCAGGGATGGTCCATAGTACATCAGGGATGGTCCATAGTACATCAGGGATGGTCCATAGTACATCAGTGATGATCAGTAGTACACCAGTGATGAACCATAGTACACCCGTGATGGCCCATAGTACATCAGTGATGATCCACAGTACATCAGTGATGATCCACAGTACATCAGTGATGATCCATAGTACATCAGTGATGATCTATAGTACATCAGTGATGATCCACAGTACATCAGTGATGATCCACAGTACATCAGTGATGATCCACAGGACATCAGTGATGATCCACAGGACATCAGTGATGATCCACAGTACATCAGTTATGATCTATAGTAAATCAGTGATGATCCACAGTACATCATTGATGATCCATAGTACATCAGTGATGATCCACAGTACATCAGGGATGATCCACAGTACATCAGTGATGGTCCTCAGTACATCAGTGATGGTCCACAATACACCAGTGATGATCCATAGTACACCAATGATGATCCATAGTACACCAGTGATGGCCCATATTACACCAGTGATGGCCCATAGTACATCAGTGATGATCTATAGTACATCAGTGATGATCCACAGTACATCAGTGATGATCCACAGTACATCAGTGATGATCCACAGTACATCAGGGATGGTCCATAGTATATCAGGGATGGTCCATAGTATATCAGGGATGGTCCATAGTACATCAGTGATGATCCATAGTACACAAGTGATGATCCATAGTACACCAGTGATGGCCCATAGTACATCAGTGATGAACTATAGTACATCAGTGATGATCCACAGTACATCAGTGATGATCCACAGTACATAAGGGATGGTCCATAGTACACCAGTGATGATCCATAGTACACCAGTGATGATCCATAGTACACCAGTGATGGTCCATAGTACATCAGTGATGATCCACAGTACATCAGTGATGATCCACAGTACATCAGTGATGATCCTCAGTACATCAGAGATGATCCACAGTACATCAGTGATGGTCCATAGTACATCAGGGATGGTCCATAGTACATCAGGGATGGTCCATAGTACATCAGTGATGATCCACAGTACATCAGTGATGATCCACAGTACATCAGTGATGATCCTCAGTACATCAGAGATGATCCACAGTACATCAGTGATGATCCACAGTACATTAGTGATGATCTATAGTACATCAGTGATGATCCACAGTACATCAGTGATGATCCTCAGTACATCAGTGATGATCCACAGTACATCAGGGATTGTCCACAGTACATCAGTGATGATCCATAGTACACCAGTGATGATCCATAGTACACCAGTGATGATCCATAGTACATCAGTGATGATCCATAGTACACCAGTGATGATCCACAGTATATCAGCGATGGCTCATAGTACATCAGTGATGATCCATAGTACACCAGTGATGGCCCATAGTACATCAGTGATGATCTATAGTACATCAGTGATGATCCTCAGTACATCAGGGATGGTCCATAGTACATCAGGGATGGTCCATAGTACATCAGGGATGGTCCATAGTACATCAGTGATGATCCATAGTACACCAGTGATGATCCATAGTACACCCGTGATGGCCCATAGTACATCAGTGATGATCCACAGTACATCTGTGATGATCCTCAGTACATCAGTGATGATCCACGGTACATCAGTGATGATCCACGGTACATCAGTGATGATCCACAGTACATCAGTGATGATCCATAGTACATCAGTGATGGCTCATAGTACATCAGTGATGATCCATAGTACATCAGTGATGATCCATAGTACATCAGTGTTGATCCATAGTACATCAGTGATGATCCATAGTACATCAGAGATGGCTCATAGTACATCAGAGATGGCTCATAGTACATCAGTGATGATCCATAGTACATCAGTGATGATCCATAGTACATCAGTGATGATCCATAGTACATCAGTGATGATCCATAGTACATCAGAGATGGCTCATAGTACATCAGTGATGATCCATAGTACATCAGTGATGATCCATAGTACATCAGTGATGATCTATAGTACATCAGTGATGATCCACAGTGCATGAGTGATGATCCATAGTACACCAGTGATGATCCATAGTACATCAGTGATGATCCATAGTACATCAGTGATGATCCATAGTACATCAGTGATGATCCTCAGTACATCAGTGATGATCCACAGTACATTAGTAATGATCCACAGTACATCAGTGATGATCCACAGTACATCAGTGATGATCCTCAGTACATCAGTGATGATCCACGGTACATCAGTGATAATCCACAGTACATCAGGGATGGTCCATAGTACATCAGTGATGATCCACAGTACATCAGTGATGATCTACACTACATCAGTGATGATCCATAGTACATCAGTGATGATCTATAGTACACCAGTGATGATCCACAGTACATCAGTGATGATCCATAGTACATCAGTGATGATCCATAGTACATCAGTGATGATCCATAGTACACCAGTGATGATCCACAGTACATCAGTGATGGCCCATAGTACATCAGCGATGGCTCATAGTACATCAGTGATGATCCATAGTACATCAGTGATGATCCATAGTACACCAGTGATGGCCCATAGTACATCAGTGATGATCTATAGTACATTAGTGATGATCCTCAGTACATCAGTGATGATCCACGTTACATCAGTGATGATCCACAGTACATCAGTGATGATCCATAGTACATCAGTGATGATCCTCAGTACATCAGTGATGATCCACAGTACATCAGTAATGATCCACAGTAAATCAGTGATGATCCACAGTACATCAGTGATGATCCTCAGTACATCAGTGATGATCCACGGTACATCAGTGATAATCCACAGTACATAAGGGATGGTCTATAGTACATCAGGGATGGTCCATAGTACATCAGTGATGATCCTCAGTACATCAGGGATGGCCCAAAGTACATCAGTGATGATCTATAGTACACCAGTGATGATCCACAGTACATCAGTGATGATTCATAGTACATCAGTGATGATCCATAGTACATCAGTGATGGCTCAAAGTACATCAGTGATGATCCATAATACATCAGTGATGATCCATAGTACATCAGTGATGATCCATAGTACACCAGTGATGGCCCATAGTACATCAGTGATGATCCACAGTACATCTGTGATGATCCTCAGTACATCAGTGATGATCCACGGTACATCAGTGATGATCCACGGTACATCAGTGATGATCCACAGTACATCAGTGATGATCCATAGTACATCAGTGATGGCTCATAGTACATCAGTGATGATCTATAGTACATCAGTGTTGATCCATAGTACATCAGTGATGATCCATAGTACATCAGAGATGGCTCATAGTACATCAGAGATGGCTCATAGTACATCAGTGATGATCCATAGTACATCAGTGATGATCCATAGTACATCAGTGATGATCCATAGTACATCAGTGATGATCCATAGTACATCAGAGATGGCTCATAGTACATCAGTGATGATCCATAGTACATCAGTGATGATCCATAGTACATCAGTGATGATCTATAGTACATCAGTGATGATCCACAGTACATTAGTGATGATCTATAGTACATCAGTGATGATCAACAGTACATCAGTGATGATCCTCAGTACATCAGTGATGATCCACAGTACATCAGGAATTGTCCACAGTACATCAGTGATGATCCATAGTACACCAGTGATGATCCATAGTACACCAGTGATGATTCATAGTACATCAGTGATGATCCATAGTACACCAGTGATGATCCACAGTATATCAGCGATGGCTCATAGTACATCAGTGATGATCCATAGTACACCAGTGATGGCCCATAGTACATCAGTGATGATCTATAGTACATCAGTGATGATCCTCAGTACATCAGGGATGGTCCATAGTACATCAGGGATGGTCCATAGTACATCAGTGATGATCTATAGTACACCATTGATGATCCATAGTACACCCGTGATGGCCCATAGTACATCAGTGATGATCCACAGTACATCAGTGATGATCCACGGTACATCAGTGATGATCCACGGTACATCAGTGATGATCCACAGTACATCAGTGATGATCCATAGTACATCAGTGATGGCTCATAGTACATCAGTGATGATCCATAGTACATCAGTGATGATCCATAGTACATCAGTGTTGATCCATAGTACATCAGTGATGATCCATAGTACATCAGAGATGGCTCATAGTACATCAGAGATGGCTCATAGTACATCAGTGATGATCCATAGTACATCAGTGATGATCCATAGTACATCAGTGATGATCCATAGTACATCAGTGATGATCCATAGTACATCAGAGATGGCTCATAGTACATCAGTGATGATCCATAGTACATCAGTGATGATCCATAGTACATCAGTGATGATCTATAGTACATCAGTGATGATCCACAGTACATGAGTGATGATCCATAGTACACCAGTGATGATCCATAGTACATCAGTGATGATCCATAGTACATCAGTGATGATCCATAGTACATCAGTGATGATCCTCAGTACATCAGTGATGATCCACAGTACATCAGTAATGATCCACAGTACATCAGTGATGATCCACAGTACATCAGTGATGATCCTCAGTACATCAGTGATGATCCACAGTACATCAGTGATAATCCACAGTACATCAGGGATGGTCCATAGTACATCAGTGATGATCCACAGTACATCAGTGATGATCCATAGTACATCAGTGATGGCTCATAGTACATCAGTGATGATCCATAGTACATCAGTGATGATCCATAGTACATCAGTGTTGATCCATAGTACATCAGTGATGATCCATAGTACATCAGAGATGGCTCATAGTACATCAGTGATGATCCATAGTACATCAGTGATGATCCATAGTACATCAGTGATGATCCATAGTACATCAGTGATGATCCATAGTACATCAGAGATGGCTCATAGTACATCAGTGATGATCCATAGTACATCAGTGATGATCCATAGTACATCAGTGATGATCTATAGTACATCAGTGATGATCCACAGTACATGAGTGATGATCCATAGTACACCAGTGATGATCCATAGTACATCAGTGATGATCCATAGTACATCAGTGATGATCCATAGTACATCAGTGATGATCCTCAGTACAACAGTGATGATCCACAGTACATCAGTAATGATCCACAGTACATCAGTGATGATCCACAGTACATCAGTGATGATCCTCAGTACATCAGTGATGATCCACGGTACATCAGTGATAATCCACAGTACATCAGGGATGGTCCATAGTACATCAGTGATGATCCATAGTACATCAGTGATGATCTATAGTACACCAGTGATGATCCACAGTACATCAGTGATGATCCATAGTACATCAGTGATGATCCATAGTACATCAGTGATGATCCATAGTACACCAGTGATGATCCACAGTACATCAGTGATGGCCCATAGTACATCAGCGATGGCTCATAGTACATCAGTGATGATCCAAAGTACATCAGTGATGATCCATAGTACACCAGTGATGGCCCATAGTACATCAGTGATGATCTATAGTACATTAGTGATGATCCTCAGTACATCAGTGATGATCCACGGTACATCAGTGATGATCCACAGTACATCAGTGATGATCCACAGTACATCAGTGATGATCCATAGTACATCAGTGATGATCCTCAGTACATCAGTGATGATCCACAGTACATCAGTAATGATCCACAGTAAATCAGTGATGATCCACAGTACATCAGTGATGATCCTCAGTACATCAGTGATGATCCACGGTACATCAGTGATAATCCCCAGTACATCAGGGATGGTCTATAGTACATCAGGGATGGTCCATAGTACATCAGTGATGATCCACAGTACATCAGGGATGGTCCACAGTACATCAGTGATGATTCATAGTACATCAGTGATGATCCATAGTACATCAGTGATGGCTCAAAGTACATCAGTGATGATCCATAATACATCAGTGATGATCCATAGTACATCAGTGATGATCCATAGTACACCAGTGATGGCCCATAGTACATCAGTGATGATCCACAGTACATCAGTGATGATCCACAGTACGTCAGTGATGATCCACAGTACATCAGTGATGATCCACAGTACATCAGTGATGATCCATAGTACATCAGTGATGATCCATAGTACATCAGTGATGATCCATAGTACATTGGTGATGATCCATAGTACACCAGTGATGGTCCACAGTACATCAGTGATGATCCATAGTACACCAGTGATTGCCCATAGTACATCAGTGATGATCTTTAGTACATCAGTGATGATCCATAGTACATCAGTGATGATCCATAGTACATCAGTGATGATCCATAGTACATCAGTGATGATCCATAGTACATCAGTGATGATCCATAATACACCAGTGATGATCCACAGTACATCAGTGATGGCCCATAGTACATCAGCGATGGCTCATAGTACATCAGTGATGATCCAAAGTACATCAGTGATGATCCATAGTACACCAGTGATGGCCCATAGTACATCAGTGATGATCTATAGTACATTAGTGATGATCCTCAGTACATCAGTGATGATCCACGGTACATCAGTGATGATCCACAGTACATCAGTGATGATCCACAGTACATCAGTGATGATCCATAGTACATCAGTGATGATCCTCAGTACATCAGTGATGATCCACAGTACATCAGTAATGATCCACAGTAAATCAGTGATGATCCACAGTACATCAGTGATGATCCTCAGTACATCAGTGATGATCCACGGTACATCAGTGATAATCCCCAGTACATCAGGGATGGTCTATAGTACATCAGGGATGGTCCATAGTACATCAGTGATGATCCACAGTACATCAGGGATGGTCCACAGTACATCAGTGATGATTCATAGTACATCAGTGATGATCCATAGTACATCAGTGATGGCTCAAAGTACATCAGTGATGATCCATAATACATCAGTGATGATCCATAGTACATCAGTGATGATCCATAGTACACCAGTGATGGCCCATAGTACATCAGTGATGATCCACAGTACATCAGTGATGATCCACAGTACGTCAGTGATGATCCACAGTACATCAGTGATGATCCACAGTACATCAGTGATGATCCATAGTACATCAGTGATGATCCATAGTACATCAGTGATGATCCATAGTACATTGGTGATGATCCATAGTACACCAGTGATGGTCCACAGTACATCAGTGATGATCCATAGTACACCAGTGATTGCCCATAGTACATCAGTGATGATCTTTAGTACATCAGTGATGATCCATAGTACATCAGTGATGATCCATAGTACATCAGTGATGATCCATAGTACATCAGTGATGATCCATAGTACATCAGTGATGATCCATAGTACATCAGTGATGGCTCATAGTACATCAGTGATGATCCATAGTACATCAGTGATGATCCATAGTACATCAGTGTTGATCCATAGTACATCAGTGATGATCCATAGTACATCAGAGATGGCTCATAGTACATCAGAGATGGCTCATAGTACATCAGTGATGATCCATAGTACATCAGTGATGATCCATAGTACATCAGTGATGATCCATAGTACATCAGTGATGATCCATAGTACATCAGTGATGGCTCATAGTACATCAGTGATGATCCATAGTACATCAGTGATGATCCATAGTACATCAGTGATGATCCATAGTACATCAGTGATGATCCATAGTACATCAGAGATGGCTCATAGTACATCAGTGATGATCCATAGTACATCAGTGATGATCCATAGTACATCAGTGATGATCTATAGTACATCAGTGATGATCCACAGTACATCAGTGATGATCCATAGTACACCAGTGATGATCCATAGTACATCAGTGATGATCCATAGTACATCAGTGATGATCCTCAGTACATCAGTGATGATCCACAGTACATCAGTGATGATCCACAGTACATCAATGAAGATCCTCAGTACATCAGTGATGATCCACGGTACATCAGTGATAATCCACAATACATCAGGGATGATCCATAGTACATCAGTGATGATTCACAGTACATCAGTGATGATCCACAGTACATCAGTGATGATCCATAGTACATCAGTGATGATCTATAGTACACCAGTGATGATCCACAGTACATCAGTGATGATCCATAGTACATCAGTGATGATCCATAGTACACCAGTGATGGCCCATAGTACATCAGTGATGATCTATAGTACATTAGTGATGATCCTCAGTACATCAGTGATGATTCACGGTACATCAGTGATGATCCACAGTACATCAGTGATGATCCATAGTACAACAGTGATGATCCTCAGTACATCAGTGATGATCCACAGTACATCAGTAATGATCCACAGTAAATCAGTGATGATCCACAGTACATCAGTGATGATCTTCAGTACATCAGTGATGATCCACGGTACATCAGTGATAATCCACAGTACATCAGGGATGGTCTATAGTACATCAGGGATGGTCCATAGTACATCAGTGATGATCTCAGTACATCAGGGATGGCCCATAGTTCATCAGTGATGATCTATAGTACACCAGTGATGATCCACAGTACATCAGTGATGATCCACAGTACATCAGTGATGATCCCCAGTACATCAGGGATGGTCCATAGTACATCAGTGATGATCCATAGTACACCAGTGATGATCCATAGTACACCTGTGATGGCCCATAGTACATCAGTGATGATCCTCAGTACATCGGTGATGATCCTCAGTACATCAGTGATGATCCACGGTACATCAGTGATGATCCACAGTACATCAGTGATGATCCACAGTACATCAGGGATGGTCCACAGTACATCAGTGATGATCCATAGTACATCAGTGATGGCTCAAAGTACATCAGTGATGATCCATAATACATCAGTGATGATCCATAGTACACCAGTGATGGTCCACAGTACATCAGTGATGATCCATAGTACACCAGTGATGGCCCATAGTACATCAGTGATGATCTATAGTACATCAGTGATGATCCATAGTACATCAGTGATGATCCATAGTACATCAGTGATGATCCATAGTACATCGACGATGATCCATAGTACATCAGTGATGATCCACAGTACATCAGGGATAGTCCACAGTATATCAGTGAGGATCCATAGTACATCAGTGATGATCCATAGTACATCAGTGATGGCTCAAAGTACATCAGTGATGATCCATAATACATCAGTGATGATCCATAGTACACCAGTGATGGTCCACAGTACATCAGTGATGATCCATAGTACACCAGTGATGGCCCATAGTACATCAGTGATGGCCCATAGTACATCAGTGATGATCTACAGAACATCAGTGATGATCCATAGTACATCAGTGATGATCCATAGTACATCAGTGATGATCCATAGTACATCGGCGATGATCCATAGTACATCAGTGATGATCCACAGTACATCAGGGATAGTCCACAGTATATCAGTGATGATCCATAGTACATCAGTGATGGCCCATAGTACATCAGTGATGATCCATAGTACATCAGTGATGGCCCATAGTACATCAGTGATGATCCATAGTACATCAGTGATGGCCCATAGTACATCAGTGATGATCCATAGTACATCAGGGATGGTCCATAGTACATCAGGGATGGTCCATAGTACATCAGTGATGATCCACAGTACATCAGTGATGCTCCACAGTACATCAGTGATGATCCTCAGTACATCAGTGATGATCCACAGTACATCAGTGATGATCCACAGTACATTAGTGATGATCTATAGTACATCAGTGATGATCCTCAGTACATCAGTGATGATCCACAGTACATCAGTGATGATCCTCAGTACATCAGTGATGATCCACAGTACATCAGTGATGATCCACAGTACATCAGTGATGATCCTCAGTACATCAGTGATGATCCACGGTACATCAGTGATAATCCACAACACATCAGCGATGGTCCATAGTACATCAGTGATGATCCACAGTACATCAGTGATGATCCACAGTACATCAGTGATGATCCATAGTACATCAGTGATGATCTATAGTACACCAGTGATGATCCACAGTACATCAGTGATTATCCATAGTACATCAGTGATGATCCATAGTACATCAGTGATGGCCCATAGTACATCAGTGATGGCTCATAGTATATCAGTGATGATCCATAGTACATCAGTGATGATCCATAGTACACCAGTGATGGCCCATAGTACATCAGTGATGATCTATAGTACATTAGTGATGATCCTCAGTACATCAGTGATGATTCACGGTACATCAGTGATGATCCACAGTACATCAGTGATGATCCATAGTACAACAGTGATGATCCTCAGTACATCAGTGATGATCCACAGTACATCAGTAATGATCCACAGTAAATCAGTGATGATCCACAGTACATCAGTGATGATCCTCAGTACATCAGTGATGATCCACGGTACATCAGTGATAATCCACAGTACATCAGGGATGGTCTATAGTACATCAGGGATGGTCCATAGTACATCAGTGATGATCCTCAGTACATCAGGGATGGCCCATAGTACATCAGTGATGATCTATAGTACACCAGTGATGATCCACAGTACATCAGTGATGATCCACAGTACATCAGTGATGATCCACAGTACATCAGGGATGGTCCATAGTACATCAGTGATGATCCATAGTACACCAGTGATGATCCATAGTACACCTGTGATGGCCCATAGTACATCAGTGATGATCCTCAGTACATCGGTGATGATCCTCAGTACATCAGTGTTGATCCACGTTACATCAGTGATGATCCACAGTACATCAGTGATGATCCACAGTACATCAGGGATGGTCCACAGTACATCAGTGATGATCCATAGTACATCAGTGATGGCTCAAAGTACATCAGTGATGATCCATAATACATCAGTGATGATCCATAGTACACCAGTGATGGTCCACAGTACATCAGTGATGATCCATAGTACACCAGTGATGGCCCATAGTACATCAGTGATGATCTATAGTACATCAGTGATGATCCATAGTACATCAGTGATGATCCATAGTACACCAGTGATGATCCATAGTACATCGACGATGATCCATAGTACATCAGTGATGATCCACAGTACATCAGGGATAGTCCACAGTATATCAGTGATGATCCACAGTACATCAGTGATGATCCTCAGTACATCAGTGATGATCCACGGTACATCAGTGATAATCCACAGTACATCAGGGATGGTCTATATTACATCAGGGATGGTCCATAGTACATCAGTGATGATCCTAAGTACATCAGGGATGGCCCATAGTACATCAGTGATGATCTATAGTACACCAGTGATGATCCACAGTACATCAGTGATGGCCCATAGTACATCAGTGATGATCCACAGTACATCAGTGATGATCCACAGTACATCAGTGATGGTCCATAGTATATCAGGGATGGTCCATAGTATATCAGGGATGGTCCATAGTACATCAGTGATGATCCATAGTACACCAGTGATGATCCATAGTACACCAGTGATGGCCCATAGTACATCAGTGATGAACTATAGTACATCAGTGATGATCCACAGTACATCAGTGATGATCCATAGTACATCAGGGATGGTCCATAGTACACCAGTGATGATCCATAGTACATCAGTGATGATCCATAGTACATCAGTGATGATCCATAGTACACCAGTGATGATCCATAGTACACCAGTGATGGCCCATAGTACATCAGTGATGAACTATAGTACATCAGTGATGATCCACAGTACATCAGTGATGATCCATAGTACATCAGGGATGGTCCATAGTACACCAGTGATGATCCATAGTACATCAGTGATGATCCACAGTACATCAGTGATGATCCACAGTACATCAGTGATGATCCTCAGTACATCAGGGATGGTCCATAGTACATCAGGGATGGTCCATAGTACATCAGGGATGGTCCATAGTACATCAGGGATGATCCACAGTACATCAGTGATGATCCACAGTACATCAGTGATGATCCTCAGTACATCAGAGATGATCCACAGTACATCAGTGATGATCCACAGTACATTAGTGATGATCTATAGTACATCAGTGATGATCCACAGTACATCAGTGATGATCCTCAGTACATCAGTGATGATCCACAGTACATCAGGGATTGTCCACAGTACATCAGTGATGATCCATAGTACACCAGTGATGATCCATAGTACATCAGTGATGATCCTCAGTACATCAGTGATGATCCACGGTACATCAGTGATAATCCACAGTACATCAGGGATGGTCTATATTACATCAGGGATGGTCCATAGTACATCAGTGATGATCCTAAGTACATCAGGGATGGCCCATAGTACATCAGTGATGATCTATAGTACACCAGTGATGATCCACAGTACATCAGTGATGGCCCATAGTACATCAGTGATGATCCACAGTACATCAGTGATGATCCACAGTACATCAGTGATGGTCCATAGTATATCAGGGATGGTCCATAGTATATCAGGGATGGTCCATAGTACATCAGTGATGATCCATAGTACACCAGTGATGATCCATAGTACACCAGTGATGGCCCATAGTACATCAGTGATGAACTATAGTACATCAGTGATGATCCACAGTACATCAGTGATGATCCATAGTACATCAGGGATGGTCCATAGTACACCAGTGATGATCCATAGTACATCAGTGATGATCCATAGTACACCAGTGATGATCCATAGTACACCAGTGATGGCCCATAGTACATCAGTGATGAACTATAGTACATCAGTGATGATCCACAGTACATCAGTGATGATCCATAGTACATCAGGGATGGTCCATAGTACACCAGTGATGATCCATAGTACATCAGTGATGATCCACAGTACATCAGTGATGATCCACAGTACATCAGTGATGATCCTCAGTACATCAGGGATGGTCCATAGTACATCAGGGATGGTCCATAGTACATCAGGGATGGTCCATAGTACATCAGGGATGATCCACAGTACATCAGTGATGATCCACAGTACATCAGTGATGATCCTCAGTACATCAGAGATGATCCACAGTACATCAGTGATGATCCACAGTACATTAGTGATGATCTATAGTACATCAGTGATGATCCACAGTACATCAGTGATGATCCTCAGTACATCAGTGATGATCCACAGTACATCAGGGATTGTCCACAGTACATCAGTGATGATCCATAGTACACCAGTGATGATCCATAGTACACCAGTGATGATCCATAGTACATCAGTGATGATCCATAGTACATCAGTGATGATCCATAGTACACCAGTGATGATCCACAGTATATCAGCGATGGCTCATAGTACATCATTGATGATCCATAGTACACCAGTGATGGCCCATAGTACATCAGTGATGATCTATAGTACATCAGTGATGATCCTCAGTACATCAGGGATGGTCCATAGTACATCAGGGATGGTCCATAGTACATCAGGGATGGTCCATAGTACATCAGTGATGATCCATAGTACACCCGTGATGATCCATAGTACACCCGTAATGGCCCATAGTACATCAGTGATGATCCACAGTACATCTGTGATGATCCTCAGTACATCAGTGATGATCCACGGTACATCAGTGATGATCCACGGTACATCAGTGATGATCCACAGTACATCAGTGATGATCCATAGTACATCAGTGATGGCTCATAGTACATCAGTGATGATCCATAGTACATCAGTGATGATCCATAGTACATCAGTGATGATCCATAGTACATCAGAGATGGCTCATAGTACATCAGTGATGATCCATAGTACATCAGTGATGATCCATAGTACATCAGTGATGATCTATAGTACATCAGTGATGATCCACAGTACATCAGTGATGATTCATAGTACACCAGTGATGATCCATAGTACATCAGTGATGATCCATAGTACATCAGTGATGATCCATAGTACATCAGTGATGATCCTCAGTACATCAGTGATGATCCACAGTACATCAGTAATGATCCACAGTACATCAGTGATGATCCACAGTACATCAGTGATGATCCTCAGTACATCAGTGATGATCCACGGTACATCAGTGATAATCCACAGTACATCAGTGATGATCCTCAGTACATCAGTGATGATCCACAGTACATCAGTAATGATCCACAGTACATCAGTGATGATCCACAGTACATCAGTAATGATCCACAGTACATCAGTGATGATCCATAGTACATCAGTGATGGCTCATAGTACATCAGTGATGATCCATAGTACATCAGTGATGATCCATAGTACATCAGTGTTGATCCATAGTACATCAGTGATGATCCATAGTACATCAGAGATGGCTCATAGTACATCAGAGATGGCTCATAGTACATCAGTGATGATCCATAGTACATCAGTGATGATCCATAGTACATCAGTGATGGCTCATAGTACATCAGTGATGATCCATAGTACATCAGTGATGATCCATAGTACATCAGTGATGATTCATAGTACATCAGAGATGGCTCATAGTACATCAGTGATGATCCATAGTACATCAGTGATGATCCATAGTACATCAGTGATGATCTATAGTACATCAGTGATGATCCACAGTACATCAGTGATGATCCATAGTACACCAGTGATGATCCATAGTACACCAGTGATGATCCATAGTACACCAGTGATGATCCATAGTACATCAGTGATGATCCATAGTACATCAGTGATGATCCATAGTACATCAGTGATGATCCTCAGTACATCAGTGATGATCCTCAGTACATCAGTGATGATCCACAGTACATCAGTGATGATCCTCAGTACATCAGTGATGATCCACGGTACATCAGTGATAATCCACAGTACATCAGGGATGGTCCATAGTACATCAGGGATGGTCCACAGTACATCAGTGATGATCCACAGTACATCAGTGAGGATCCATAGTACATCAGTGATGGCCCATAGTACATCAGCGATGGCTCATAGTACATCAGTGATGATCCATAGTACATCAGTGATGATCCATAGTACACCAGTGATGATCCACAGTACATCAGTGATGGCCCATAGTACATCAGTGATGATCCATAGTACATCAGTGATGATCCATAGTACACCAGTGATGATCCACAGTACATCAGTGATGGCCCATAGTACATCAGCGATGGCTCATAGTACATCAGTGATGATCCATAGTACATCAGTGATGATCCATAGTACACCAGTGATGGCCCATAGTACATCAGTGATGATCTATAGTACATTAGTGATGATCCTCAGTACATCAGTGATGATCCACGGTACATCAGTGATGATCCACAGTACATCAGTGATGATCCATAGTACATCAGTGATGATCCTCAGTACATCAGTGATGATCCACAGTACATCAGTAATGATCCACAGTAAATCAGTGATGATCCACAGTACATCAGTGATGATCCTCAGTACATCAGTGATGATCCACGGTACATCAGTGATAATCCACAGTACATCAGGGATGGTCTATAGTACATCAGGGATGGTCCATAGTACATCAGTGATGATCCTCAGTACATCAGGGATGGCCCATAGTACATCAGTGATGATCTATAGTACACCAGTGATGATCCACAGTACATCAGTGATGGCCCATAGTACATCAGTGATGATCCACAGTACATCAGTGATGATCCACAGTACATCAGTGATGATTCACAGTACATCAGGGATGGTCCATAGTATATCAGGGATGGTCCATAGTATATCAGGAATGGTCCATAGTACATCAGTGATGATCCATAGTACACCAGTGATGATCCATAGTACACCAGTGATGGCCCATAGTACATCAGTGATGAACTATAGTACATCAGTGATGATCCACAGTACATCAGTGATGATCCATAGTACATCAGAGATGGTCCATAGTACACCAGTGATGATCCATAGTACAACAGTGATGATCCATAGTACACCAGTGATGATCCATAGTACACCAGTGATGGTCCATAGTACATCAGTGATGATCCACAGTACATCAGTGATGATCCACAGTACATCAGTGATGATCCTCAGTACATCAGGGATGGTCCATAGTACATCAGGGATGGTCCATAGTACATCAGGGATGGTCCATAGTACATCAGGGATGGTCCACAGTACATCAGTGATGATCCACAGTACATCAGTGATGATCCACAGTACATCAGTGATGATCCACAGTACATTAGTGATGATCTATAGTACATAAGTGATGATCCACAGTACATCAGTGATGATCCTCAGTACATCAGTGATGATCCACAGTACATCAGGGATTGTCCACAGTACATCAGTGATGATCCATAGTACACCAGTGATGATCCATAGTACATCAGTGATGATCCATAGTACATCAGAGATGATCCATAGTACACCAGTGATGATCTACAGTATATCAGCGATGGCTCATAGTACATCAGTGATGATCCATAGTACACCAGTGATGGCCCATAGTACATCAGTGATGATCTATAGTACATCAGTGATGATCCTCAGTACATCAGGGATGGTCCATAGTACATCAGGGATGGTCCATAGTACATCAGGGATGGTCCATAGTACATCAGGGATGGTCCATAGTACATCAGGGACGGTCCATAGTACATCAGTGATGATCCATAGTACACCCGTGATGATCCATAGTACACCCGTGATGGCCCATAGTACATCAGTGATGATCCACAGTACATCTGTGATGATCCTCAGTACATCAGTGATGATCCATGGTACATCAGTGATGATCCACGGTACATCAGTGATGATCCACAGTACATCAGTGATGATCCATAGTACATAAGTGATGGCTCATAGTACATCAGTGATGATCCATAGTACATCAGTGATGATCCATAGTACATCAGTGATGGCTCATAGTACATCAGTGATGATCCATAGTACATCAGTGATGATCCATAGTACATCAGTGATGATCCATAGTACATCAGTGATGATCCATAGTACATCAGAGATGGCTCATAGTACATCAGTGATGATCCATAGTACATCAGTGATGATCCATAGTACATCAGTGATGATCTATAGTACATCAGTGATGATCCACAGTACATCAGTGATGATCCATAGTACACCAGTGATGATCCATAGTACACCAGTGATGATCCATAGTACATCAGTGATGATCCATAGTACATCAGTGATGATCCATAGTACATCAGTGATGATCCTCAGTACATCAGCGATGATCCACAGAACATCAGTGATGATCCACAGTACATCAGTGATGATCCTCAGTACATCAGTGATGATCCACGGTACATCAGTGATAATCCACAGTACATCAGGGATGGTCCATAGTACATCCGGGATGGTCCATAGTACATCAGGGATGGTCCACAGTACATCAGTGATGATCCACAGTACATCAGTGATGATCCATAGTACATCAGTGATGATCCTCAGTACATCAGTGATGATCCACAGTACATCAGTGATGATCCACAGTACATCAGTGATGATCCTCAGTACATCAGTGATGATCCACGGTACATCAGTGATAATCCACAGTACATCAGGGATGGTCCATAGTACATCAGGGATGGTCCACAGTACATCAGTGATGATCCACAGTACATCAGTGATGATCCATAGTACATCAGTGATGATCTATAGTACACCAGTGATGATCCACAGTACATCAGTGATGATCCATAGTACATCAGTGATGATCCATAGTACATCAGTGATGATCCATAGTACACCAGTGATGATCCACAGTACATCAGTGATGGCCCATAGTACATCAGCGATGGCTCATAGTACATCAGTGATGATCCATAGTACATCAGTGATGATCCATAGTACACCAGTGATGGCCCATAGTACATCAGTGATGATCTATAGTACATTAGTGATGATCCTCAGTACATCAGTGATGATCCACGGTACATCAGTGATGATCCACAGTACATCAGTGATGATCCACAGTACATCAGTGATGATCCATAGTACATCAGTGATGATCCTCAGTACATCAGTGATGATCCACAGTACATCAGTAATGATCCACAGTAAATCAGTGATGATCCACAGTACATCAGTGATGATCCTCAGTACATCAGTGATGATCCACGGTACATCAGTGATAATCCACAGTACATCAGGGATGGTCTATAGTACATCAGTGATGATCCACAGTACATCAGTGATGATCCTCAGTACATCAGTGATGATCCACGGTACATCAGTGATAATCCACAGTACATCAGGGATGGTCCATAGTACATCCGGGATGGTCCATAGTACATCAGGGATGGTCCACAGTACATCAGTGATGATCCACAGTACATCAGTGATGATCCATAGTACATCAGTGATGATCCTCAGTACATCAGTGATGATCCACAGTACATCAGTGATGATCCACAGTACATCAGTGATGATCCTCAGTACATCAGTGATGATCCACGGTACATCAGTGATAATCCACAGTACATCAGGGATGGTCCATAGTACATCAGGGATGGTCCACAGTACAACAGTGATGATCCACAGTACATCAGTGATGATCCATAGTACATCAGTGATGATCCACAGTACATCAGTGATGATCCATAGTACATCAGTGATGATCCATAGTACATCAGTGATGATCCATAGTACACCAGTGATGATCCACAGTACATCAGTGATGGCCCATAGTACATCAGCGATGGCTCATAGTACATCAGTGATGATCCATAGTACATCAGTGATGATCCATAGTACACCAGTGATGGCCCATAGTACATCAGTGATGATCTATAGTACATTAGTGATGATCCACGGTACATCAGTGATGATCCACAGTACATCAGTGATGATCCACAGTACATCAGTGATGATCCATAGTACATCAGTGATGATCCTCAGTACATCAGTGATGATCCACAGTACATCAGTAATGATCCACAGTAAATCAGTGATGATCCACAGTACATCAGTGATGATCCTCAGTACATCAGTGATGATCCACGGTACATCAGTGATAATCCACAGTACATCAGGCATGGTCTATAGTACATCAGTGATGATCCTCAGTACATCAGGGATGGCCCATAGTACATCAGTGATGATCTATAGTACACCAGTGATGATCCACAGTACATCAGTGATGGCCCATAGTACATCAGTGATGATCCACAGTACATCAGTGATGATCCACAGTACATCAGTGATGATCCACAGTACATCAGGGATGGTCCATAGTATATCAGGGATGGTCCATAGTATATCAGGGATGGTCCATAGTATATCAGGGATGGTCCATAGTACATCAATGATGATCCATAGTACACCAGTGATGATCCATAGTACACCAGTGATGGCCCATAGTACATCAGTGATGAACTATAGTACATCAGTGATGATCCACAGTACATCAGTGATGATCCATAGTACATCAGGGATGGTCCATAGTACACCAGTGATGATCCATAGTACACCAGTGATGATCCATAGTACACCAGTGATGATCCATAGTACACCAGTGATGGACCATAGTACATCAGTGATGATCCACAGTACATCAGTGATGATCCACAGTACATCAGTGATGATCCTCAGTACATCAGGGATGGTCCATAGTACATCAGGGATGGTCCATAGTACATCAGGGATGGTCCATAGTACATCAGTGATGATCCACAGTACATCAGTGATGATCCACAGTACATCAGTGATGATCCTCAGTACATCAGAGATGATCCACAGTACATCAGTGATGATCCACAGTACATTAGTGATGATCCATAGTACATCAGTGATGATCCACAGTACATCAGTGATGATCCTCAGTACATCAGTGATGATCCACAGTACATCAGTGATGATCCATAGTACACCAGTGATGATCCATAGTACATCAGTGATGATCCATAGTACATCAGTGATGATCCATAGTACACCAGTGATGATCCACAGTATGTCAGCGATGGCTCATAGTACATCAGTGATGATCCATAGTACACCAGTGATGGCCCATAGTACATCAGTGATGATCTATAGTACATCAGTGATGATCCTCAGTACATCAGGGATGGTCCATAGTACATCAGGGATGGTCCATAGTACATCAGGGATGGTCTATAGTACATCAGGGATGGTCCATAGTACATCAGTAATGATCCATAGTACACCCGTGATGATCCATAGTACACCCGTGATGGCCCATAGTACATCAGTGATGATCCACAGTACATCTGTGATGATCCTCAGTACATCAGTGATGATCCACGGTACATCAGTGATGATCCACGGTACATCAGTGATGATCCACAGTACATCAGTGATGATCCATAGTACATCAGTGATGGCTCATAGTACATCAGTGATGATCCATAGTACATCAGTGATGATCCATAGTACATCAGTGATGATCCATAGTACATCAGTGTTGATCCATAGTACATCAGTGATGATCCATAGTACATCAGAGATGGCTCATAGTACATCAGAGATGGCTCATAGTACATCAGTGATGATCCATAGTACATCAGTGATGATCCATAGTACATCAGTGATGGCTCATAGTACATCAGTGATGATCCATAGTACATCAGTGATGATCCATAGTACATCAGTGATGATCCATAGTACATCAGTGATGATCCATAGTACATCAGAGATGGCTCATAGTACATCAGTGATGATCTATAGTACATCAGTGATGATCCATAGTACATCAGTGATGATCTATAGTACATCAGTGATGATCCACAGTACATCAGTGATGATCCATAGTACACCAGTGATGATCCATAGTACACCAGTGATGATCCATAGTACATCAGTGATGATCCATAGTACATCAGTGATGATCCTCAGTACATCAGTGATGATCCACAGTACATCAGTGATGATCCACAGTACATCAGTGATGATCCTCAGTACATCAGTGATGATCCACGGTACATCAGTGATAATCCACAGTACATCAGGGATGGTCCATAGTACATCAGGGATGGTCCACAGTACATCAGTGATGATCCACAGTACATCAGTGATGATCCATAGTACATCAGTGATCATCTATAGTACACCAGTGATGATCCACAGTACATCAGTGATGATCCATAGTACATCAGTGATGATCCATAGTACATCAGTGATGATCCATAGTACACCAGTGATGATCCACAGTACATCAGTGATGGCCCATAGTACATCAGCGATGGCTCATAGTACATCAGTGATGATCCATAGTACATCAGTGATGATCCATAGTACACCAGTGATGGCCCATAGTACATCAGTGATGATCTATAGTACATTAGTGATGATCCTCAGTACATCAGTGATGATCCACGGTACATCAGTGATGATCCACAGTACATCAGTGATGATCCATAGTACATCAGTGATGATCCTCAGTACATCAGTGATGATCCACAGTACATCAGTAATGATCCACAGTAAATCAGTGATGATCCACAGTACATCAGTAATGATCCTCAGTACATCAGTGATGATCCACGGTACATCAGTGATAATCCACAGTACATCAGGGATGGTCTATAGTACATCAGGGATGGTCCATAGTACATCAGTGATGATCCTCAGTACATCAGGGATGGCCCATAGTACATTAGTGATGATCTATAGTACACCAGTGATGATCCACAGTACATCAGTGATGGCCCATAGTACATCAGTGATGATCCACAGTACATCAGTGATGATCCACAGTACATCAGTGATGATCCACAGTACATCAGGGTTGGTCCATAGTATATCAGGGATGGTCCATAGTATATCAGGAATGGTCCATAGTACATCAGTGATGATCCATAGTACACCAGTGATGATCCATAGTACACCAGTGATGGCCCATAGTACATCAGTGATGAACTATAGTACATCAGTGATGATCCACAGTACATCAGTGATGATCCATCGTACATCAGGGATGGTCCATAGTACACCAGTGATGATCCATAGTACAACAGTGATGATCCATAGTACACCAGTGATGATCCATAGTACACCAGTGATGGTCCATAGTACATCAGTGATGATCCACAGTACATCAGTGATGATCCACAGTACATCAGTGATGATCCTCAGTACATCAGGGATGGTCCATAGTACATCAGGGATGGTCCATAGTACATCAGGGATGGTCCATAGTACATCAGTGATGATCCACAGTACATCAGTGATGATCCACAGTACATCAGTGATGATCCTCAGTACATCAGAGATGATCCACAGTACATCAGTGATGATCCACAGTACATTAGTGATGATCTATAGTACATCAGTGATGATCCACAGTACATCAGTGATGATCCTCAGTACATCAGTGATGATCCACAGTACATCAGGGATTGTCCACAGTACATCAGTGATGATCCATAGTACACCAGTGATGATCCATAGTACATCAGTGATGATCCATAGTACATCAGAGATGATCTATAGTACACCAGTGATGATCTACAGTATATCAGCGATGGCTCATAGTACATCAGTGATGATCCATAGTACACCAGTGATGGCCCATAGTACATCAGTGATGATCTATAGTACATCAGTGATGATCCTCAGTACATCAGGGATGGTCCATAGTACATCAGGGATGGTCCATAGTACATCAGGGATGGTCCATAGTACATCAGGGATGGTCCATAGTACATCAGTGATGATCCATAGTACACCCGTGATGATCCATAGTACACCCGTGATGGCCCATAGTACATCAGTGATGATCCACAGTACATCTGTGATGATCCTCAGTACATCAGTGATGATCCATGGTACATCAGTGATGATCCACGGTACATCAGTGATGATCCACAGTACATCAGTGATGATCCATAGTACATCAGTGATGGCTCATAGTACATCAGTGATGATCCATAGTACATCAGTGATGGCTCATAGTACATCAGTGATGATCCATAGTACATCAGTGATGATCCATAGTACATCAGTGATGATCCATAGTACATCAGTGATGATCCATAGTACATCAGAGATGGCTCATAGTACATCAGTGATGATCCATAGTACATCAGTGATGATCCATAGTACATCAGTGATGATCTATAGTACATCAGTGATGATCCACAGTACATCAGTGATGATCCATAGTACACCAGTGATGATCCATAGTACACCAGTGATGATCCATAGTACATCAGTGATGATCCATAGTACATCAGTGATGATCCTCAGTACATCAGCGATGATCCACAGTACATCAGTGATGATCCACAGTACATCAGTGATGATCCTCAGTACATCAGTGATGATCCACGGTACATCAGTGACAATCCACAGTACATCAGGGATGTCCATAGTACATCAGGGATGGTCCATAGTACATTAGGGATGGTCCACAGTACATCAGTGATGATCCACAGTACATCAGTGATGATCCATAGTACATCAGTGATGATCCTCAGTACATCAGTGATGATCCACAGTACATCAGTGATGATCCACAGTACATCAGTGATGATCCTCAGTACATCAGTGATGATCCACGGTACATCAGTGATAATCCACAGTACATCAGGGATGGTCCATAGTACATCAGGGATGGTCCACAGTACATCAGTGATGATCCACAGTACATCAGTGATGATCCATAGTACATCAGTGATGATCTATAGTACACCAGTGATGATCCACAGTACATCAGTGATGATCCATAGTACATCAGTGATGATCCATAGTACATCAGTGATGATCCATAGTACACCAGTGATGATCCACAGTACATCAGTGATGGCCCATAGTACATCAGCGATGGCTCATAGTACATCAGTGATGATCCATAGTACATCAGTGATGATCCATAGTACACCAGTGATGGCCCATAGTACATCAGTGATGATCTATAGTACATTAGTGATGATCCTCAGTACATCAGTGATGATCCATGGTACATCATTGATGATCCTCAGTACATCAGTGATGATCCACAGTACATCAGTAATGATCCACAGTACATCAGTGATGATCCACAGTACATCAGTGATGATCCTCAGTACATCAGTGATGATTCACGGTACATCAGTGATAATCCACAGTACATCAGTGATGATCCTCAGTACATCAGTGATGATCCACAGTACATCAGTAATGATCCACAGTACATCAGTGATGATCCACAGTACATCAGTAATGATCCACAGTACATCAGTAATGATCCACAGTACATCAGTGATGATCCATAGTACATCAGTGATGGCTCATAGTACATCAGTGATGATCCATAGTACATCAGTGATGATCCATAGTACATCAGTGTTGATCCATAGTACATCAGTGATGATCCATAGTACATCAGAGATGGCTCATAGTACATCAGAGATGGCTCATAGTACATCAGTGATGATCCATAGTACATCAGTGATGATCCATAGTACATCAGTGATGGCTCATAGTACATCAGTGATGATCCATAGTACATCAGTGATGATCCATAGTACATCAGTGATGATCCATAGTACATCAGTGATGATCCATAGTACATCAGAGATGGCTCATAGTACATCAGTGATGATCCATAGTACATCAGTGATGATCCATAGTACATCAGTGATGATCTATAATACATCAGTGATGATCCACAGTACATCAGTGATGATCCATAGTACACCAGTGATGATCCATAGTACACCAGTGATGATCCATAGTACACCAGTGATGATCCATAGTACATCAGTGATGATTCATAGTACATCAGTGATGATCCATAGTACATCAGTGATGATCCTCAGTACATCAGTGATGATCCACAGTACATCAGTGATGATCCACAGTACATCAGTGATGATCCTCAGTACATCAGTGATGATCCACGGTACATCAGTGATAATCCACAGTACATCAGGGATGGTCCATAGTACATCAGGGATGGTCCACAGTACATCAGTGATGATCCACAGTACATCAGTGATGATCCATAGTACATCAGTGATAATCTATAGTACACCAGTGATGATCCACAGTACATCAGTGATGATCCATAGTACATCAGTGATGATCCATAGTACACCAGTGATGATCCATAGTACACCAGTGATGATCCACAGTACATCAGTGATGGCCCATAGTACATCAGCGATGGCTCATAGTACATCAGTGATGATCCATAGTACATCAGTGATGATCCATAGTACACCAGTGATGGCCCATAGTACATCAGTGATGATCTATAGTACATTAGTGATGATCCTCAGTACATCAGTGATGATCCACGGTACATCAGTGATGATCCACAGTACATCAGTGATGATCCATAGTACATCAGTGATGATCCTCAGTACATCAGTGATGATCCACAGTACATCAGTAATGATCCACAGTAAATCAGTGATGATCCACAGTACATCAGTGATGATCCTCAGTACATCAGTGATGATCCACGGTACATCAGTGATAATCCACAGTACATCAGGGATGGTCTATAGTACATCAGGGATGGTCCATAGTACATCAGTGATGATCCTCAGTACATCAGGGATGGCCCATAGTACATCAGTGATGATCTATAGTACACCAGTGATGATCCACAGTACATCAGTGATGGCCCATAGTACATCAGTGATGATCCACAGTACATCAGTGATGATCCACAGTACATCAGTGATGATCCACAGTACATCAGGGATGGTCCATAGTATATCAGGGATGGTCCATAGTATATCAGGAATGGTCCATAGTATATCAGTGATGATCCATAGTACACCAGTGATGATCCATAGTACACCAGTGATGGCCCATAGTACATCAGTGATGAACTATAGTACATCAGTGATGATCCACAGTACATCAGTGATGATCCATAGTACATCAGGGATGGTCCATAGTACACCAGTGATGATCCATAGTACAACAGTGATGATCCATAGTACACCAGTGATGATCCATAGTACACCAGTGATGGTCCATAGTACATCAGTGATGATCCACAGTACATCAGTGATGATCCACAGTACATCAGTGATGATCCTCAGTACATCAGTGATGATCCACAGTACATCAGTGATGATCTACAGTATATCAGCGATGGCTCATAGTACATCAGTGATGATCCATAGTACACCAGTGATGGCCCATAGTACATCAGTGATGATCTATAGTACATCAGTGATGATCCTCAGTACATCAGGGATGGTCCATAGTACATCAGGGATGGTCCATAGTACATCAGGGATGGTCCATAGTACATCAGGGATGGTCCATAGTACATCAGGGATGGTCCATAGTACATCAGTGATGATCCATAGTACACCCGTGATGATCCATAGTACACCCGTGATGGCCCATAGTACATCAGTGATGATCCACAGTACATCTGTGATGATCCTCAGTACATCAGTGATGATCCATGGTACATCAGTGATGATCCACGGTACATCAGTGATGATCCACAGTACATCAGTGATGATCCATAGTACATCAGTGATGGCTCATAGTACATCAGTGATGATCCATAGTACATCAGTGATGATCCATAGTACATCAGTGATGGCTCATAGTACATCAGTGATGATCCATAGTACATCAGTGATGATCCATAGTACATCAGTGATGATCCATAGTACATCAGTGATGATCCATAGTACATCAGAGATGGCTCATAGTACATCAGTGATGATCCATAGTACATCAGTGATGATCCATAGTACATCAGTGATGATCTATAGTACATCAGTGATGATCCACAGTACATCAGTGATGATCCATAGTACACCAGTGATGATCCATAGTACACCAGTGATGATCCATAGTACATCAGTGATGATCCATAGTACATCAGTGATGATCCATAGTACATCAGTGATGATGCTCAGTACATCAGCGATGATCCACAGTACATCAGTGATGATCCACAGTACATCAGTGATGATCCTCAGTACATCAGTGATGATCCACGGTACATCAGTGATAATCCACAGTACATCAGGGATGGTCCATAGTACATCAGGGATGGTCCATAGTACATCAGTGATGATCTATAGTACACCAGTGATGATCCACAGTACATCAGTGATGATCCATAGTACATCAGTGATGATCCATAGTACACCAGTGATGGCCCATAGTACATCAGTGATGATCTATAGTACATTAGTGATGATCCTCAGTACATCAGTGATGATTCACGGTACATCAGTGATGATCCACAGTACATCAGTGATGATCCATAGTACAAGAGTGATGATCCTCAGTACATCAGTGATGATCCACAGTACATCAGTAATGATCCACAGTAAATCAGTGATGATCCACAGTACATCAGTGATGATCTTCAGTACATCAGTGATGATCCACGGTACATCAGTGATAATCCACAGTACATCAGGGATGGTCTATAGTACATCAGGGATGGTCCATAGTACATCAGTGATGATCTCAGTACATCAGGGATGGCCCATAGTTCATCAGTGATGATCTATAGTACACCAGTGATGATCCACAGTACATCAGTGATGATCCACAGTACATCAGTGATGATCCACAGTACATCAGGGATGGTCCATAGTACATCAGTGATGATCCATAGTACACCAGTGATGATCCATAGTACACCTGTGATGGCCCATAGTACATCAGTGATGATCCTCAGTACATCGGTGATGATCCTCAGTACATCAGTGATGATCCACGGTACATCAGTGATGATCCACAGTACATCAGTGATGATCCACAGTACATCAGGGATGGTCCACAGTACATCAGTGATGATCCATAGTACATCAGTGATGGCTCAAAGTACATCAGTGATGATCCATAATACATCAGTGATGATCCATAGTACACCAGTGATGGTCCACAGTACATCAGTGATGATCCACAGTACACCAGTGATGGCCCATAGTACATCAGTGATGATCTATAGTACATCAGTGATGATCCATAGTACATCAGTGATGATCCATAGTACATCAGTAATGATCCATAGTACATCGACGATGATCCATAGTACATCAGTGATGATCCACAGTACATCAGGGATAGTCCACAGTATATCAGTGATGATCCATAGTACATCAGTGATGATCCATAGTACATCAGTGATGGCTCAAAGTACATCAGTGATGATCCATAATACATCAGTGATGATCCATAGTACACCAGTGATGGTCCACAGTACATCAGTGATGATCCATAGTACACCAGTGATGGCCCATAGTACATCAGTGATGGCCCATAGTACATCAGTGATGATCTACAGAACATCAGTGATGATCCATAGTACATCAGTGATGATCCATAGTACATCAGTGATGATCCATAGTACATCGGTGATGATCCATAGTACATCAGTGATGATCCACAGTACATCAGGGATAGTCCACAGTATATCAGTGATGATCCATAGTACATCAGTGATGGCCCATAGTACATCAGTGATGATCCATAGTACATCAGTGATGGCCCATAGTACATCAGTGATGATCCATAGTACATCAGTGATGGCCCATAGTACATCAGTGATGATCCATAGTACATCAGGGATGGTCCATAGTACATCAGGGATGGTCCATAGTACATCAGTGATGATCCACAGTACATCAGTGATGCTCCACAGTACATCAGTGATGATCCTCAGTACATCAGTGATGATCCACAGTACATCAGTGATGATCCACAGTACATTAGTGATGATCTATAGTACATCAGTGATGATCCACAGTACATCAGTGATGATCCTCAGTACATCAGTGATGATCCACAGTACATCAGTGATGATCCTCAGTACATCAGTGATGATCCACAGTACATCAGTGATGATCCACAGTACATCAGTGATGATCCTCAGTACATCAGTGATAATCCACGGTACATCAGTGATAATCCACAACACATCAGCGATGGTCCATAGTACATCAGTGATGATCCACAGTACATCAGTGATGATCCACAGTACATCAGTGATGATCCATAGTACATCAGTGATGATCTATAGTACACCAGTGATGATCCACAGTACATCAGTGATTATCCATAGTACATCAGTGATGATCCATAGTACATCAGTGATGGCCCATAGTACATCAGCGATGGCTCATAGTATATCAGTGATGATCCATAGTACATCAGTGATGATCCATAGTACACCAGTGATGGCCCATAGTACATCAGTGATGATCTATAGTACATTAGTGATGATCCTCAGTACATCAGTGATGATTCACGGTACATCAGTGATGATCCACAGTACATCAGTGATGATCCATAGTACAACAGTGATGATCCTCAGTACATCAGTGATGATCCACAGTACATCAGTAATGATCCACAGTAAATCAGTGATGATCCACAGTACATCAGTGATGATCCTCAGTACATCAGTGATGATCCACGGTACATCAGTGATAATCCACAGTACATCAGGGATGGTCTATAGTACATCAGGGATGGTCCATAGTACATCAGTGATGATCCTCAGTACATCAGGGATGGCCCATAGTACATCAGTGATGATCTATAGTACACCAGTGATGATCCACAGTACATCAGTGATGATCCACAGTACAACAGTGATGATCCACAGTACATCAGGGATGGTCCATAGTACATCAGTGATGATCCATAGTACACCAGTGATGATCCATAGTACACCTGTGATGGCCCATAGTACATCAGTGATGATCCTCAGTACATCGGTGATGATCCTCAGTAGGGATGAGCTTCGAGTTCGAGTCGAACTCATGTTCGACTCGAACATTGCCTGTTCGCCCGTTCGCCGAACAGCGAACAAATTGGGGTGTTCGCGGCAAATTCGAAAAATCTATGGGAGAAATCTAAAGTGCTAATTATAAAGGCTTATATGCAAGTTATTGTCCTAAAAAGTGTTTGGGGACCCGGGTCCTGCCCCAGGGGACATGTATCAATGCAAAAAGAAGTTTTAAAAACGGCCGTTTTTTCGGGAGCAGTGATTTTAAAAATGCTTAAAATGAAAAAATAAAAGTGAAATATTCCTTTAAATTTCGTACCTGGGGGGTGTGTATGATATGCATGTAAAGTGGCGCATGTTTCCCGTGCTTAGAACTGTCCCTGCAAAAAGTGTCATTTTTGAAAGAAAAAAATGCATTTAAAACTGACTCGCGGCTATTAATGAATTGTCGGCTCCCGGCAATACATACAAAAGTCATTGATAATAAAATAAAAAAAAAAGCGTGGGGGTTCCCCAGAATTCAATTACCAGGCCCTTCAGGTCTGGAATGGATATTAAGGGGAACCCCGCCGCAAATAAAAAAAAAATTGACGTGGGGTTCCCCCAAATATCCATTCCAGGCCCTTCAGATCTGGCATGGATTTTAAGGGGAACTCCACCCCAAATTAAAAAAAAAATGGCGTGGAGTCCCCCTAAAAATCCATACCAGACCCCTTATCCGAGCATGCAACCTGGCCGGCCGCAGGGGAAAAGGGGGGGACGAGAGAGCGGCCCCCCCTCCCTCCTGAACCGTACCAAGCCACATGCCCTCAACATGGGGAGGATGTCCCCATGTTGATGGGGACAAGGGCCTCATCCCCACAACCCTTGCCCGGTGGTTGTGGGGGTCTGCGGGCAGGGGGCTTATCGGAATCTGGAAGACCCCTTTAACAAAGAGGACCCCCAGATCCCGGCCCCCCCCCTATGTGAATTGGTAAGGGGTACATTGTACCCCTACCATTTCACGAAGAAAGCGTAAAAAAATGTTTAAAAAAACACACAAACACCTTGAAAAAGTCCTTTATTTAAAAAAAAAACAAACAAAACATTCCAGCGGTGAAATCCAGTGTCCCGCGGCGATCCCGATGTCCAGCGCTGTCCGTCATTGGTTGTGCCTGAGCGGACCTGATGGGGAACTCCCTCTCAGTATTTTAAATGTATAGACCCGCCCCTTCTAAAGTTCCCCATCAGGTCCGCTCAGCGGACGAGATGCGGAACATGAGAAGGGGCGGGTCTATACATGTATTGCCAAAGTGAGAGCAGTTCCCCATCAGGTCCGCCTCCTCGGTATGTCGGACCCGCCTACGTCATTGGCTTGAGCGGGGAACTTCCTTCACTATGTAAATTTAAATTTACATAGTGAAGGAAGTTCCCCGCTCAAGCCAATGACGTAGGCGGGTCTGACATACCGAGGGGGCGGACCTGATGGGGAACTGCTCTCACTTTGGTAATACATGTATAGACCCGCCCCTTCTCATGTTCCGCATCTCGTCCGCTGAGCGGACCTGATGGGGAACTTTAGAAGGGGCGGGTCTATACATTTAAAATACTGAGAGGGAGTTCCCCATCAGGTCCGCTCAGGCACAACCAATGACGGACAGCGCTGGACATCGGGATCGCCGCGGGACACTGGATTTCACCGCTGGAATGTTTTGTTTATTTATTTTTTTAAATAAAGGACTTTTTCAAGGTGTTTGTGTGTTTTTTTAAACATTTTTTTACGCTTTCTTCGTGAAATGGTAGGGGTACAATGTACCCGTTACCAATTCACATGGGGGGGGCGGGATCTGGGGGTCCCCTTTGTTAAAGGGGTCTTCCAGATTCCGATAAGCCCCCCGCCCGCAGACCCCCACAACCACCGGGCAAGGGTTGTGGGGATGAGGCCCTTGTCCCCATCAACATGGGGACATCCTCCCCATGTTGAGGGCATGTGGCTTGGTACGGTTCAGGAGGGAGGGGGGGCCGCTCTCTCGTCCCCCCCCTTTTCCCCTGCGGCCGGCCAGGTTGCGTGCTCGGATAAGGGGTCTGGTATGGATTTTTAGGGGGACTCCACGCCATTTTTTTTTTAAACTTGGGGTGGAGTTCCCCTTAAAATCCATGCCAGATCTGAAGGGCCTGGTAATTGAATTCTGGGGAACCCCCACGCTTTTTTTTTTTTTTTTTCTCAATGACTTTTGTATGTATTGCCGGGAGCCGACAATTCATTAATAGCCGCGAGTCAGTTTTAAATGCATTTTTTTTCTTTCAAAAATGACATTTTTTGCAGGGACAGTTCTAAGCACGGGAAACATGCGCCACTTCACATGCATATCATACACACCCCCCAGGTACGAAATTTAAAGGAATATTTCACTTTTATTTTTTCATTTTAAGCATTATTAAAATCACTGCTCCCGAAAAAACGGCCGTTTTTAAAACTTCTTTTTGCATTGATACATGTCCCCTGGGGCAGGACCCAGGTCCCCAAACACTTTTTAGGACAATAACTTGCATATTAGCCTTTATAATTAACACTTTAGATTTCGAACGTTCGAGTCCATTGTATTTAATAGGGTTCTAAAGTTTACACGAACATTTTGTCTGTTCGCAGGTTCTGGTGCGAACCGAACAGGGGGGTGTTCGGCTCATCCCTGATCCTCAGTACATCAGTGATGATCCACGGTACATCAGTGATGATCCACAGTACATCAGTGATGATCCACAGTACATCAGGGATGGTCCACAGTACATCAGTGATGATCCATAGTACATCAGTGATGGCTCAAAGTACATCAGTGATGATCCATAATACATCAGTGATGATCCATAGTACACCAGTGATGGTCCACAGTACATCAGTGATGATCCATAGTACACCAGTGATGGCCCATAGTACATCAGTGATGATCTATAGTACATCAGTGATGATCCATAGTACATCAGTGATGATCCATAGTACACCAGTGATGATCCATAGTACATCGACGATGATCCATAGTACATCAGTGATGATCCACAGTACATCAGGGATAGTCCACAGTATATCAGTGATGATCCATAGTACATCAGTGATGATCCATAGTACATCAGTGATGGCTCAAAGTACATCAGTGATGGCTCAAAGTACATCAGTGATGATCCATAATACATCAGTGATGATCCATAGTACACCAGTGATGGTCCACAGTACATCAGTGATGATCCATAGTACACCAGTGATGGCCCATAGTACATCAGTGATGGCCCATAGTACATCAGTGATGATCTACAGAACATCAGTGATGATCCATAGTACATCAGTGATGATCCATAGTACATCGGCGATGATCCATAGTACATCAGTGATGATCCACAGTACATCAGGGATAGTCCACAGTATATCAGTGATGATCCATAGTACATCAGTGATGGCCCATAGTACATCAGTGATGATCCATAGTACATCAGTGATGGCCCATAGTACATCAGTGATGATCCATAGTACATCAGGGATGGTCCATAGTACATCAGGGATGGTCCATAGTACATCAGTGATGATCCACAGTACATCAGTGATGATCCACAGTACATCAGTGATGATCCTCAGTACATCAGTGATGATCCACAGTACATCAGTGATGATCCACAGTACATTAGTGATGATCTATAGTACATCAGTGATGATCCACAGTACATCAGTGATGATCCTCAGTACATCAGTGATGATCCACAGTACATCAGGGATTGTCCACAGTACATCAGTGATGATCCATAGTACACCAGCGATGATCCATAGTACACCAGTGATGATCCATAGTACATCAGTGATGATCCATAGTACATCAGTGATGATCCATAGTACACCAGTGATGATCCACAGTACATCAGCGATGGCTCAATCCATAGTACACCAGTGATGATCCATAGTACATCAGTGATGATCCATAGTACATCAGTGATGATCCATAGTACACCAGTGATGATCCACAGTACATCAGCGATGGCTCATAGTACATCAGTGATGATCCATAGTACACCAGTGATGGCCCATAGTACATCAGTGATGATCTATAGTACATCAGTGATGATCCTCAGTACATCAGTGATGATCCACGGTACATCAGTGATGATCCACGGTACATCAGTGATGATCCACAGTACATCAGTGATGATCCATAGTACATCAGTGATGGCTCATAGTACATCAGTGATGATCCATAGTACATCAGTGATGATCCATAGTACATCAGTGTTGATCCATAGTACATCAGTGATGATCCATAGTACATCAGAGATGGCTCATAGTACATCAGAGATGGCTCATAGTACATCAGTGATGATCCATAGTACATCAGTGATGATCCATAGTACATCAGTGATGGCTCATAGTACATCAGTGATGATCCATAGTACATCAGTGATGATCCATAGTACATCAGTGATGATCCATAGTACATCAGTGATGATCCATAGTACATCAGAGATGGCTCATAGTACATCAGTGATGATCCATAGTACATCAGTGATGATCCATAGTACATCAGTGATGATCTATAGTACATCAGTGATGATCCACAGTACATCAGTGATGATCCATAGTACACCAGTGATGATCCATAGTACACCAGTGATGATCCATAGTACATCAGTGATGATCCATAGTACATCAGTGATGATCCTCAGTACAGCAGTGATGATCCACAGTACATCAGTAAAAATCCACAGTACATCAGTGATGATCCTCAGTACATCAATGATGATCCACGGTACATCAGTGATAATCCACAGTACATCAGGGATGGTCCATAGTACATCAGGGATGGTCCACAGTACATCAGTGATGATCCACAGTACATCAGTGATGATCCATAGTACATCAGTGATAATCTATAGTACACCAGTGATGATCCACAGTACATCAGTGATGATCCATAGTACATCAGTGATGATCCATAGTACATCAGTGATGATCCATAGTACACCAGTGATGATCCACAGTACATCAGTGATGGCTCATAGTACATCAGTGATGATCCATAGTACATCAGTGATGATCCATAGTACACCAGTGATGGCCCATAGTACATCAGTGATGATCTATAGTACATTAGTGATGATCCTCAGTACATCAGTGATGATCCACGGTACATCAGTGATGATCCACAGTACATCAGTGATGATCCACAGTACATCAGTGATGATCCATAGTACATCAGTGATGATCCTCAGTACATCAGTGATGATCCACAGTACATCAGTAATGATCCACAGTAAATCAGTGATGATCCACAGTACATCAGTGATGATCCTCAGTACATCAGTGATGATCCACGGTACATCAGTGATAATCCACAGTACATCAGGGATGGTCTATATTACATCAGGGATGGTCCATAGTACATCAGTGATGATCCTAAGTACATCAGGGATGGCCCATAGTACATCAGTGATGATCTATAGTACACCAGTGATGATCCACAGTACATCAGTGATGGCCCATAGTACATCAGTGATGATCCACAGTACATCAGTGATGATCCACAGTACATCAGTGATGATCCACAGTACATCAGGGATGGTCCATAGTATATCAGGGATGGTCCATAGTATATCAGGGATGGTCCATAGTACATCAGTGATGATCCATAGTACACCAGTGATGATCCATAGTACACCAGTGATGGCCCATAGTACATCAGTGATGAACTATAGTACATCAGTGATGATCCACAGTACATCAGTGATGATCCATAGTACATCAGGGATGGTCCATAGTACACCAGTGATGATCCATAGTACACCAGTGATGATCCATAGTACACCAGTGATGGTCCATAGTACATCAGTGATGATCCACAGTACATCAGTGATGATCCACAGTACATCAGTGATGATCCTCAGTACATCAGGGATGGTCCATAGTACATCAGGGATGGTCCATAGTACATCAGGGATGGTCCATAGTACATCAGGGATGATCCACAGTACATCAGTGATGATCCACAGTACATCAGTGATGATCCTCAGTACATCAGAGATGATCCACAGTACATCAGTGATGATCCACAGTACATTAGTGATGATCTATAGTACATCAGTGATGATCCACAGTACATCAGTGATGATCCTCAGTACATCAGTGATGATCCACAGTACATCAGGGATTGTCCACAGTACATCAGTGATGATCCATAGTACACCAGTGATGATCCATAGTACACCAGTGATGATCCATAGTACATCAGTGATGATCCATAGTACATCAGTGATGATCCATAGTACACCAGTGATGATCCACAGTATATCAGCGATGGCTCATAGTACATCATTGATGATCCATAGTACACCAGTGATGGCCCATAGTACATCAGTGATGATCTATAGTACATCAGTGATGATCCTCAGTACATCAGGGATGGTCCATAGTACATCAGGGATGGTCCATAGTACATCAGGGATGGTCCATAGTACATCAGTGATGATCCATAGTACACCCGTGATGATCCATAGTACACCCGTAATGGCCCATAGTACATCAGTGATGATCCACAGTACATCTGTGATGATCCTCAGTACATCAGTGATGATCCACGGTACATCAGTGATGATCCACGGTACATCAGTGATGATCCACAGTACATCAGTGATGATCCATAGTACATCAGTGATGGCTCATAGTACATCAGTGATGATCCATAGTACATCAGTGATGATCCATAGTACATCAGTGATGATCCATAGTACATCAGAGATGGCTCATAGTACATCAGTGATGATCCATAGTACATCAGTGATGATCCATAGTACATCAGTGATGATCTATAGTACATAAGTGATGATCCACAGTACATCAGTGATGATTCATAGTACACCAGTGATGATCCATAGTACATCAGTGATGATCCATAGTACATCAGTGATGATCCATAGTACATCAGTGATGATCCTCAGTACATCAGTGATGATCCACAGTACATCAGTAATGATCCACAGTACATCAGTGATGATCCACAGTACATCAGTGATGATCCTCAGTACATCAGTGATGATCCATAGTACACCAGTGATGATCCATAGTACATCAGTGATGATCCATAGTACATCAGTGATGATCCATAGTACACCAGTGATGATCCACAGTATATCAGCGATGGCTCATAGTACATCATTGATGATCCATAGTACACCAGTGATGGCCCATAGTACATCAGTGATGATCTATAGTACATCAGTGATGATCCTCAGTACATCAGGGATGGTCCATAGTACATCAGGGATGGTCCATAGTACATCAGGGATGGTCCATAGTACATCAGTGATGATCCATAGTACACCCGTGATGATCCATAGTACACCCGTAATGGCCCATAGTACATCAGTGATGATCCACAGTACATCTGTGATGATCCTCAGTACATCAGTGATGATCCACGGTACATCAGTGATGATCCACGGTACATCAGTGATGATCCACAGTACATCAGTGATGATCCATAGTACATCAGTGATGGCTCATAGTACATCAGTGATGATCCATAGTACATCAGTGATGATCCATAGTACATCAGTGATGATCCATAGTACATCAGAGATGGCTCATAGTACATCAGTGATGATCCATAGTACATCAGTGATGATCCATAGTACATCAGTGATGATCTATAGTACATCAGTGATGATCCACAGTACATCAGTGATGATTCATAGTACACCAGTGATGATCCATAGTACATCAGTGATGATCCATAGTACATCAGTGATGATCCATAGTACATCAGTGATGATCCTCAGTACATCAGTGATGATCCACAGTACATCAGTAATGATCCACAGTACATCAGTGATGATCCACAGTACATCAGTGATGATCCTCAGTACATCAGTGATGATCCACGGTACATCAGTGATAATCCACAGTACATCAGTGATGATCCTCAGTACATCAGTGATGATCCACAGTACATCAGTAATGATCCACAGTACATCAGTGATGATCCACAGTACATCAGTAATGATCCACAGTACATCAGTGATGATCCATAGTACATCAGTGATGGCTCATAGTACATCAGTGATGATCCATAGTACATCAGTGATGATCCATAGTACATCAGTGTTGATCCATAGTACATCAGTGATGATCCATAGTACATCAGAGATGGCTCATAGTACATCAGAGATGGCTCATAGTACATCAGTGATGATCCATAGTACATCAGTGATGATCCATAGTACATCAGTGATGGCTCATAGTACATCAGTGATGATCCATAGTACATCAGTGATGATCCATAGTACATCAGTGATGATTCATAGTACATCAGAGATGGCTCATAGTACATCAGTGATGATCCATAGTACATCAGTGATGATCCATAGTACATCAGTGATGATCTATAGTACATCAGTGATGATCCACAGTACATCAGTGATGATCCATAGTACACCAGTGATGATCCATAGTACACCAGTGATGATCCATAGTACACCAGTGATGATCCATAGTACACCAGTGATGATCCATAGTACATCAGTGATGATCCATAGTACATCAGTGATGATCCATAGTACATCAGTGATGATCCTCAGTACATCAGTGATGATCCACAGTACATCAGTGATGATCCACAGTACATCAGTGATGATCCTCAGTACATCAGTGATGATCCACGGTACATCAGTGATAATCCACAGTACATCAGGGATGGTCCATAGTACATCAGGGATGGTCCACAGTACATCAGTGATGATCCACAGTACATCAGTGAGGATCCATAGTACATCAGTGATAATCTATATTACACCAGTGATGATCCACAGTACATCAGTGATGGCCCATAGTACATCAGTGATGATCCATAGTACATCAGTGATGATCCATAGTACACCAGTGATGATCCACAGTACATCAGTGATGGCCCATAGTACATCAGCGATGGCTCATAGTACATCAGTGATGATCCATAGTACATCAGTGATGATCCATAGTACACCAGTGATGGCCCATAGTACACCAGTGATGATCTATAGTACATTAGTGATGATCCTCAGTACATCAGTGATTATCCACGGTACATCAGTGATGATCCACAGTACATCAGTGATGATCCATAGTACATCAGTGATGATCCTCAGTACATCAGTGATGATCCACAGTACATCAGTAATGATCCACAGTAAATCAGTGATGATCCACAGTACATCAGTGATGATCCTCAGTACATCAGTGATGATCCACGGTACATCAGTGATAATCCACAGTACATCAGGGATGGTCTATAGTACATCAGGGATGGTCCATAGTACATCAGTGATGATCCTCAGTACATCAGGGATGGCCCATAGTACATCAGTGATGATCTATAGTACACCAGTGATGATCCACAGTACATCAGTGATGGCCCATAGTACATCAGTGATGATCCACAGTACATCAGTGATGATCCACAGTACATCAGTGATGATTCACAGTACATCAGGGATGGTCCATAGTATATCAGGGATGGTCCATAGTATATCAGGAATGGTCCATAGTACATCAGTGATGATCCATAGTACACCAGTGATGATCCATAGTACACCAGTGATGGCCCATAGTACATCAGTGATGAACTATAGTACATCAGTGATGATCCACAGTACATCAGTGATGATCCATAGTACATCAGGGATGGTCCATAGTACACCAGTGATGATCCATAGTACAACAGTGATGATCCATAGTACACCAGTGATGATCCATAGTACACCAGTGATGGTCCATAGTACATCAGTGATGATCCACAGTACATCAGTGATGATCCACAGTACATCAGTGATGATCCTCAGTACATCAGGGATGGTCCATAGTACATCAGGGATGGTCCATAGTACATCAGGGATGGTCCATAGTACATCAGGGATGGTCCACAGTACATCAGTGATGATCCACAGTACATCAGTGATGATCCACAGTACATCAGTGATGATCCTCAGTACATCAGAGATGATCCACAGTACATCAGTGATGATCCACAGTACATTAGTGATGATCTATAGTACATCAGTGATGATCCACAGTACATCAGTGATGATCCTCAGTACATCAGTGATGATCCACAGTACATCAGGGATTGTCCACAGTACATCAGTGATGATCCATAGTACACCAGTGATGATCCATAGTACATCAGTGATGATCCATAGTACATCAGAGATGATCCATAGTACACCAGTGATGATCTACAGTATATCAGCGATGGCTCATAGTACATCAGTGATGATCTATAGTACACCAGTGATGGCCCATAGTACATCAGTGATGATCTATAGTACATCAGTGATGATCCTCAGTACATCAGGGATGGTCCATAGTACATCAGGGATGGTCCATAGTACATCAGGGATGGTCCATAGTACATCAGGGATGGTCCATAGTACATCAGGGACGGTCCATAGTACATCAGTGATGATCCATAGTACACCCGTGATGATCCATAGTACACCCGTGATGGCCCATAGTACATCAGTGATGATCCACAGTACATCTGTGATGATCCTCAGTACATCAGTGATGATCCATGGTACATCAGTGATGATCCACGGTACATCAGTGATGATCCACAGTACATCAGTGATGATCCATAGTACATAAGTGATGGCTCATAGTACATCAGTGATGATCCATAGTACATCAGTGATGATCCATAGTACATCAGTGATGGCTCATAGTACATCAGTGATGATCCATAGTACATCAGTGATGATCCATAGTACATCAGTGATGATCCATAGTACATCAGTGATGATCCATAGTACATCAGAGATGGCTCATAGTACATCAGTGATGATCCATAGTACATCAGTGATGATCCATAGTACATCAGTGATGATCTATAGTACATCAGTGATGATCCACAGTACATCAGTGATGATCCATAGTACACCAGTGATGATCCATAGTACACCAGTGATGATCCATAGTACATCAGTGATGATCCATAGTACATCAGTGATGATCCATAGTACATCAGTGATGATCCTCAGTACATCAGCGATGATCCACAGAACATCAGTGATGATCCACAGTACATCAGTGATGATCCTCAGTACATCAGTGATGATCCACGGTACATCAGTGATAATCCACAGTACATCAGGGATGGTCCATAGTACATCCGGGATGGTCCATAGTACATCAGGGATGGTCCACAGTACATCAGTGATGATCCACAGTACATCAGTGATGATCCATAGTACATCAGTGATGATCCTCAGTACATCAGTGATGATCCACAGTACATCAGTGATGATCCTCAGTACATCAGTGATGATCCACGGTACATCAGTGATAATCCACAGTACATCAGGGATGGTCCATAGTACATCAGGGATGGTCCACAGTACATCAGTGATGATCCACAGTACATCAGTGATGATCCATAGTACATCAGTGATGATCTATAGTACACCAGTGATGATCCACAGTACATCAGTGATGATCCATAGTACATCAGTGATGATCCATAGTACATCAGTGATGATCCATAGTACACCAGTGATGATCCACAGTACATCAGTGATGGCCCATAGTACATCAGCGATGGCTCATAGTACATCAGTGATGATCCATAGTACATCAGTGATGATCCATAGTACACCAGTGATGGCCCATAGTACATCAGTGATGATCTATAGTACATTAGTGATGATCCTCAGTACATCAGTGATGATCCATGGTACATCAGTGATGATCCACAGTACATCAGTGATGATCCACAGTACATCAGTGATGATCCATAGTACATCAGTGATGATCCTCAGTACATCAGTGATGATCCACAGTACATCAGTAATGATCCACAGTAAATCAGTGATGATCCACAGTACATCAGTGATGATCCTTAGTACATCAGTGATGATCCACAGTACATCAGTGATAATCCACAGTACATCAGGGATGGTCTATAGTACATCAGTGATGATCCACAGTACATCAGTGATGATCCTCAGTACATCAGTGATGATCCACGGTACATCAGTGATAATCCACAGTACATCAGGGATGGTCCATAGTACATCCGGGATGGTCCATAGTACATCAGGGATGGTCCACAGTACATCAGTGATGATCCACAGTACATCAGTGATGATCCATAGTACATCAGTGATGATCCTCAGTACATCAGTGATGATCCACAGTACATCAGTGATGATCCACAGTACATCAGTGATGATCCTCAGTACATCAGTGATGATCCACGGTACATCAGTGATAATCCACAGTACATCAGGGATGGTCCATAGTACATCAGGGATGGTCCACAGTACATCAGTGATGATCCACAGTACTTCAGTGATGATCCATAGTACATCAGTGATGATCTATAGTACACCAGTGATGATCCACAGTACATCAGTGATGATCCATAGTACATCAGTGATGATCCATAGTACATCAGTGATGATCCATAGTACACCAGTGATGATCCACAGTACATCAGTGATGGCCCATAGTACATCAGCGATGGCTCATAGTACATCAGTGATGATCCATAGTACATCAGTGATGATCCATAGTACACCAGTGATGGCCCATAGTACATCAGTGATGATCTATAGTACATTAGTGATGATCCTCAGTACATCAGTGATGATCCACGGTACATCAGTGATGATCCACAGTACATCAGTGATGATCCACAGTACATCAGTGATGATCCATAGTACATCAGTGATGATCCTCAGTACATCAGTGATGATCCACAGTACATCAGTAATGATCCACAGTAAATCAGTGATGATCCACAGTACATCAGTGATGATCCTCAGTACATCAGTGATGATCCACGGTACATCAGTGATAATCCACAGTACATCAGGCATGGTCTATAGTACATCAGTGATGATCCTCAGTACATCAGGGATGGCCCATAGTACATCAGTGATGATCTATAGTACACCAGTGATGATCCACAGTACATCAGTGATGGCCCATAGTACATCAGTGATGATCCACAGTACATCAGTGATGATCCACAGTACATCAGTGATGATCCACAGTACATCAGGGATGGTCCATAGTATATCAGGGATGGTCCATAGTATATCAGGGATGGTCCATAGTATATCAGGGATGGTCCATAGTACATCAATGATGATCCATAGTACACCAGTGATGATCCATAGTACACCAGTGATGGCCCATAGTACATCAGTGATGATCCATAGTACATCAGGGATGGTCCATAGTACACCAGTGATGATCCATAGTACACCAGTGATGATCCACAGTACATCAGTGATGATCCATAGTACATCAGGGATGGTCCATAGTACACCAGTGATGATCCATAGTACACCAGTGATGATCCATAGTACACCAGTGATGATCCATAGTACACCAGTGATGGTCCATAGTACATCAGTGATGATCCACAGTACATCAGTGATGATCCACAGTACATCAGTGATGATCCTCAGTACATCAGGGATGGTCCATAGTACATCAGGGATGGTCCATAGTACATCAGGGATGGTCCATAGTACATCAGTGATGATCCACAGTACATCAGTGATGATCCACAGTACATCAGTGATGATCCTCAGTACATCAGAGATGATCCACAGTACATCAGAGATGATCCACAGTACATCAGTGATGATCCACAGTACATTAGTGATGATCCATAGTACATCAGTGATGATCCACAGTACATCAGTGATGATCCTCAGTACATCAGTGATGATCCACAGTACATCAGTGATGATCCATAGTACACCAGTGATGATCCATAGTACATCAGTGATGATCCATAGTACATCAGTGATGATCCATAGTACACCAGTGATGATCCACAGTATGTCAGCGATGGCTCATAGTACATCAGTGATGATCCATAGTACACCAGTGATGGCCCATAGTACATCAGTGATGATCTATAGTACATCAGTGATGATCCTCAGTACATCAGGGATGGTCCATAGTACATCAGGGATGGTCCATAGTACATCAGGGATGGTCTATAGTACATCAGGGATGGTCCATAGTACATCAGTAATGATCCATAGTACACCCGTGATGATCCATAGTACACCCGTGATGGCCCATAGTACATCAGTGATGATCCACAGTACATCTGTGATGATCCTCAGTACATCAGTGATGATCCACGGTACATCAGTGATGATCCACGGTACATCAGTGATGATCCACAGTACATCAGTGATGATCCATAGTACATCAGTGATGGCTCATAGTACATCAGTGATGATCCATAGTACATCAGTGATGATCCATAGTACATCAGTGATGATCCATAGTACATCAGTGTTGATCCATAGTACATCAGTGATGATCCATAGTACATCAGAGATGGCTCATAGTACATCAGAGATGGCTCATAGTACATCAGTGATGATCCATAGTACATCAGTGATGATCCATAGTACATCAGTGATGGCTCATAGTACATCAGTGATGATCCATAGTACATCAGTGATGATCCATAGTACATCAGTGATGATCCATAGTACATCAGAGATGGCTCATAGTACATCAGTGATGATCTATAGTACATCAGTGATGATCCATAGTACATCAGTGATGATCTATAGTACATCAGTGATGATCCACAGTACATCAGTGATGATCCATAGTACACCAGTGATGATCCATAGTACACCAGTGATGATCCATAGTACATCAGTGATGATCCATAGTACATCAGTGATGATCCTCAGTACATCAGTGATGATCCACAGTACATCAGTGATGATCCACAGTACATCAGTGATGATCCTCAGTACATCAGTGATGATCCACGGTACATCAGTGATAATCCACAGTACATCAGGGATGGTCCATAGTACATCAGGGATGGTCCACAGTACATCAGTGATGATCCACAGTACATCAGTGATGATCCATAGTACATCAGTGATAATCTATAGTACACCAGTGATGATCCACAGTACATCAGTGATGATCCATAGTACATCAGTGATGATCCATAGTACATCAGTGATGATCCATAGTACACCAGTGATGATCCACAGTACATCAGTGATGGCCCATAGTACATCAGCGATGGCTCATAGTACATCAGTGATGATCTATAGTACATTAGTGATGATCCTCAGTACATCAGTGATGATCCACAGTACATTAGTGATGATCTATAGTACATCAGTGATGATCCACAGTACATCAGTGATGATCCTCAGTACATCAGTGATGATCCACAGTACATCAGGGATTGTCCACAGTACATCAGTGATGATCCATAGTACACCAGTGATGATCCATAGTACATCAGTGATGATCCATAGTACATCAGAGATGATCCATAGTACACCAGTGATGATCTACAGTATATCAGCGATGGCTCATAGTACATCAGTGATGATCCATAGTACACCAGTGATGGCCCATAGTACATCAGTGATGATCTATAGTACATCAGTGATGATCCTCAGTACATCAGGGATGGTCCATAGTACATCAGGGATGGTCCATAGTACATCAGGGATGGTCCATAGTACATCAGGGATGGTCCATAGTACATCAGTGATGATCCATAGTACACCCGTGATGATCCATAGTACACCCGTGATGGCCCATAGTACATCAGTGATGATCCACAGTACATCTGTGATGATCCTCAGTACATCAGTGATGATCCATGGTACATCAGTGATGATCCACGGTACATCAGTGATGATCCACAGTACATCAGTGATGATCCATAGTACATCAGTGATGGCTCATAGTACATCAGTGATGATCCATAGTACATCAGTGATGATCCATAGTACATCAGTGATGGCTCATAGTACATTAGTGATGATCCATAGTACATCAGTGATGATCCATAGTACATCAGTGATGATCCATAGTACATCAGTGATGATCCATAGTACATCAGAGATGGCTCATAGTACGTCAGTGATGATCCATAGTACATCAGTGATGATCCATAGTACATCAGTGATGATCTATAGTACATCAGTGATGATCCACAGTACATCAGTGATGATCCATAGTACACCAGTGATGATCCATAGTACACCAGTGATGATCCATAGTACATCAGTGATGATCCATAGTACATCAGTGATGATCCTCAGTACATCAGCGATGATCCACAGTACATCAGTGATGATCCACAGTACATCAGTGATGATCCTCAGTACATCAGTGATGATCCACGGTACATCAGTGACAATCCACAGTACATCAGGGATGTCCATAGTACATCAGGGATGGTCCATAGTACATCAGGGATGGTCCACAGTACATCAGTGATGATCCACAGTACATCAGTGATGATCCATAGTACATCAGTGATGATCCTCAGTACATCAGTGATGATCCACAGTACATCAGTGATGATCCACAGTACATCAGTGATGATCCTCAGTACATCAGTGATGATCCACGGTACATCAGTGATAATCCACAGTACATCAGGGATGGTCCATAGTACATCAGGGATGGTCCACAGTACATCAGTGATGATCCACAGTACATCAGTGATGATCCATAGTACATCAGTGATGATCTATAGTACACCAGTGATGATCCACAGTACATCAGTGATGATCCATAGTACATCAGTGATGATCCATAGTACATCAGTGATGATCCATAGTACACCAGTGATGATCCACAGTACATCAGTGATGGCCCATAGTACATCAGCGATGGCTCATAGTACATCAGTGATGATCCATAGTACATCAGTGATGATCCATAGTACACCAGTGATGGCCCATAGTACATCAGTGATGATCTATAGTACATTAGTGATGATCCTCAGTACATCAGTGATGATCCACGGTACATCATTGATGATCCTCAGTACATCAGTGATGATCCACAGTACATCAGTAATGATCCACAGTACATCAGTGATGATCCACAGTACATCAGTGATGATCCTCAGTACATCAGTGATGATTCACGGTACATCAGTGATAATCCACAGTACATCAGTGATGATCCTCAGTACATCAGTGATGATCCACAGTACATCAGTAATGATCCACAGTACATCAGTGATGATCCACAGTACATCAGTAATGATCCACAGTACATCAGTAATGATCCACAGTACATCAGTGATGATCCACAGTACATCAGTGATGATCCATAGTACATCAGTGATGGCTCATAGTACATCAGTGATGATCCATAGTACATCAGTGATGATCCATAGTACATCAGTGATGGCTCATAGTACATCAGTGATGATCCATAGTACATCAGTGATGATCCATAGTACATCAGTGATGATCCATAGTACATCAGTGATGATCCATAGTACATCAGAGATGGCTCATAGTACATCAGTGATGATCCATAGTACATCAGTGATGATCCATAGTACATCAGTGTTGATCCATAGTACATCAGTGATGATCCATAGTACATCAGAGATGGCTCATAGTACATCAGAGATGGCTCATAGTACATCAGTGATGATCCATAGTACATCAGTGATGATCCATAGTACATCAGTGATGGCTCATAGTACATCAGTGATGATCCATAGTACATCAGTGATGATCCATAGTACATCAGTGATGATCCATAGTACATCAGTGATGATCCATAGTACATCAGAGATGGCTCATAGTACATCAGTGATGATCCATAGTACATCAGCGATGATCCATAGTACATCAGTGATGATCTATAATACATCAGTGATGATCCACAGTACATCAGTGATGATCCATAGTACACCAGTGATGATCCATAGTACACCAGTGATGATCCATAGTACATCAGTGATGATTCATAGTACATCAGTGATGATCCATAGTACATCAGTGATGATCCACAGTACATCAGTGATGATCCACAGTACATCAGTGATGATCCACAGTACATCAGTGATGATCCTCAGTACATCAGTGATGATCCACGGTACATCAGTGATAATCCACAGTACATCAGGGATGGTCCATAGTACATCAGGGATGGTCCACAGTACATCAGTGATGATCCACAGTACATCAGTGATGATCCATAGTACATCAGTGATAATCTATAGTACACCAGTGATGATCCACAGTACATCAGTGATGATCCATAGTACATCAGTGATGATCCATAGTACACCAGTGATGATCCATAGTACACCAGTGATGATCCACAGTACATCAGTGATGGCCCATAGTACATCAGCGATGGCTCATAGTACATCAGTGATGATCCATAGTACATCAGTGATGATCCATAGTACACCAGTGATGGCCCATAGTACATCAGTGATGATCTATAGTACATTAGTGATGATCCTCAGTACATCAGTGATGATCCACGGTACATCAGTGATGATCCACAGTACATCAGTGATGATCCATAGTACATCAGTGATGATCCTCAGTACATCAGTGATGATCCACAGTACATCAGTAATGATCCACAGTAAATCAGTGATGATCCACAGTACATCAGTGATGATCCTCAGTACATCAGTGATGATCCACGGTACATCAGTGATAATCCACAGTACATCAGGGATGGTCTATAGTACATCAGGGATGGTCCATAGTACATCAGTGATGATCCTCAGTACATCAGGGATGGCCCATAGTACATCAGTGATGATCTATAGTACACCAGTGATGATCCACAGTACATCAGTGATGGCCCATAGTACATCAGTGATGATCCACAGTACATCAGTGATGATCCACAGTACATCAGTGATGATCCACAGTACATCAGGGATGGTCCATAGTATATCAGGGATGGTCCATAGTATATCAGGAATGGTCCATAGTATATCAGTGATGATCCATAGTACACCAGTGATGATCCATAGTACACCAGTGATGGCCCATAGTACATCAGTGATGAACTATAGTACATCAGTGATGATCCACAGTACATCAGTGATGATCCATAGTACATCAGGGATGGTCCATAGTACACCAGTGATGATCCATAGTACAACAGTGATGATCCATAGTACACCAGTGATGATCCATAGTACACCAGTGATGGTCCATAGTACATCAGTGATGATCCACAGTACATCAGTGATGATCCACAGTACATCAGTGATGATCCTCAGTACATCAGGGATGGTCCATAGTACATCAGGGATGGTCCATAGTACATCAGGGATGGTCCATAGTACATCAGGGATGGTCCATAGTACATCAGTGATGATCCACAGTACATCAGTGATGATCCACAGTACATCAGTGATGATCCTCAGTACATCAGAGATGATCCACAGTACATCAGTGATGATCCACAGTACATTAGTGATGATCTATAGTACATCAGTGATGATCCACAGTACATCAGTGATGATCCTCAGTACATCAGTGATGATCCACAGTACATCAGGGATTGTCCACAGTACATCAGTGATGATCCATAGTACACCAGTGATGATCCATAGTACATCAGTGATGATCCATAGTACATCAGAGATGATCCATAGTACACCAGTGATGATCTACAGTATATCAGCGATGGCTCATAGTACATCAGTGATGATCCATAGTACACCAGTGATGGCCCATAGTACATCAGTGATGATCTATAGTACATCAGTGATGATCCTCAGTACATCAGGGATGGTCCATAGTACATCAGGGATGGTCCATAGTACATCAGGGATGGTCCATAGTACATCAGGGATGGTCCATAGTACATCAGGGATGGTCCATAGTACATCAGTGATGATCCATAGTACACCCGTGATGATCCATAGTACACCCGTGATGGCCCATAGTACATCAGTGATGATCCACAGTACATCTGTGATGATCCTCAGTACATCAGTGATGATCCATGGTACATCAGTGATGATCCACGGTACATCAGTGATGATCCACAGTACATCAGTGATGATCCATAGTACATCAGTGATGGCTCATAGTACATCAGTGATGATCCATAGTACATCAGTGATGATCCATAGTACATCAGTGATGGCTCATAGTACATCAGTGATGATCCATAGTACATCAGTGATGATCCATAGTACATCAGTGATGATCCATAGTACATCAGTGATGATCCATAGTACATCAGAGATGGCTCATAGTACATCAGTGATGATCCATAGTACATCAGTGATGATCCATAGTACATCAGTGATGATCTATAGTACATCAGTGATGATCCACAGTACATCAGTGATGATCCATAGTACACCAGTGATGATCCATAGTACACCAGTGATGATCCATAGTACATCAGTGATGATCCATAGTACATCAGTGATGATCCATAGTACATCAGTGATGATCCTCAGTACATCAGCGATGATCCACAGTACATCAGTGATGATCCACAGTACATCAGTGATGATCCTCAGTACATCAGTGATGATCCACGGTACATCAGTGATAATCCACAGTACATCAGGGATGGTCCATAGTACATCAGGGATGGTCCATGGTACATCAGGGATGGTCCACAGTACATCAGTGATGATCCACAGTACATCAGTGATGATCCATAGTACATCAGTGATGATCCTCAATACATCAGTGATGATCCACAGTACATCAGTGATGATCCTCAGTACATCAGTGATGATCCTCAGTACATCAGTGATGATCCACGGTACATCAGTGATAATCCACAGTACATCAGGGATGGTCCATAGTACATCAGGGATGGTCCACAGTACATCAGTGATGATCCACAGTACATCAGTGATGATCCATAGTACATCAGTGATGATCTATAGTACACCAGTGATGATCCACAGTACATCAGTGATGATCCATAGTACATCAGTGATGATCCATAGTACATCAGTGATGATCCATAGTACACCAGTGATGATCCACAGTACATCAGTGATGGCCCATAGTACATCAGCGATGGCTCATAGTACATCAGTGATGATCCATAGTACATCAGTGATGATCCATAGTACACCAGTGATGGCCCATAGTACATCAGTGATGATCTATAGTACATTAGTGATGATCCTCAGTACATCAGTGATGATCCACGGTACATCAGTGATGATCCACAGTACATCAGTGATGATCCACAGTACATCAGTGATGATCCATAGTACATCAGTGATGATCCTCAGTACATCAGTGATGATCCACAGTACATCAGTAATGATCCACAGTAAATCAGTGATGATCCACAGTACATCAGTGATGATCCTCAGTACATCAGTGATGATCCACAGTACATCAGTAATGATCCACAGTAAATCAGTGATGATCCACAGTACATCAGTGATGATCCTCAGTACATCAGTGATGATCCACGGTACATCAGTGATAATCCACAGTACATCAGGCATGGTCTATAGTACATCAGTGATGATCCTCAGTACATCAGGGATGGCCCATAGTACATCAGTGATGATCTATAGTACACCAGTGATGATCCACAGTACATCAGTGATGGCCCATAGTACATCAGTGATGATCCACAGTACATCAGTGATGATCCACAGTACATCAGTGATGATCCACAGTACATCAGGGATGGTCCATAGTATATCAGGGATGGTCCATAGTATATCAGGGATGGTCCATAGTATATCAGGGATGGTCCATAGTACATCAATGATGATCCATAGTACACCAGTGATGATCCATAGTACACCAGTGATGGCCCATAGTACATCAGTGATGAACTATAGTACATCAGTGATGATCCACAGTACATCAGTGATGATCCATAGTACATCAGGGTTGGTCCATAGTACACCAGTGATGATCCATAGTACACCAGTGATGATCCATAGTACACCAGTGATGATCCATAGTACACCAGTGATGGTCCATAGTACATCAGTGATGATCCACAGTACATCAGTGATGATCCACAGTACATCAGTGATGATCCTCAGTACATCAGGGATGGTCCATAGTACATCAGGGATGGTCCATAGTACATCAGGGATGGTCCATAGTACATCAGTGATGATCCACAGTACATCAGTGATGATCCACAGTACATCAGTGATGATCCTCAGTACATCAGAGATGATACACAGTACATTAGTGATGATCCATAGTACATCAGTGATGATCCACAGTACATCAGTGATGATCCTCAGTACATCAGTGATGATCCACAGTACATCAGTGATGATCCATAGTACACCAGTGATGATCCATAGTACATCAGTGATGATCCATAGTACATCAGTGATGATCCATAGTACACCAGTGATGATCCACAGTATGTCAGCGATGGCTCATAGTACATCAGTGATGATCCATAGTACACCAGTGATGGCCCATAGTACATCAGTGATGATCTATAGTACATCAGTGATGATCCTCAGTACATCAGGGATGGTCCATAGTACATCAGGGATGGTCCATAGTACATCAGGGATGGTCTATAGTACATCAGGGATGGTCCATAGTACATCAGTAATGATCCATAGTACACCCGTGATTAGGGATGAGCTTCGTGTTCGAGTCGAACATACGTTCGACTCAAACATCAGCTGTTCGATCGTTCGACGAAGATCGAACGATTTGGGCCGTTCGCGCCAAATTCGAGTGACGCGAACGGCCCACAATGCACTACGCCATCGCAGTGTCATCCAGGCGCTGTGATTGGCCAAGCATGCACTGTGACCCCGCATGCTTGGCCAATCACAGCGCCGGCAGCGAGGAGAGCAATGATTGGCCACAGGCAGGATGCCTGTGGCCAATTATTGCTGAGGGTGTTTAGTACACGCCCCACACTATAAAAGGCCGCCAGCACGGCGGCCTAGTGTAGTGTGTTCCGGAGCAGGGATAGAGCAGCATAGGCAGGGACAGTGACTGTTATTTCTTTCTTGCTTAACCTGGATTCCTTTAGTTTAGGGAAAGAGAAGGATAGGTAGGGAGAGTGTCAGTGTGTTTTGTGCTTGTGCTATAGTGTGCTTAAAAAAAACATTTATTCTAGGGACAGAAAACTGTAGGTAGGGACAGTGTCAGTTTCTTTCACTCTGCAAGTCCTTGTTTCCAGGGACCTGGAAGGACAGTGAGTGAATTGTCCTTGTGCTATATTGTGCTTAAAAAAAACATTTATTCTAGGGACAGAAAACTGTAGGTAGGGAGAGTGTCAGTTTCTTTCACTCTGCAAGTCCTTGTTTCCAGGGACCTGTAAGGACAGTGAGTGAATTGTCCTTGTGCTATATTGTGATTAAAAAAAACATTTTTTCTAGGGACAGAAAACTGTAGGTAGGGAGAGTGTTTTTTTTCTTTCACTCTGCAAGTCCTTGTTTCCAGGGACCTGGAAGGACAGTGAGTGAATTGTCCTTGTGCTATATTGTGCTTAAAAAAAAAAATTTTTCTAGGGACAGAAAACTGTAGGTAGGGAGAGTGTTTATTTTCTTTCACTCTGCAAGTCCTTGTTTCCAGGGACCTCTAAGGACAGTGAGTGAATTGTCCTTGTGCTATATTGTGCTTAAAAAAAACATTTATTCTAGGGACAGAAAACTGTAGGTAGGGAGAGTGTCAGTTTATTTCACTCTGCAAGTCCTTGTTTCCAGGGACCTGGAAGGACAGTGAGTGAATTGTCCTTGTGCTATATTGTGATTAAAAAAAACATTTTTTCTAGGGACAGAAAACTGTAGGTAGGGAGAGTGTTTTTTTTCTTTCACTCTGCAAGTCCTTGTTTCCAGGGACCTGTAAGGACAGTGAGTGAATTGTCCTTGTGCTATATTGTGCTTAAAAAAAACATTTATTCTAGGGACAGAAAACTGTAGGTAGGGAGAGTGTCAGTTTATTTCACTCTGCAAGTCCTTGTTTCCAGGGACCTGTAAGGACAGTGAGTGAATTGTCCTTGTGCTATATTGTGATTAAAAAAAACATTTTTTCTAGGGACAGAAAACTGTAGGTAGGGAGAGTGTTTTTTTTCTTTCACTCTGCAAGTCCTTGTTTCCAGGGACCTGTAAGGACAGTGAGTGAATTGTCCTTGTGCTATATTGTGCTTAAAAAAAACATTTATTCTAGGGACAGAAAACTGTAGGTAGGGACAGTGTCAGTTTCTTTCACTCTGCAAGTCCTTGTTTCCAGGGACCTGGAAGGACAGTGAGTGAATTGTCCTTGTGCTATATTGTGCTTAAAAAAACATTTATTCTAGGGACAGAAAACTGTAGGTAGGGAGAGTGTCAGTTTCTTTCACTCTGCAAGTCCTTGTTTCCAGGGACCTGTAAGGACAGTGAGTGAATTGTCCTTGTGCTATATTGTGATTAAAAAAAACATTTTTTCTAGGGACAGAAAACTGTAGGTAGGGAGAGTGTTTTTTTTCTTTCACTCTGCAAGTCCTTGTTTCCAGGGACCTGGAAGGACAGTGAGTGAATTGTCCTTGTGCTATATTGTGCTTAAAAAAAAAAAATTTTCTAGGGACAGAAAACTGTAGGTAGGGAGAGTGTTTATTTTCTTTCACTCTGCAAGTCCTTGTTTCCAGGGACCTCTAAGGACAGTGAGTGAATTGTCCTTGTGCTATATTGTGCTTAAAAAAAACATTTATTCTAGGGACAGAAAACTGTAGGTAGGGAGAGTGTCAGTTTATTTCACTCTGCAAGTCCTTGTTTCCAGGGACCTGGAAGGACAGTGAGTGAATTGTCCTTGTGCTATATTGTGATTAAAAAAAACATTTTTTCTAGGGACAGAAAACTGTAGGTAGGGAGAGTGTTTTTTTTCTTTCACTCTGCAAGTCCTTGTTTCCAGGGACCTGTAAGGACAGTGAGTGAATTGTCCTTGTGCTATATTGTGCTTAAAAAAAACATTTATTCTAGGGACAGAAAACTGTAGGTAGGGAGAGTGTCAGTTTATTTCACTCTGCAAGTCCTTGTTTCCAGGGACCTGTAAGGACAGTGAGTGAATTGTCCTTGTGCTATATTGTGATTAAAAAAAACATTTTTTCTAGGGACAGAAAACTGTAGGTAGGGAGAGTGTTTTTTTTCTTTCACTCTGCAAGTCCTTGTTTCCAGGGACCTGTAAGGACAGTGAGTGAATTGTCCTTGTGCTATATTGTGCTTAAAAAAAACATTTATTCTAGGGACAGAAAACTGTAGGTAGGGAGAGTGTCAGTTTATTTCACTCTGCAAGTCCTTGTTTCCAGGGACCTGTAAGGACAGTGAGTGAATTGTCCTTGTGCTATATTGTGATTAAAAAAAACATTTTTTCTAGGGACAGAAAACTGTAGGTAGGGAGAGTGTTTTTTTTCTTTCACTCTGCAAGTCCTTGTTTCCAGGGACCTGTAAGTACAGTGAGTGAATTGTCCTTGTGCTATATTGTGATTAAAAAAAACATTTTTTCTAGGGACAGAAAACTGTAGGTAGGGAGAGTGTTTTTTTCTTTCACTCTGCAAGTCCTTGTTTCCAGGGACCTGTAAGGACAGTGAGTGAATTGTCCTTGTGCTATAGTGTGCTTAAAAAAAACATTTATTCTAGGGACAGAAAACTGTAGGTAGGGACAGTGTCAGTTTCTTTCACTCTGCAAGTCCTTGTTTCCAGGGACCTGTAAGGACAGTGAGTGAATTGTCCTTGTGCTATATTGTGATTAAAAAAAACATTTTTTCTAGGGACAGAAAACTGTAGGTAGGGAGAGTGTTTTTTTTCTTTCACTCTGCAAGTCCTTGTTTCCAGGGACCTGGAAGGACAGTGAGTGAATTGTCCTTGTGCTATATTGTGCTTAAAAAAAAAAAATTTTCTAGGGACAGAAAACTGTAGGTAGGGAGAGTGTTTATTTTCTTTCACTCTGCAAGTCCTTGTTTCCAGGGACCTCTAAGGACAGTGAGTGAATTGTCCTTGTGCTATATTGTGCTTAAAAAAAACATTTATTCTAGGGACAGAAAACTGTAGGTAGGGAGAGTGTCAGTTTATTTCACTCTGCAAGTCCTTGTTTCCAGGGACCTGGAAGGACAGTGAGTGAATTGTCCTTGTGCTATATTGTGATTAAAAAAAACATTTTTTCTAGGGACAGAAAACTGTAGGTAGGGAGAGTGTTTTTTTTCTTTCACTCTGCAAGTCCTTGTTTCCAGGGACCTGTAAGGACAGTGAGTGAATTGTCCTTGTGCTATATTGTGCTTAAAAAAAACATTTATTCTAGGGACAGAAAACTGTAGGTAGGGAGAGTGTCAGTTTATTTCACTCTGCAAGTCCTTGTTTCCAGGGACCTGTAAGGACAGTGAGTGAATTGTCCTTGTGCTATATTGTGATTAAAAAAAACATTTTTTCTAGGGACAGAAAACTGTAGGTAGGGAGAGTGTTTTTTTTCTTTCACTCTGCAAGTCCTTGTTTCCAGGGACCTGTAAGGACAGTGAGTGAATTGTCCTTGTGCTATATTGTGCTTAAAAAAAACATTTATTCTAGGGACAGAAAACTGTAGGTAGGGACAGTGTCAGTTTCTTTCACTCTGCAAGTCCTTGTTTCCAGGGACCTGGAAGGACAGTGAGTGAATTGTCCTTGTGCTATATTGTGCTTAAAAAAACATTTATTCTAGGGACAGAAAACTGTAGGTAGGGAGAGTGTCAGTTTCTTTCACTCTGCAAGTCCTTGTTTCCAGGGACCTGTAAGGACAGTGAGTGAATTGTCCTTGTGCTATATTGTGATTAAAAAAAACATTTTTTCTAGGGACAGAAAACTGTAGGTAGGGAGAGTGTTTTTTTTCTTTCACTCTGCAAGTCCTTGTTTCCAGGGACCTGGAAGGACAGTGAGTGAATTGTCCTTGTGCTATATTGTGCTTAAAAAAAAAATTTTTTCTAGGGACAGAAAACTGTAGGTAGGGAGAGTGTTTATTTTCTTTCACTCTGCAAGTCCTTGTTTCCAGGGACCTCTAAGGACAGTGAGTGAATTGTCCTTGTGCTATATTGTGCTTAAAAAAAACATTTATTCTAGGGACAGAAAACTGTAGGTAGGGAGAGTGTCAGTTTATTTCACTCTGAAAGTCCTTGTTTCCAGGGACCTGGAAGGACAGTGAGTGAATTGTCCTTGTGCTATATTGTGATTAAAAAAAACATTTTTTCTAGGGACAGAAAACTGTAGGTAGGGAGAGTGTTTTTTTTCTTTCACTCTGCAAGTCCTTGTTTCCAGGGACCTGTAAGGACAGTGAGTGAATTGTCCTTGTGCTATATTGTGCTTAAAAAAAACATTTATTCTAGGGACAGAAAACTGTAGGTAGGGAGAGTGTCAGTTTATTTCACTCTGCAAGTCCTTGTTTCCAGGGACCTGTAAGGACAGTGAGTGAATTGTCCTTGTGCTATATTGTGATTAAAAAAAACATTTTTTCTAGGGACAGAAAACTGTAGGTAGGGAGAGTGTTTTTTTTCTTTCACTCTGCAAGTCCTTGTTTCCAGGGACCTGTAAGGACAGTGAGTGAATTGTCCTTGTGCTATATTGTGCTTAAAAAAAACATTTATTCTAGGGACAGAAAACTGTAGGTAGGGAGAGTGTCAGTTTATTTCACTCTGCAAGTCCTTGTTTCCAGGGACCTGTAAGGACAGTGAGTGAATTGTCCTTGTGCTATATTGTGATTAAAAAAAAACATTTTTTCTAGGGACAGAAAACTGTAGGTAGGGAGAGTGTTTTTTTTCTTTCACTCTGCAAGTCCTTGTTTCCAGGGACCTGTAAGGACAGTGAGTGAATTGTCCTTGTGCTATATTGTGATTAAAAAAAACATTTTTTCTAGGGACAGAAAACTGTAGGTAGGGAGAGTGTTTTTTTTCTTTCACTCTGCAAGTCCTTGTTTCCAGGGACCTGTAAGGACAGTGAGTGAATTGTCCTTGTGCTATAGTGTGCTTAAAAAAAACATTTATTCTAGGGACAGAAAACTGTAGGTAGGGACAGTGTCAGTTTCTTTCACTCTGCAAGTCCTTGTTTCCAGGGACCTGGAAGGACAGTGAGTGAATTGTCCTTGTGCTATATTGTGATTAAAAAAAACATTTTTTCTAGGGACAGAAAACTGTAGGTAGGGAGAGTGTTTTTTTTCTTTCACTCTGCAAGTCCTTGTTTCCAGGGACCTGTAAGGACAGTGAGTGAATTGTCCTTGTGCTATATTGTGCTTAAAAAAAACATTTATTCTAGGGACAGAAAACTGTAGGTAGGGAGAGTGTCAGTTTATTTCACTCTGCAAGTCCTTGTTTCCAGGGACCTGTAAGGACAGTGAGTGAATTGTCCTTGTGCTATATTGTGATTAAAAAAAACATTTTTTCTAGGGACAGAAAACTGTAGGTAGGGAGAGTGTTTTTTTTCTTTCACTCTGCAAGTCCTTGTTTCCAGGGACCTGTAAGGACAGTGAGTGAATTGTCCTTGTGCTATATTGTGCTTAAAAAAAACATTTATTCTAGGGACAGAAAACTGTAGGTAGGGAGAGTGTCAGTTTATTTCACTCTGCAAGTCCTTGTTTCCAGGGACCTGTAAGGACAGTGAGTGAATTGTCCTTGTGCTATATTGTGATTAAAAAAAACATTTTTTCTAGGGACAGAAAACTGTAGGTAGGGAGAGTGTTTTTTTTCTTTCACTCTGCAAGTCCTTGTTTCCAGGGACCTGTAAGGACAGTGAGTGAATTGTCCTTGTGCTATATTGTGATTAAAAAAAACATTTTTTCTAGGGACAGAAAACTGTAGGTAGGGAGAGTGTTTTTTTTCTTTCACTCTGCAAGTCCTTGTTTCCAGGGACCTGTAAGGACAGTGAGTGAATTGTCCTTGTGCTATAGTGTGCTTAAAAAAAAACATTTATTCTAGGGACAGAAAACTGTAGGTAGGGACAGTGTCAGTTTCTTTCACTCTGCAAGTCCTTGTTTCCAGGGACCTGGAAGGACAGTGAGTGAATTGTCCTTGTGCTATATTGTGATTAAAAAAAACATTTTTTCTAGGGACAGAAAACTGTAGGTAGGGAGAGTGTTTTTTTTCTTTCACTCTGCAAGTCCTTGTTTCCAGGGACCTGTAAGGACAGTGAGTGAATTGTCCTTGTGCTATATTGTGCTTAAAAAAAAACATTTATTCTAGGGACAGAAAACTGTAGGTAGGGAGAGTGTCAGTTTATTTCACTCTGCAAGTCCTTGTTTCCAGGGACCTGTAAGGACAGTGAGTGAATTGTCCTTGTGCTATATTGTGATTAAAAAAAACATTTTTTTCTAGGGACAGAAAACTGTAGGTAGGGAGAGTGTTTTTTTTCTTTCACTCTGCAAGTCCTTGTTTCCAGGGACCTGTAAGGACAGTGAGTGAATTGTCCTTGTGCTATATTGTGCTTAAAAAAAACATTTATTCTAGGGACAGAAAACTGTAGGTAGGGAGAGTGTCAGTTTATTTCACTCTGCAAGTCCTTGTTTCCAGGGACCTGTAAGGACAGTGAGTGAATTGTCCTTGTGCTATATTGTGATTAAAAAAAACATTTTTTCTAGGGACAGAAAACTGTAGGTAGGGAGAGTGTTTTTTTTCTTTCACTCTGCAAGTCCTTGTTTCCAGGGACCTGTAAGGACAGTGAGTGAATTGTCCTTGTGCTATATTGTGATTAAAAAAAACATTTTTTCTAGGGACAGAAAACTGTAGGTAGGGAGAGTGTTTTTTTTCTTTCACTCTGCAAGTCCTTGTTTCCAGGGACCTGTAAGGACAGTGAGTGAATTGTCCTTGTGCTATAGTGTGCTTAAAAAAAACATTTATTCTAGGGACAGAAAACTGTAGGTAGGGACAGTGTCAGTTTCTTTCACTCTGCAAGTCCTTGTTTCCAGGGACCTGGAAGGACAGTGAGTGAATTGTCCTTGTGCTATATTGTGATTAAAAAAAACATTTTTTCTAGGGACAGAAAACTGTAGGTAGGGAGAGTGTTTTTTTTCTTTCACTCTGCAAGTCCTTGTTTCCAGGGACCTGTAAGGACAGTGAGTGAATTGTCCTTGTGCTATATTGTGCTTAAAAAAAACATTTATTCTAGGGACAGAAAACTGTAGGTAGGGAGAGTGTCAGTTTATTTCACTCTGCAAGTCCTTGTTTCCAGGGACCTGTAAGGACAGTGAGTGAATTGTCCTTGTGCTATATTGTGATTAAAAAAAACATTTTTTCTAGGGACAGAAAACTGTAGGTAGGGAGAGTGTTTTTTTTCTTTCACTCTGCAAGTCCTTGTTTCCAGGGACCTGTAAGGACAGTGAGTGAATTGTCCTTGTGCTATATTGTGCTTAAAAAAAACATTTATTCTAGGGACAGAAAACTGTAGGTAGGGAGAGTGTCAGTTTATTTCACTCTGCAAGTCCTTGTTTCCAGGGACCTGTAAGGACAGTGAGTGAATTGTCCTTGTGCTATATTGTGATTAAAAAAAACATTTTTTCTAGGGACAGAAAACTGTAGGTAGGGAGAGTGTTTTTTTTCTTTCACTCTGCAAGTCCTTGTTTCCAGGGACCTGTAAGGACAGTGAGTGAATTGTCCTTGTGCTATATTGTGATTAAAAAAAACATTTTTTCTAGGGACAGAAAACTGTAGGTAGGGAGAGTGTTTTTTTTCTTTCACTCTGCAAGTCCTTGTTTCCAGGGACCTGTAAGGACAGTGAGTGAATTGTCCTTGTGCTATAGTGTGCTTAAAAAAAACATTTATTCTAGGGACAGAAAACTGTAGGTAGGGACAGTGTCAGTTTCTTTCACTCTGCAAGTCCTTGTTTCCAGGGACCTGGAAGGACAGTGAGTGAATTGTCCTTGTGCTATATTGTGATTAAAAAAAACATTTTTTCTAGGGACAGAAAACTGTAGGTAGGGAGAGTGTTTTTTTTCTTTCACTCTGCAAGTCCTTGTTTCCAGGGACCTGGAAGGACAGTGAGTGAATTCTCCTTGTGCTATATTGTGCTTAAAAAAAACATTTATTCTAGGGACAGAAAACTGTAGGTAGGGAGAGTGTCAGTTTATTTCACTCTGCAAGTCCTTGTTTCCAGGGACCTGTAAGGACAGTGAGTGAATTGTCCTTGTGCTATATTGTGATTAAAAAAAACATTTTTTCTAGGGACAGAAAACTGTAGGTAGGGACAGTGTCAGTTTCTTTCACTCTGCAAGTCCTTGTTTCCAGGGACCTGTAAGGACAGTGAGTGAATTGTCCTTGTGCTATATTGTGCTTAAAAAAAACATTTATTCTAGGGACAGAAAACTGTAGGTAGGGAGAGTGTCAGTTTATTTCACTCTGCAAGTCCTTGTTTCCAGGGACCTGGAAGGACAGTGAGTGAATTGTCCTTGTGCTATATTGTGATTAAAAAAAACATTTTTTCTAGGGACAGAAAACTGTAGGTAGGGAGAGTGTTTTTTTTCTTTCACTCTGCAAGTCCTTGTTTCCAGGGACCTGTAAGGACAGTGAGTGAATTGTCCTTGTGCTATATTGTGCTTAAAAAAAACATTTATTCTAGGGACAGAAAACTGTAGGTAGGGAGAGTGTCAGTTTATTTCACTCTGCAAGTCCTTGTTTCCAGGGACCTGTAAGGACAGTGAGTGAATTGTCCTTGTGCTATATTGTGATTAAAAAAAACATTTTTTCTAGGGACAGAAAACTGTAGGTAGGGAGAGTGTTTTTTTTCTTTCACTCTGCAAGTCCTTGTTTCCAGGGACCTGGAAGGACAGTGAGTGAATTCTCCTTGTGCTATATTTTGCTTAAAAAAAAACATTTATTCTAGGGACAGAAAACTGTAGGTAGGGAGAGTGTCAGTTTATTTCACTGTGAAAGTCCTTGTTTCAAGGGACAGAGAAGGACACCTGAAGGTAGCCCTTATTGCTTTTTTCCCATCTCCCTGCAGGCCATCTATTAGAATGTCTGGAAGGCAAACAAGGAGAGGCAGACAGTCAGGAGGCAATAAAAGAGGGCAAGCAGGCTCTGTGTCTGGGGGCAACAGTGCTGGTCGTGGACGCGGTGCATTGTCATCAGCACATGGCCATGGGACACGCTTGTCCTTCTTTTCGGCAGCTGGACATGTTGAGCCACATCATGCCGAAGACTTGGTAGAGTGGATGACCAAGCCCTCCTCCTCCTCCTCATCCTCTCTCACCCAGGCTCAGGGTACTGGAAAAGCAGCTGCCAAAGCGTTGTCTTCCCTGGTATCAATGTCAGACAAATCATCAGTCACTCCTTCCCTAGACCCACCATGTCCTCCTCCTGAGGAGTCCCCCGAACTGTTTCAGCACAGTGTTGGGTACATGCTCCAGGAGGATGCCCAGCGTTTCGAAGGGTCTGATGATGAAACCCAGCTAGAGGAAGGCAGTAGCGTGAGAGCAGACAGAGGGGATGCTCAAGAAGGACACCAATCTGGCAGTCATGTTCCAGCAGCTGCAGCATACTGCCAGATTGGCTCCAGTGATGAGGAGGGAGGGGATGATGAGGTCACTGACTCCACGTGGGTGCCTAATAGGAGAGAGGAGGAGGAGGAGGATGAGGAGGAGGCACATCTCCAACGAGGCAGGATGCCCTTTGGTGGCCAGCGTAAGGGCAGTACACCGACGGAATCACACCGCAGAGCTCCGCCTGTGCAGGGCGCTGCCTCTGCCCGTCATTCAAAAAGTTCTTTGGTGTGGGCCTTTTTTGAGGCTAGTGCATCAGATCGCACAGCTGCTGTTTGCAACATATGTCTCAAGCGTATATCGCGTGGCCAAAACATCAGCCGCTTGGGTACCACATGCCTGACCAGACATATGTTGACCTGCCATGCAGCTCGTTGGCAAGCCTACCTCAAAGACCCACACCAAAGAACAAAGCGGACCTCTCCTTGCACCGCATCAGCTGGGATCTCCAACCCCACTATAACTTCAGTCCTCTCTGAAACATGCACTGAGAGGAATGAAGGTGTAGAATTAGGTGTGTCACAGCCAAGTACTTGCGCCCACTCTGCTAGCAGTACACCGACGTCCGATTCTAGCAGGCAAATTTCCCTGCCCCAGCTGCTGGACCGTCGAAAGAAGTTCACTCCCAGCCATCCACATGCCCAGCGGTTGAATGCTAGCTTGGCTAAATTACTAGCGCTTCAACTGCTGCCTTTTCAGTTGGTAGACTCGGCCCCCTTCCGTGAGTTTGTGCAATGTGCGGTTCCTCAGTGGCAGGTTCCCAAACGCCACTTTTTCTCACGGAAGGCTATTCCGGCTCTCTACCGGCATGTGGAAGGCAATGTCTTGGCCTCGCTGGACAGGGCGGTCAGCGGTAAGGTGCATATTACCGCTGACTCATGGTCCAGCAGGCATGGACAGGGACGTTACCTTTCTTTCACGGCCCATTGGGTCACTCTTTTGGCAGCTGGGAAGGATTCAGGACAAGGTGCAGTAGTGTTGGAGGTTGTCCCACCGCCACGCCTCCAAAATGCTACTACTGGTTGTGACACACCTCTCTCCTCCACCCCCTCCTCTTCTTCTTCCTCCATGGCCTCTTCCTGTGGTTTGTCCTATGAACCAGCGGTGCTCCGTAGCCGTTCACGGGGCTACGCAAGTACGCAGGCAAAAAGATGCCATGCCGTGCTTGCGCTGGTGTGTTTGGGGGACAGAAGCCACACTGGGGCAGAGGTCCTGTCTGCTCTGCAGGGCCAGGCCGAGAGGTGGTTGACGCCACGCCAGCTTAAGCCAGGAATGGTGGTTTGCGACAATGGCACCAACCTCCTCTCCGCCCTCCGACAGGGACAACTGACCCATGTGCCCTGTGTGGCTCACGTCCTTAACCTGGTGGTGCAGCGCTTCTTGGGCAGGTACCCGGGCTTACAGGATGTCCTGAGGCAGGCCAGGAAAGTCTGTGTGCATTTCCGCAGATCTTATAATGCCAGTGCTCGCCTGGCTGAGCTGCAAAAGGAGTTGAACCTGCCCAAGAACCGCCTTATATGTGACATGCCCACCAGGTGGAACTCAACGTTGGCCATGCTGCAGCGGCTGCACACGCAGCAGAGGGCCATCAATGAGTACCTGTGCGACTACGGCACCAGGACAGGGTCAGGGGAGCTTGGTTTTTTTTCTCCACGCCAGTGGGGCATGATCAGGGATGCATGCACTGTCCTGGCACCATTTGAGGAGGCCACGAGGATGGTGAGCAGTGACAGTGCATGCATCAGTGACACTGTACCTCTTGTCCACCTGTTGGAGCACACGCTGCGTGGAATAATGGACAGGGCACTTGAGGCAGAACAGAGGCAGGAAGAGGAGGACTTCCTTGCCTCTCAAGGCCCCCTTTACCCAGACAGTGTTCCTTCTGTCCCACCCATCGCACAGGAAGAGGAGGAGGAGGAGGAGGAGGAGGATTGTGTCAGCATGGAGGTGGAGGCTGGCACTCAGCATCATCAGCAGCAGTCTTTTAGGGATGATTTACAGTCCCAAGAAACCAGTGGACTTGTACGTGGCTGGGAGGAGGTGGCTGCGGATCATGTCGTCCTTAGTGACCCAGAGGACTCCGGAGCGAATGCCTCAGCAAACCTACGCTGCATGGCCTCCCTGATCCTGCAAAGTCTGCGGAAGGATCCTCGTATTCTTCGGATCAAGGAGAGGGACCATTACTGGCTGGCCACTCTCCTTGATCCACGGTACAAGGGTAAGGTTGCGGACCTTATGTTACCGTCGCAGAGGGAGCAGAGGATGAGACAACTCCGGGAGGCCTTGCAGAAAGGTCTGTGCAACGCGTTCCCAGAGACTGGGAGGTTGCAAACTCCTGGTCCTGGACAACGAGTTGCTGAGGCTTCGGCCAGTCAAAGAAGGAGCGGTGGGGAAGGTGGCCGTCTGACCGATGCGTTCAGACAATTCTTTAGTCCGCAGCCCCAAAGTATGATCGGTTCCAGCAACCATCGCCAGCGTCTGATAAACATGGTGCAGGAATATCTAGGGGCAAGGTCAGACTTGGACACCTTCCCCACCGAAAATCCTCTGGCTTACTGGGTCTTGAGGATGGATCACTGGCCAGAGCTTGCACAGTATGCAATTGAGCTACTGGCCTGTCCTGCATCCACGTTCTTTCGGAACGCACATTCAGTGCTGCTGGAGGATTTGTCACGGATCACAGGGTGCGCCTGTCCACCGACTCGGTTGATCGACTGACTTTCATCAAGATGAACCAGTCTTGGATCACCACCAGCTACCACACACCTGATGCTGATATAACAGACTAATTGATTTTAACATGTCACATCCCTTCAAGACTGATGCTGATGCTGAGTGCCTGTGCTGTTATGTTGACTGGCTATCCTCCTCCTCCGAGTCCTCAATGATACGATTGATGATGATAGCTTGTAAGATCATTTTTGTTTATGGGTGCCGCCACCAGTGCCTAACGCCCAATTTTTCAGCCCCTGTTTAACAGGGGCGTGTAATTACAATTTTTGAAGCAATACTTTGCAACAGGGCTCATTGCTGTGCTCCAAGTACAGTATCTGTGAGGAGTTGCAGTGTTGTGCCACCAGTGCCTAAGGCCCAATTTTTCAGCCCCTGTTTAACAGGGGCGTGTCATTACAATTTTTGAAGCAATACTTTGCAACAGGGCTCATTGCTGTGCTCCAAGTACAGTATCTGTGAGGAGTTGCAGTGTTGTGCCACCAGTGCCTAAGGCCCAATTTTTCAGCCCCTGTTTAACAGGGGTGTGTCATTACAATTTTTGAAGCAATACTTTGCAACAGGGCTCATTGCTGTGCTCCAAGTACAGTATCTGTGAGGGGTTGCAGTGTTGTGCCACCAGTGCCTAAGGCCCAATTTTTCAGCCCCTGTTCAACAGGGGCATGTAATTACAATTCTTGATCTAATAATTCACAGCAGGGCCCATTGCTGCACCCACCAAGAGTAACTGTCAGGGCTTACAGTGTTGTGGCACCAGCACCACCATCAAAGGCCCAATTTTTACTACCACTGTTCAACAATTATATGTAATTAAAATTCCTGATATAATAGTTGACAGCAGGGCGTTCCAGCACCAACCAAGAGTAACTGTGAGTGCTTACAGTGTTGTGCCAACACCAACAACTAAGGGGCCTATTTCTGCAGAGTATATACGGCAGGTCCCTACTTTCAAACATCCAACTTACAAACGACTCCTACTTGCAAACGCAAGAAGACAACAGGAAGTGAGAGGAAATCTACCACTAGGAAGGAAAATTCTCTCCTGTAAGAATAAATATGGGAGAAAGGTGTCTCCTCTGTACTGATGCTTTATCAGCAATCCTTGTTTCAAGAAAAAGACCACATTTCAAAAAGAGTTGTCATTGGGACGGAAAGTGAGGTGAAATGTTCTGAACAGGGGCACAGACAGCAAAACAAATGTTACAGGGGTGATAACCCTTACCTATGTTTTCCAAAAAGTTTAAAAATAGATTTTTGGTCTGGAGCTACACTTCAACAATGTACCTGTTCAAAATTACAAACAGACTCTACATAAGAACAAACCTACAGTCCCTGTCTTGTATGCACCGCCTGTATAGGGCTGTTCAGAGTATATAGGGCCTTTTTTATTTTATGTGCGGGGTTCCCCTTAATATCCATACAAGACCCAAAGGGGCTGGTAATGGGCTGGGGTAGGGGGGGGTCATGGGGTAGCTATGCCATTTTTCTTAAAGAATTTCATCCATATTACCGGGACCAGACATTACATTAAAGCCGCAAGCAGTTTTAAATGGCTTTTTTTTCCTTTAGAAGTGTCATTTTGTGCAGGGACAGTTCTAAACACGGGAAACACGTGGCACTTCACAGGCATACTTTAGACACCCCCCAGGTACGATATTTAAAGGAATATTTGACTTTTTTTTTTTCACTTTATGCATCATTAAAATGACTGCTCCCGAAAAACGACCGTTTTTAAAACTTCTTTTTGCATTGATACATGTCCCCTGGTGCAGAACCCGGGTTCCCAAACCCTTTTTAGGACAATAACATGCATAATAGTTGTTATAATTAGCACTTTAGAATTCGAACGTTCGCATCCATTGTATTTAATAGGGTTCTAATGTTCGTTCGAACTTTCGGTCCGTTCGCGGGTTCTGGTGCGAACCGAACCCGGGGGTGTTCGGCTCATCACTACCCGTGATGATCCATAGTACACCCGTGATGGCCCATAGTACATCAGTGATGATCCACAGTACATCTGTGATGATCCTCAGTACATCAGTGATGATCCATAGTACATCAGTGATGATCCACGGTACATCAGTGATGATCCACAGTACATCAGTGATGATCCATAGTACATCAGTGATGGCTCATAGTACATCAGTGATGATCCATAGTACATCAGTGATGATCCATAGTACATCAGTGATGATCCATAGTACATCAGTGTTGATCCATAGTACATCAGTGATGATCCATAGTACATCAGAGATGGCTCATAGTACATCAGAGATGGCTCATAGTACATCAGTGATGATCCATAGTACATCAGTGATGATCCATAGTACATCAGTGATGGCTCATAGTACATCAGTGATGATCCATAGTACATCAGTGATGATCCATAGTACATCAGTGATGATCCATAGTACATCAGAGATGGCTCATAGTACATCAGTGATGATCTATAGTACATCAGTGATGATCCATAGTACATCAGTGATGATCTATAGTACATCAGTGATGATCCACAGTACATCAGTGATGATCCATAGTACACCAGTGATGATCCATAGTACACCAGTGATGATCCATAGTACATCAGTGATGATCCATAGTACATCAGTGATGATCCTCAGTACATCAGTGATGATCCACAGTACATCAGTGATGATCCACAGTACATCAGTGATGATCCTCAGTACATCAGTGATGATCCACGGTACATCAGTGATAATCCACAGTACATCAGGGATGGTCCATAGTACATCAGGGATGGTCCACAGTACATCAGTGATGATCCACAGTACATCAGTGATGATCCATAGTACATCAGTGATAATCTATAGTACACCAGTGATGATCCACAGTACATCAGTGATGATCCATAGTACATCAGTGATGATCCATAGTACATCAGTGATGATCCATAGTACACCAGTGATGATCCACAGTACATCAGTGATGGCCCATAGTACATCAGCGATGGCTCATAGTACATCAGTGATGATCTATAGTACATCTGTGATGATCCTCAGTACATCAGTGATGATCCACAGTACATTAGTGATGATCTATAGTACATCAGTGATGATCCACAGTACATCAGTGATGATCCTCAGTACATCAGTGATGATCCACAGTACATCAGGGATTGTCCACAGTACATCAGTGATGATCCATAGTACACCAGTGATGATCCATAGTACATCAGTGATGATCCATAGTACATCAGAGATGATCCATAGTACACCAGTGATGATCTACAGTATATCAGCGATGGCTCATAGTACATCAGTGATGATCCATAGTACACCAGTGATGGCCCATAGTACATCAGTGATGATCTATAGTACATCAGTGATGATCCTCAGTACATCAGGGATGGTCCATAGTACATCAGGGATGGTCCATAGTACATCAGGGATGGTCCATAGTACATCAGGGATGGTCCATAGTACATCAGGGATGGTCCATAGTACATCAGTGATGATCCATAGTACACCCGTGATGATCCATAGTACACCCGTGATGGCCCATAGTACATCAGTGATGATCCACAGTACATCTGTGATGATCCTCAGTACATCAGTGATGATCCATGGTACATCAGTGATGATCCACGGTACATCAGTGATGATCCACAGTACATCAGTGATGATCCATAGTACATCAGTGATGGCTCATAGTACATCAGTGATGATCCATAGTACATCAGTGATGATCCATAGTACATCAGTGATGGCTCATAGTACATTAGTGATGATCCATAGTACATCAGTGATGATCCATAGTACATCAGTGATGATCCATAGTACATCAGTGATGATCCATAGTACATCAGAGATGGCTCATAGTACATCAGTGATGATCCATAGTACATCAGTGATGATCCATAGTACATCAGTGATGATCTATAGTACATCAGTGATGATCCACAGTACATCAGTGATGATCCATAGTACACCAGTGATGATCCATAGTACACCAGTGATGATCCATAGTACATCAGTGATGATCCATAGTACATCAGTGATGATCCATAGTACATCAGTGATGATCCTCAGTACATCAGCGATGATCCACAGTACATCAGTGATGATCCACAGTACATCAGTGATGATCCTCAGTACATCAGTGATGATCCACGGTACATCAGTGACAATCCACAGTACATCAGGGATGTCCATAGTACATCAGGGATGGTCCACAGTACATCAGTGATGATCCACAGTACATCAGTGATGATCCATAGTACATCAGTGATGATCCTCAGTACATCAGTGATGATCCACAGTACATCAGTGATGATCCACAGTACATCAGTGATGATCCTCAGTACATCAGTGATGATCCACGGTACATCAGTGATAATCCACAGTACATCAGGGATGGTCCATAGTACATCAGGGATGGTCCACAGTACATCAGTGATGATCCACAGTACATCAGTGATGATCCATAGTACATCAGTGATGATCTATAGTACACCAGTGATGATCCACAGTACATCAGTGATGATCCATAGTACATCAGTGATGATCCATAGTACATCAGTGATGATCCATAGTACACCAGTGATGATCCACAGTACATCAGTGATGGCCCATAGTACATCAGCGATGGCTCATAGTACATCAGTGATGATCCATAGTACATCAGTGATGATCCATAGTACACCAGTGATGGCCCATAGTACATCAGTGATGATCTATAGTACATTAGTGATGATCCTCAGTACATCAGTGATGATCCACGGTACATCATTGATGATCCTCAGTACATCAGTGATGATCCACAGTACATCAGTAATGATCCACAGTACATCAGTGATGATCCACAGTACATCAGTGATGATCCTCAGTACATCAGTGATGATTCACGGTACATCAGTGATAATCCACAGTACATCAGTGATGATCCTCAGTACATCAGTGATGATCCACAGTACATCAGTAATGATCCACAGTACATCAGTGATGATCCACAGTACATCAGTAATGATCCACAGTACATCAGTAATGATCCACAGTACATCAGTGATGATCCACAGTACATCAGTGATGATCCATAGTACATCAGTGATGGCTCATAGTACATCAGTGATGATCCATAGTACATCAGTGATGATCCATAGTACATCAGTGATGGCTCATAGTACATCAGTGATGATCCATAGTACATCAGTGATGATCCATAGTACATCAGTGATGATCCATAGTACATCAGTGATGATCCATAGTACATCAGAGATGGCTCATAGTACATCAGTGATGATCCATAGTACATCAGTGATGATCCATAGTACATCAGTGTTGATCCATAGTACATCAGTGATGATCCATAGTACATCAGAGATGGCTCATAGTACATCAGAGATGGCTCATAGTACATCAGTGATGATCCATAGTACATCAGTGATGATCCATAGTACATCAGTGATGGCTCATAGTACATCAGTGATGATCCATAGTACATCAGTGATGATCCATAGTACATCAGTGATGATCCATAGTACATCAGTGATGATCCATAGTACATCAGAGATGGCTCATAGTACATCAGTGATGATCCATAGTACATCAGTGATGATCCATAGTACATCAGTGATGATCTATAATACATCAGTGATGATCCACAGTACATCAGTGATGATCCATAGTACACCAGTGATGATCCATAGTACACCAGTGATGATCCATAGTACATCAGTGATGATTCATAGTACATCAGTGATGATCCATAGTACATCAGTGATGATCCTCAGTACATCAGTGATGATCCACAGTACATCAGTGATGATCCACAGTACATCAGTGATGATCCTCAGTACATCAGTGATGATCCACGGTACATCAGTGATAATCCACAGTACATCAGGGATGGTCCATAGTACATCAGGGATGGTCCACAGTACATCAGTGATGATCCACAGTACATCAGTGATGATCCATAGTACATCAGTGATAATCTATAGTACACCAGTGATGATCCACAGTACATCAGTGATGATCCATAGTACATCAGTGATGATCCATAGTACACCAGTGATGATCCATAGTACACCAGTGATGATCCACAGTACATCAGTGATGGCCCATAGTACATCAGCGATGGCTCATAGTACATCAGTGATGATCCATAGTACATCAGTGATGATCCATAGTACACCAGTGATGGCCCATAGTACATCAGTGATGATCTATAGTACATTAGTGATGATCCTCAGTACATCAGTGATGATCCACGGTACATCAGTGATGATCCACAGTACATCAGTGATGATCCATAGTACATCAGTGATGATCCTCAGTACATCAGTGATGATCCACAGTACATCAGTAATGATCCACAGTAAATCAGTGATGATCCACAGTACATCAGTGATGATCCTCAGTACATCAGTGATGATCCACGGTACATCAGTGATAATCCACAGTACATCAGGGATGGTCTATAGTACATCAGGGATGGTCCATAGTACATCAGTGATGATCCTCAGTACATCAGGGATGGCCCATAGTACATCAGTGATGATCTATAGTACACCAGTGATGATCCACAGTACATCAGTGATGGCCCATAGTACATCAGTGATGATCCACAGTACATCAGTGATGATCCACAGTACATCAGTGATGATCCACAGTACATCAGGGATGGTCCATAGTATATCAGGGATGGTCCATAGTATATCAGGAATGGTCCATAGTATATCAGTGATGATCCATAGTACACCAGTGATGATCCATAGTACACCAGTGATGGCCCATAGTACATCAGTGATGAACTATAGTACATCAGTGATGATCCACAGTACATCAGTGATGATCCATAGTACATCAGGGATGGTCCATAGTACACCAGTGATGATCCATAGTACAACAGTGATGATCCATAGTACACCAGTGATGATCCATAGTACACCAGTGATGGTCCATAGTACATCAGTGATGATCCACAGTACATCAGTGATGATCCACAGTACATCAGTGATGATCCTCAGTACATCAGGGATGGTCCATAGTACATCAGGGATGGTCCATAGTACATCAGGGATGGTCCATAGTACATCAGGGATGGTCCATAGTACATCAGTGATGATCCACAGTACATCAGTGATGATCCACAGTACATCAGTGATGATCCTCAGTACATCAGAGATGATCCACAGTACATCAGTGATGATCCACAGTACATTAGTGATGATCTATAGTACATCAGTGATGATCCACAGTACATCAGTGATGATCCTCAGTACATCAGTGATGATCCACAGTACATCAGGGATTGTCCACAGTACATCAGTGATGATCCATAGTACACCAGTGATGATCCATAGTACATCAGTGATGATCCATAGTACATCAGAGATGATCCATAGTACACCAGTGATGATCTACAGTATATCAGCGATGGCTCATAGTACATCAGTGATGATCCATAGTACACCAGTGATGGCCCATAGTACATCAGTGATGATCTATAGTACATCAGTGATGATCCTCAGTACATCAGGGATGGTCCATAGTACATCAGGGATGGTCCATAGTACATCAGGGATGGTCCATAGTACATCAGGGATGGTCCATAGTACATCAGGGATGGTCCATAGTACATCAGTGATGATCCATAGTACACCCGTGATGATCCATAGTACACCCGTGATGGCCCATAGTACATCAGTGATGATCCACAGTACATCTGTGATGATCCTCAGTACATCAGTGATGATCCATGGTACATCAGTGATGATCCACGGTACATCAGTGATGATCCACAGTACATCAGTGATGATCCATAGTACATCAGTGATGGCTCATAGTACATCAGTGATGATCCATAGTACATCAGTGATGATCCATAGTACATCAGTGATGGCTCATAGTACATCAGTGATGATCCATAGTACATCAGTGATGATCCATAGTACATCAGTGATGATCCATAGTACATCAGTGATGATCCATAGTACATCAGAGATGGCTCATAGTACATCAGTGATGATCCATAGTACATCAGTGATGATCCATAGTACATCAGTGATGATCTATAGTACATCAGTGATGATCCACAGTACATCAGTGATGATCCATAGTACACCAGTGATGATCCATAGTACACCAGTGATGATCCATAGTACATCAGTGATGATCCATAGTACATCAGTGATGATCCATAGTACATCAGTGATGATCCTCAGTACATCAGCGATGATCCACAGTACATCAGTGATGATCCACAGTACATCAGTGATGATCCTCAGTACATCAGTGATGATCCACGGTACATCAGTGATAATCCACAGTACATCAGGGATGGTCCATAGTACATCAGGGATGGTCCATGGTACATCAGGGATGGTCCACAGTACATCAGTGATGATCCACAGTACATCAGTGATGATCCATAGTACATCAGTGATGATCCTCAATACATCAGTGATGATCCACAGTACATCAGTGATGATCCTCAGTACATCAGTGATGATCCACGGTACATCAGTGATAATCCACAGTACATCAGGGATGGTCCATAGTACATCAGGGATGGTCCACAGTACATCAGTGATGATCCACAGTACATCAGTGATGATCCATAGTACATCAGTGATGATCTATAGTACACCAGTGATGATCCACAGTACATCAGTGATGATCCATAGTACATCAGTGATGATCCATAGTACATCAGTGATGATCCATAGTACACCAGTGATGATCCACAGTACATCAGTGATGGCCCATAGTACATCAGCGATGGCTCATAGTACATCAGTGATGATCCATAGTACATCAGTGATGATCCATAGTACACCAGTGATGGCCCATAGTACATCAGTGATGATCTATAGTACATTAGTGATGATCCTCAGTACATCAGTGATGATCCACGGTACATCAGTGATGATCCACAGTACATCAGTGATGATCCACAGTACATCAGTGATGATCCATAGTACATCAGTGATGATCCTCAGTACATCAGTGATGATCCACAGTACATCAGTAATGATCCACAGTAAATCAGTGATGATCCACAGTACATCAGTGATGATCCTCAGTACATCAGTGATGATCCACGGTACATCAGCGATAATCCACAGTACATCAGGGATGGTCTATAGTACATCAGGGATGGTCCATAGTACATCAGTGATGATCCTCAGTACATCAGGGATGGCCCATAGTACATCAGTGATGATCTATAGTACACCAGTGATGATCCACAGTACATCAGTGATGGCCCATAGTACATCAGTGATGATCCACAGTACATCAGTGATGATCCACAGTACATCAGTGATGATCCACAGTACATCAGGGATGGTCCATAGTATATCAGGGATGGTCCATAGTATATCAGGAATGGTCCATAGTACATCAGTGATGATCCATAGTACACCAGTGATGATCCATAGTACACCAGTGATGGCCCATAGTACATCAGTGATGAACTATAGTACATCAGTGATGATCCACAGTACATCAGTGATGATCCATAGTACATCAGGGATGGTCCATAGTACACCAGTGATGATCCATAGTACAACAGTGATGATCCATAGTACACCAGTGATGATCCATAGTACACCAGTGATGGTCCATAGTACATCAGTGATGATCCACAGTACATCAGTGATGATCCACAGTACATCAGTGATGATCCTCAGTACATCAGGGATGGTCCATAGTACATCAGGGATGGTCCATAGTACATCAGGGATGGTCCATAGTACATCAGGGATGGTCCATAGTACATCAGTGATGATCCACAGTACATCAGTGATGATCCACAGTACATCAGTGATGATCCTCAGTACATCAGAGATGATCCACAGTACATCAGTGATGATCCACATTACATTAGTGATGATCTATAGTACATCAGTGATGATCCACAGTACATCAGTGATGATCCTCAGTACATCAGTGATGATCCACAGTACATCAGGGATTGTCCACAGTACATCAGTGATGATCCATAGTACACCAGTGATGATCCATAGTACATCAGTGATGATCCATAGTACATCAGAGATGATCCATAGTACACCAGTGATGATCTACAGTATATCAGCGATGGCTCATAGTACATCAGTGATGATCCATAGTACACCAGTGATGGCCCATAGTACATCAGTGATGATCTATAGTACATCAGTGATGATCCTCAGTACAACAGGGATGGTCCATAGTACATCAGGGATGGTCCATAGTACATCAGGGATGGTCCATAGTACATCAGGGATGGTCCATAGTACATCAGGGATGGTCCATAGTACATCAGTGATGATCCATAGTACACCCGTGATGATCCATAGTACACCCGTGATGGCCCATAGTACATCAGTGATGATCCACAGTACATCTGTGATGATCCTCAGTACATCAGTGATGATCCATGGTACATCAGTGATGATCCACGGTACATCAGTGATGATCCACAGTACATCAGTGATGATCCATAGTACAGCAGTGATGGCTCATAGTACATCAGTGATGATCCATAGTACATCAGTGATGATCCATAGTACATCAGTGATGGCTCATAGTACATCAGTGATGATCCATAGTACATCAGTGATGATCCATAGTACATCAGTGATGATCCATAGTACATCAGTGATGATCCATAGTACATCAGAGATGGCTCATAGTACATCAGTGATGATCCATAGTACATCAGTGATGATCCATAGTACATCAGTGATGATCTATAGTACATCAGTGATGATCCACAGTACATCAGTGATGATCCATAGTACACCAGTGATGATCCATAGTACACCAGTGATGATCCATAGTACATCAGTGATGATCCATAGTACATCAGTGATGATCCATAGTACATCAGTGATGATCCTCAGTACATCAGCGATGATCCACAGTACATCAGTGATGATCCACAGTACATCAGTGATGATCCTCAGTACATCAGTGATGATCCACGGTACATCAGTGATAATCCACAGTACATCAGGGATGGTCCATAGTACATCAGGGATGGTCCATGGTACATCAGGGATGGTCCACAGTACATCAGTGATGATCCACAGTACATCAGTGATGATCCATAGTACATCAGTGATGATCCTCAATACATCAGTGATGATCCACAGTACATCAGTGATGATCCTCAGTACATCAGTGATGATCCACGGTACATCAGTGATAATCCACAGTACATCAGGGATGGTCCATAGTACATCAGGGATGGTCCACAGTACATCAGTGATGATCCACAGTACATCAGTGATGATCCATAGTACATCAGTGATGATCTATAGTACACCAGTGATGATCCACAGTACATCAGTGATGATCCATAGTACATCAGTGATGATCCATAGTACATCAGTGATGATCCATAGTACACCAGTGATGATCCACAGTACATCAGTGATGGCCCATAGTACATCAGCGATGGCTCATAGTACATCAGTGATGATCCATAGTACATCAGTGATGATCCATAGTACACCAGTGATGGCCCATAGTACATCAGTGATGATCTATAGTACATTAGTGATGATCCTCAGTACATCAGTGATGATCCACGGTACATCAGTGATGATCCACAGTACATCAGTGATGATCCACAGTACATCAGTGATGATCCATAGTACATCAGTGATGATCCTCAGTACATCAGTGATGATCCACAGTACATCAGTGATGATCCACAGTAAATCAGTGATGATCCACAGTACATCAGTGATGATCCTCAGTACATCAGTGATGATCCACGGTACATCAGCGATAATCCACAGTACATCAGGGATGGTCTATAGTACATCAGGGATGGTCCATAGTACATCAGTGATGATCCTCAGTACATCAGGGATGGCCCATAGTACATCAGTGATGATCTATAGTACACCAGTGATGATCCACAGTACATCAGTGATGGCCCATAGTACATCAGTGATGATCCACAGTACATCAGTGATGATCCACAGTACATCAGTGATGATCCACAGTACATCAGGGATGGTCCATAGTATATCAGGGATGGTCCATAGTATATCAGGAATGGTCCATAGTACATCAGTGATGATCCATAGTACACCAGTGATGATCCATAGTACACCAGTGATGGCCCATAGTACATCAGTGATGAACTATAGTACATCAGTGATGATCCACAGTACATCAGTGATGATCCATAGTACATCAGGGATGGTCCATAGTACACCAGTGATGATCCATAGTACAACAGTGATGATCCATAGTACACCAGTGATGATCCATAGTACACCAGTGATGGTCCATAGTACATCAGTGATGATCCACAGTACATCAGTGATGATCCACAGTACATCAGTGATGATCCTCAGTACATCAGGGATGGTCCATAGTACATCAGGGATGGTCCATAGTACATCAGGGATGGTCCATAGTACATCAGGGATGGTCCATAGTACATCAGTGATGATCCACAGTACATCAGTGATGATCCACAGTACATCAGTGATGATCCTCAGTACATCAGAGATGATCCACAGTACATCAGTGATGATCCACATTACATTAGTGATGATCTATTGTACATCAGTGATGATCCACAGTACATCAGTGATGATCCTCAGTACATCAGTGATGATCCACAGTACATCAGGGATTGTCCACAGTACATCAGGGATTGTCCACAGTACATCAGTGATGATCCATAGTACATCAGTGATGATCCATAGTACATCAGAGATGATCCATAGTACACCAGTGATGATCTACAGTATATCAGCGATGGCTCATAGTACATCAGTGATGATCCATAGTACACCAGTGATGGCCCATAGTACATCAGTGATGATCTATAGTACATCAGTGATGATCCTCAGTACATCAGGGATGGTCCATAGTACATCAGGGATGGTCCATAGTACATCAGGGATGGTCCATAGTACATCAGGGATGGTCCATAGTACATCAGGGATGGTCCATAGTACATCAGGGATGGTCCATAGTACATCAGTGATGATCCATAGTACACCCGTGATGATCCATAGTACACCCGTGATGGCCCATAGTACATCAGTGATGATCCACAGTACATCTGTGATGATCCTCAGTACATCAGTGATGATCCATGGTACATCAGTGATGATCCACGGTACATCAGTGATGATCCACGGTACATCAGTGATGATCCACAGTACATCAGTGATGATCCATAGTACATCAGTGATGGCTCATAGTACATCAGTGATGATCCATAGTACATCAGTGATGATCCATAGTACATCAGTGATGGCTCATAGTACATCAGTGATGATCCATAGTACATCAGTGATGATCCATAGTACATCAGTGATGATCCATAGTACATCAGTCATGATCCATAGTACATCAGAGATGGCTCATAGTACATCAGTGATGATCCATAGTACATCAGTGATGATCCATAGTACATCAGTGATGATCTATAGTACATCAGTGATGATCCACAGTACATCAGTGATGATCCATAGTACACCAGTGATGATCCATAGTACACCAGTGATGATCCATAGTACATCAGTGATGATCCATAGTACATCAGTGATGATCCATAGTACATCAGTGATGATCCATAGTACATCAGTGATGATCCTCAGTACATCAGCGATGATCCACAGTACACCAGTGATGATCCACAGTACATCAGTGATGATCCTCAGTACATCAGTGATGATCCACGGTACATCAGTGATAATCCACAGTACATCAGGGATGGTCCATAGTACATCAGGGATGGTCCATAGTACATCAGGGATGGTCCACAGTACATCAGTGATGATCCACAGTACATCAGTGATGATCCATAGTACATCAGTGATGATCCTCAGTACATCAGTGATGATCCACAGTACATCAGTGATGTTCCACAGTACATCAGTGATGATCCTCAGTACATCAGTGATGATCCACGGTACATCAGTGATAATCCACAGTACATCAGGGATGGTCCATAGTACATCAGGGATGGTCCACAGTACATCAGTGATGATCCACAGTACATCAGTGATGATCCATAGTACATCAGTGATGATCTATAGTACACCAGTGATGATCCACAGTACATCAGTGATGATCCATAGTACATCAGTGATGATCCATAGTACATCAGTGATGATCCATAGTACACCCGTGATGATCCACAGTACATCAGTGATGGCCCATAGTACATCAGCGATGGCTCATAGTACATCAGTGATGATCCATAGTACATCAGTGATGATCCATAGTACACCAGTGATGGCCCATAGTACATCAGTGATGATCTATAGTACATTAGTGATGATCCTCAGTACATCAGTGATGATCCACGGTACATCAGTGATGATCCACAGTACATCAGTGATGATCCATAGTACATCAGTGATGATCCTCAGTACATCAGTGATGATCCACAGTACATCAGTAATGATCCACAATAAATCAGTGATGATCCACAGTACATCAGTGATGATCCTCAGTACATCAGTGATGATCCACGGTACATCAGTGATAATCCACAGTACATCAGGGATGGTCTATAGTACATCAGGGATGGTCCATAGTACATCAGTGATGATCCTCAGTACATCAGGGATGGCCCATAGTACATCAGTGATGATCTATAGTACACCAGTGATGATCCACAGTACATCAGTGATGGCCCATAGTACATCAGTGATGATCCACAGTACATCAGTGATGATCCACAGTACATCAGTGATGATCCACAGTACATCAGGGATGGTCCATAGTATATCAGGGATGGTCCATAGTATATCAGGGATGGTCCATAGTATATCAGGGATGGTCCATAGTACATCAGTGATGATCCATAGTACACCAGTGATGATCCATAGTACACCAGTGATGGCCCATAGTACATCAGTGATGAACTATAGTACATCAGTGATGATCCACAGTACATCAGTGATGATCCACAGTACATCAGGGATGGTCCATAGTACACCAGTGATGATCCATAGTACACCAGTGATGATCCATAGTACACCAGTGATGATCCATAGTACACCAGTGATGATCCATAGTACACCAGTGATGGTCCATAGTACATCAGTGATGATCCACAGTACATCAGTGATGATCCACAGTACATCAGTGATGATCCTCAGTACATCAGGGATGGTCCATAGTACATCAGGGATGGTCCATAGTACATCAGGGATGGTCCATAGTACATCAGTGATGATCCACAGTACATCAGTGATGATCCACAGTACATCAGTGATGATCCTCAGTACATCAGAGATGATCCACAGTACATCAGTGATGATCCACAGTACATTAGTGATGATCCATAGTACATCAGTGATGATCCACAGTACATCAGTGATGATCCTCAGTACATCAGTGATGATCCACAGTACATCAGGGATTGTCCACAGTACATCAGTGATGATCCATAGTACACCAGTGATGATCCATAGTACATCAGTGATGATCCATAGTACATCAGTGATGATCCATAGTACACCAGTGATGATCCACAGTATGTCAGCGATGGCTCATAGTACATCAGTGATGATCCATAGTACACCAGTGATGGCCCATAGTACATCAGTGATGATCTATAGTACATCAGTGATGATCCTCAGTACATCAGGGATGGTCCATAGTACATCAGGGATGGTCCATAGTACATCAGGGATGGTCCATAGTACATCAGGGATGGTCCATAGTACATCAGTGATGATCCATAGTACACCCGTGATGATCCATAGTACACCCGTGATGGCCCATAGTACATCAGTGATGATCCACAGTACATCTGTGATGATCCTCAGTACATCAGTGATGATTCACAGTACATCAGTGATGATCCACGGTACATCAGTGATGATCCACAGTACATCAGTGATGATCCATAGTACATCAGTGATGGCTCATAGTACATCAGTGATGATCCATAGTACATCAGTGATGATCCATAGTACATCAGTGTTGATCCATAGTACATCAGTGATGATCCATAGTACATCAGAGATGGCTCATAGTACATCAGAGATGGCTCATAGTACATCAGTGATGATCCATAGTACATCAGTGATGATCCATAGTACATCAGTGATGATCCATAGTACATCAGTGATGGCTCATAGTACATCAGTGATGATCCATAGTACATCAGTGATGATCCATAGTACATCAGTGATGATCCATAGTACATCAGTGATGATCCATAGTACATCAGAGATGGCTCATAGTACATCAGTGATGATCCATAGTACATCAGTGATGATCCATAGTACATCAGTGATGATCTATAGTACATCAGTGATGATCCACAGTACATCAGTGATGATCCATAGTACACCAGTGATGATCCATAGTACACCAGTGATGATCCATAGTACACCAGTGATGATCCATAGTACATCAGTGATGATCCATAGTACATCAGTGATGATCCTCAGTACATCAGTGATGATCCACAGTACATCAGTGATGATCCACAGTACATCAGTGATGATCCTCAGTACATCAGTGATGATCCACGGTACATCAGTGATAATCCACAGTACATCAGGGATGGTCCATAGTACATCAGGGATGGTCCACAGTACATCAGTGATGATCCACAGTACATCAGTGATGATCCATAGTACATCAGTGATAATCTATAGTACACCAGTGATGATCCACAGTACATCAGTGATGATCCATAGTACATCAGTGATGATCCATAGTACATCAGTGATGATCCATAGTACACCAGTGATGATCCACAGTACATCAGTGATGGCCCATAGTACATCAGCGATGGCTCATAGTACATCAGTGATGATCCATAGTACATCAGTGATGATCCATAGTACACCAGTGATGGCCCATAGTACATCAGTGATGATCTATAGTACATTAGTGATGATCCTCAGTACATCAGTGATGATCCACGGTACATCAGTGATGATCCACAGTACATCAGTGATGATCCATAGTACATCAGTGATGATCCTCAGTACATCAGTGATGATCCACAGTACATCAGTAATGATCCACAGTAAATCAGTGATGATCCAAAGTACATCAGTGATGATCCTCAGTACATCAGTGATGATCCACGGTACATCAGTGATAATCCACAGTACATCAGGGATGGTCTATAGTACATCAGGGATGGTCCATAGTACATCAGTGATGATCCTCAGTACATCAGGGATGGCCCATAGTACATCAGTGATGATCTATAGTACACCAGTGATGATCCACAGTACATCAGTGATGGCCCATAGTACATCAGTGATGATCCACAGTACATCAGTGATGATCCACAGTACATCAGTGATGATCCACAGTACATCAGGGTTGGTCCATAGTATATCAGGGATGGTCCATAGTATATCAGGAATGGTCCATAGTACATCAGTGATGATCCATAGTACACCAGTGATGATCCATAGTACACCAGTGATGGCCCATAGTACATCAGTGATGAACTATAGTACATCAGTGATGATCCACAGTACATCAGTGATGATCCATAGTACATCAGGGATGGTCCATAGTACACCAGTGATGATCCATAGTACAACAGTGATGATCCATAGTACACCAGTGATGATCCATAGTACACCAGTGATGGTCCATAGTACATCAGTGATGATCCACAGTACATCAGTGATGATCCACAGTACATCAGTGATGATCCTCAGTACATCAGGGATGGTCCATAGTACATCAGGGATGGTCCATAGTACATCAGGGATGGTCCATAGTACATCAGGGATGGTCCATAGTACATCAGTGATGATCCACAGTACATCAGTGATGATCCACAGTACATCAGTGATGATCCTCAGTACATCAGAGATGATCCACAGTACATCAGTGATGATCCACAGTACATTAGTGATGATCTATAGTACATCAGTGATGATCCACAGTACATCAGTGATGATCCTCAGTACATCAGTGATGATCCACAGTACATCAGGGATTGTCCACAGTACATCAGTGATGATCCATAGTACACCAGTGATGATCCATAGTACATCAGTGATGATCCATAGTACATCAGAGATGATCCATAGTACACCAGTGATGATCTACAGTATATCAGCGATGGCTCATAGTACATCAGTGATGATCCATAGTACACCAGTGATGGCCCATAGTACATCAGTGATGATCTATAGTACATCAGTGATGATCCTCAGTACATCAGTGATGATCCATGGTACATCAGTGATGATCCACGGTACATCAGTGATGATCCATAGTACATCAGTGATGATCCATAGTACATCAGTGATGATCCATAGTACATCAGTGATGGCTCATAGTACATCAGTGATGATCCATAGTACATCAGTGATGATCCATAGTACATCAGTGATGATCCATAGTACATCAGTGATGATCCATAGTACATCAGAGATGGCTCATAGTACATCAGTGATGATCCATAGTACATCAGTGATGATCCATAGTACATCAGTGATGATCTATAGTACATCAGTGATGATCCACAGTACATCAGTGATGATCCATAGTACACCAGTGATGATCCATAGTACACCAGTGATGATCCATAGTACACCAGTGATGATCCATAGTACATCAGTGATGATCCATAGTACATCAGTGATGATCCATAGTACATCAGTGATGATCCTCAGTACATCAGTGATGATCCACAGTACATCAGTGATGATCCACAGTACATCAGTGATGATCCTCAGTACATCAGTGATGATCCACGGTACATCAGTGATAATCCACAGTACATCAGGGATGGTCCATAGTACATCAGGGATGGTCCACAGTACATCAGTGATGATCCACAGTACATCAGTGATGATCCATAGTACATCAGTGATAATCTATAGTACACCAGTGATGATCCACAGTACATCAGTGATGATCCATAGTACATCAGTGATGATCCATAGTACATCAGTGATGATCCATAGTACACCAGTGATGATCCACAGTACATCAGTGATGGCCCATAGTACATCAGCGATGGCTCATAGTACATCAGTGATGATCCATAGTACATCAGTGATGATCCATAGTACACCAGTGATGGCCCATAGTACATCAGTGATGATCTATAGTACATTAGTGATGATCCTCAGTACATCAGTGATGATCCGCGGTACATCAGTGATGATCCACAGTACATCAGTGATGATCCATAGTACATCAGTGATGATCCTCAGTACATCAGTGATGATCCACAGTACATCAGTAATGATCCACAGTAAATCAGTGATGATCCAAAGTACATCAGTGATGATCCTCAGTACATCAGTGATGATCCACGGTACATCAGTGATAATCCACAGTACATCAGGGATGGTCTATAGTACATCAGGGATGGTCCATAGTACATCAGTGATGATCCTCAGTACATCAGGGATGGCCCATAGTACATCAGTGATGATCTATAGTACACCAGTGATGATCCACAGTACATCAGTGATGGCCCATAGTACATCAGTGATGATCCACAGTACATCAGTGATGATCCACAGTACATCAGTGATGATCCACAGTACATCAGGGTTGGTCCATAGTATATCAGGGATGGTCCATAGTATATCAGGAATGGTCCATAGTACATCAGTGATGATCCATAGTACACCAGTGATGATCCATAGTACACCAGTGATGGCCCATAGTACATCAGTGATGAACTATAGTACATCAGTGATGATCCACAGTACATCAGTGATGATCCATAGTACATCAGGGATGGTCCATAGTACACCAGTGATGATCCATAGTACAACAGTGATGATCCATAGTACACCAGTGATGATCCATAGTACACCAGTGATGGTCCATAGTACATCAGTGATGATCCACAGTACATCAGTGATGATCCACAGTACATCAGTGATGATCCTCAGTACATCAGGGATGGTCCATAGTACATCAGGGATGGTCCATAGTACATCAGGGATGGTCCATAGTACATCAGGGATGGTCCATAGTACATCAGTGATGATCCACAGTACATCAGTGATGATCCACAGTACATCAGTGATGATCCTCAGTACATCAGAGATGATCCACAGTACATCAGTGATGATCCACAGTACATTAGTGATGATCTATAGTACATCAGTGATGATCCACAGTACATCAGTGATGATCCTCAGTACATCAGTGATGATCCACAGTACATCAGGGATTGTCCACAGTACATCAGTGATGATCCATAGTACACCAGTGATGATCCATAGTACATCAGTGATGATCCATAGTACATCAGAGATGATCCATAGTACACCAGTGATGATCTACAGTATATCAGCGATGGCTCATAGTACATCAGTGATGATCCATAGTACACCAGTGATGGCCCATAGTACATCAGTGATGATCTATAGTACATCAGTGATGATCCTCAGTACATCAGTGATGATCCATGGTACATCAGTGATGATCCACGGTACATCAGTGATGATCCATAGTACATCAGTGATGGCTCATGGTACATCAGTGATGATCCATAGTACATCAGTGATGATCCATAGTACATCAGTGATGGCTCATAGTACATCAGTGATGATCCATAGTACATCAGTGATGATCCATAGTACATCAGTGATGATCCATAGTACATCAGAGATGGCTCATAGTACATCAGTGATGATCCATAGTACATCAGTGATGATCCATAGTACATCAGTGATGATCTATAGTACATCAGTGATGATCCACAGTACATCAGTGATGATCCATAGTACACCAGTGATGATCCATAGTACACCAGTGATGATCCATAGTACATCAGTGATGATCCATAGTACATCAGTGATGATCCTCAGTACATCAGCGATGATCCACAGTACATCAGCGATGATCCACAGTACATCAGTGATGATCCACAGTACATCAGTGATGATCCTCAGTACATCAGTGATGATCTACGGTACATCAGTGATAATCCACAGTACATCAGGGATGTCCATAGTACATCAGGGATGGTCCATAGTACATCAGGGATGGTCCACAGTACATCAGTGATGATCCACAGTACATCAGTGATGATCCATAGTACATCAGTGATGATCCTCAGTACATCAGTGATGATCCACAGTACATCAGTGATGATCCACAGCACATCAGTGATGATCCTCAGTACATCAGTGATGATCCACGGTACATCAGTGATGATCCACGGTACATCAGTGATAATTCACAGTACATCAGGGATGGTCCATAGTACATCAGGGATGGTCCACAGTACATCAGTGATGATCCACAGTACATCAGTGATGATCTATAGTGAATCAGTGATGATCTATAGTACACCAGTGATGATCCACAGTACATCAGTGATGATCCATAGTACATCAGTGATGATCTATAGTACACCAGTGATGATCCACAGTACATCAGTGATGGCCCATAGTACATCAGTGATGATCCACAGTACATCAGTGATGATCCACAGTACATCAGTGATGATCCATAGTACATCAGTGATCATCTATAGTACACCAGTGATGATCCACAGTACATCAGTGATGATCCATAGTACATCAGTGATGATCCATAGTACATCAGTGATGATCCATAGTACACCAGTGATTGCCCATAGTACATCAGTGATGATCTATAGTACATTAGTGATGATCCTCAGTACATCAGTGATGATCCACGGTACATCAGTGATGATCCACAGTACATCAGTGATGATCCACAGTACATCAGTGATGATCCATAGTACATCAGTGATGATCCTCAGTACATCAGTGATGATCCACAGTACATCAGTAATGATCCACAGTAAATCAGTGATGATCCACAGTACATCAGTGATGATCCTCAGTACATCAGTGATGATCCACGGTACATCAGTGATAATCCACAGTACATCAGGGATGGTCTATAGTACATCAGGGATGGTCCATAGTACATCAGTGATGATCCTCAGTACATCAGGGATGGCCCATAGTACATCAGTGATGATCTATAGTACACCAGTGATGATCCACAGTACACCAGTGATGGCCCATAGTACATCAGTGATGATCCACAGTACATCAGTGATGATCCACAGTACATCAGTGATGATCCACAGTACATCAGGGATGGTCCATAGTATATCAGGGATGGTCCATAGTATATCAGGGATGGTCCATAGTATATCAGGGATGGTCCATAGTATATCAGGGATGGTCCATAGTACATCAGTGATGATCCATAGTACACCAGTGATGATCCATAGTACACCAGTGATGGCCCATAGTACATCAGTGATGAACTATAGTACATCAGTGATGAACCACAGTACATCAGTGATGATCCATAGTACATCAGGGATGGTCCATAGTACACCAGTGATGATCCATAGTACACCAGTGATGATCCATAGTACACCAGTGATGATTAGTGATGAGCTTCGTGTTCGAGTCGAACATACGTTCGACTCGAACATCGGCTGTTCGATCGTTCGACGAAGATCGAACGATTTGGGCCGTTCGCGCCAAATTCGAGTGACGCGAACGGCCCACAATGCACTACGCCATCGCAGTGTCATCCAGGCGCTGTGATTGGCCAAGCATGCACTGTGACCCCGCATGCTTGGCCAATCACAGCGCCGGCAGCGAGGAGAGCAATGATTGGCCACAGGCAGGATGCCTGTGGCCAATTATTGCTGAGGGTGTTTAGTACACGCCCCACACTATAAAAGGCCGCCAGCACGGCGGCCTAGTGTAGTGTGTTCCGGAGCAGGGATAGAGCAGCATAGGCAGGGACAGTGACTGTTATTTCTTTCTTGCTTAACCTGGATTCCTTTAGTTTAGGGAAAGAGAAGGATAGGTAGGGAGAGTGTCAGTGTGTTTTGTGCTTGTGCTATAGTGTGCTTAAAAAAAACATTTATTCTAGGGACAGAAAACTGTAGGTAGGGACAGTGTCAGTTTCTTTCACTCTGCAAGTCCTTGTTTCCAGGGACCTGGAAGGACAGTGAGTGAATTGTCCTTGTGCTATATTGTGCTTAAAAAAACATTTATTCTAGGGACAGAAAACTGTAGGAAGGGAGAGTGTCAGTTTCTTTCACTCTGCAAGTCCTTGTTTCCAGGGACCTGTAAGGACAGTGAGTGAATTGTCCTTGTGCTATATTGTGATTAAAAAAAAACATTTTTTCTAGGGACAGAAAACTGTAGGTAGGGAGAGTGTTTTTTTTCTTTCACTCTGCAAGTCCTTGTTTCCAGGGACCTGGAAGGACAGTGAGTGAATTGTCCTTGTGCTATATTGTGCTTAAAAAAAACATTTTTTCTAGGGACAGAAAACTGTAGGTAGGGAGAGTGTTTTTTTTCTTTCACTCTGCAAGTCCTTGTTTCCAGGGACCTGGAAGGACAGTGAGTGAATTGTCCTTGTGCTATATTGTGCTTAAAAAAAAACATTTTTTCTAGGGACAGAAAACTGTAGGTAGGGAGAGTGTTTTTTTTTCTTTCACTCTGCAAGTCCTTGTTTCCAGGGACCTGTAAGGACAGTGAGTGAATTGTCCTTGTGCTATATTGTGCTTAAAAAAACATTTATTCTAGGGACAGAAAACTGTAGGTAGGGAGAGTGTCAGTTTATTTCACTCTGCAAGTCCTTGTTTCCAGGGACCTGGAAGGACAGTGAGTGAATTGTCCTTGTGCTATATTGTGATTAAAAAAAACATTTTTTCTAGGGACAGAAAACTGTAGGTAGGGAGAGTGTTTTTTTTCTTTCACTCTGCAAGTCCTTGTTTCCAGGGACCTGTAAGGACAGTGAGTGAATTGTCCTTGTGCTATATTGTGATTAAAAAAAACATTTTTTCTAGGGACAGAAAACTGTAGGTAGGGAGAGTGTTTTTTTTCTTTCACTCTGCAAGTCCTTGTTTCCAGGGACCTGTAAGGACAGTGAGTGAATTGTCCTTGTGCTATATTGTGCTTAAAAAAAACATTTATTCTAGGGACAGAAAACTGTAGGTAGGGAGAGTGTCAGTTTATTTCACTCTGCAAGTCCTTGTTTCCAGGGACCTGTAAGGACAGTGAGTGAATTGTCCTTGTGCTATATTGTGATTAAAAAAAACATTTTTTCTAGGGACAGAAAACTGTAGGTAGGGAGAGTGTTTTTTTTCTTTCACTCTGCAAGTCCTTGTTTCCAGGGACCTGGAAGGACAGTGAGTGAATTCTCCTTGTGCTATATTGTGCTTAAAAAAAACATTTATTCTAGGGACAGAAAACTGTAGGTAGGGAGAGTGTCAGTTTATTTCACTCTGCAAGTCCTTGTTTCCAGGGACCTGTAAGGACAGTGAGTGAATTGTCCTTGTGCTATATTGTGATTAAAAAAAACATTTTTTCTAGGGACAGAAAACTGTAGGTAGGGAGAGTGTTTTTTTTCTTTCACTCTGCAAGTCCTTGTTTCCAGGGACCTGTAAGGACAGTGAGTGAATTGTCCTTGTGCTATATTGTGCTTAAAAAAAACATTTATTCTAGGGACAGAAAACTGTAGGTAGGGAGAGTGTCAGTTTATTTCACTCTGCAAGTCCTTGTTTCCAGGGACCTGTAAGGACAGTGAGTGAATTGTCCTTGTGCTATATTGTGATTAAAAAAAACATTTTTTCTAGGGACAGAAAACTGTAGGTAGGGAGAGTGTTTTTTTTCTTTCACTCTGCAAGTCCTTGTTTCCAGGGACCTGTAAGGACAGTGAGTGAATTGTCCTTGTGCTATATTGTGATTAAAAAAAACATTTTTTCTAGGGACAGAAAACTGTAGGTAGGGAGAGTGTTTTTTTTCTTTCACTCTGCAAGTCCTTGTTTCCAGGGACCTGTAAGGACAGTGAGTGAATTGTCCTTGTGCTATATTGTGCTTAAAAAAAACATTTATTCTAGGGACAGAAAACTGTAGGTAGGGAGAGTGTTTTTTTTCTTTCACTCTGCAAGTCCTTGTTTCCAGGGACCTGTAAGGACAGTGAGTGAATTGTCCTTGTGCTATATTGTGATTAAAAAAAACATTTTTTCTAGGGACAGAAAACTGTAGGTAGGGAGAGTGTTTTTTTTCTTTCACTCTGCAAGTCCTTGTTTCCAGGGACCTGTAAGGACAGTGAGTGAATTGTTCTTGTGCTATATTGTGATTAAAAAAAACATTTTTTCTAGGGACAGAAAACTGTAGGTAGGGAGAGTGTTTTTTTTCTTTCACTCTGCAAGTCCTTGTTTCCAGGGACCTGTAAGGACAGTGAGTGAATTGTCCTTGTGCTATATTGTGCTTAAAAAAAACATTTATTCTAGGGACAGAAAACTGTAGGTAGGGAGAGTGTCAGTTTATTTCACTCTGCAAGTCCTTGTTTCCAGGGACCTGTAAGGACAGTGAGTGAATTGTCCTTGTGCTATATTGTGATTAAAAAAAACATTTTTTCTAGGGACAGAAAACTGTAGGTAGTGTGAGGGGGTTAGCTCGGCAGCGGGTGTGTGTGACCCCCGGGATGGGCTCCCCACACAAAACAGGCCCAGCAAAACGGAGGTTGTGGTTTTCAAAATCAAAAAGGTGCGGTTTATTTTCTATTTACAGTGACAAAACACAGCAAAGCAAAAGAAACAAACAAAATAAATCCTGGTCAAGTTGACCTCTGACTAAACATACAGGTTTCCTAACTAACAACTGGGATCAGCCTAGTGCTGTCCTAGTCCCTAAGTCCCTAGTTTTAAATGTCCAAGCAAATAGCCACACAGGCTTTTTCTCACCGCACAGGGGTTCACTCTCCCTAGACAGTCCACACAGGTCTGGTTCCAGGCATGAGCTAACATCTAATGAAGTTGGGAGTTTTTATATAGGCCTTAAACCAGCTGACAAGCTTCAGCTGGTCTCATCAACTCCCTGCCTGCACGACGCCCAGCCCTCTCCCTAGAGGTATGAGTCATCCATGAGCCCACTAGCCTTATACAACTCTCCACCTAGTTGTATAAGTCGGCGTAAAGCCTGAATCTGGGCGAAATATATCTACCCCCCTGGATGCAACCAGGTGACTTTACCTTCCTGCTGTCACAGTAGGGAGAGTGTTTTTTTTCTTTCACTCTGCAAGTCCTTGTTTCCAGGGACCTGTAAGGACAGTGAGTGAATTGTTCTTGTGCTATATTGTGATTAAAAAAAACATTTTTTCTAGGGACAGAAAACTGTAGGTAGGGAGAGTGTTTTTTTTCTTTCACTCTGCAAGTCCTTGTTTCCAGGGACCTGTAAGGACAGTGAGTGAATTGTCCTTGTGCTATATTGTGCTTAAAAAAAACATTTATTCTAGGGACAGAAAACTGTAGGTAGGGAGAGTGTCAGTTTATTTCACTCTGCAAGTCCTTGTTTCCAGGGACCTGTAAGGACAGTGAGTGAATTGTCCTTGTGCTATATTGTGATTAAAAAAAACATTTTTTCTAGGGACAGAAAACTGTAGGTAGGGAGAGTGTTTTTTTTCTTTCACTCTGCAAGTCCTTGTTTCCAGGGACCTGTAAGGACAGTGAGTGAATTGTTCTTGTGCTATATTGTGATTAAAAAAAACATTTTTTCTAGGGACAGAAAACTGTAGGTAGGGAGAGTGTTTTTTTTCTTTCACTCTGCAAGTCCTTGTTTCCAGGGACCTGTAAGGACAGTGAGTGAATTGTCCTTGTGCTATATTGTGCTTAAAAAAAACATTTATTCTAGGGACAGAAAACTGTAGGTAGGGAGAGTGTCAGTTTATTTCACTCTGCAAGTCCTTGTTTCCAGGGACCTGTAAGGACAGTGAGTGAATTGTCCTTGTGCTATATTGTGATTAAAAAAAAACATTTTTTCTAGGGACAGAAAACTGTAGGTAGGGAGAGTGTTTTTTTTCTTTCACTCTGCAAGTCCTTGTTTCCAGGGACCTGTAAGGACAGTGAGTGAATTGTCCTTGTGCTATATTGTGATTAAAAAAAACATTTTTTCTAGGGACAGAAAACTGTAGGTAGGGAGAGTGTTTTTTTTCTTTCACTCTGCAAGTCCTTGTTTCCAGGGACCTGTAAGGACAGTGAGTGAATTGTCCTTGTGCTATATTGTGCTTAAAAAAAACATTTATTCTAGGGACAGAAAACTGTAGGTAGGGAGAGTGTTTTTTTTCTTTCACTCTGCAAGTCCTTGTTTCCAGGGACCTGTAAGGACAGTGAGTGAATTGTCCTTGTGCTATATTGTGATTAAAAAAAAAAAATTCTAGGGACAGAAAACTGTAGGTAGGGAGAGTGTTTTTTTTCTTTCACTCTGCAAGTCCTTGTTTCCAGGGACCTGTAAGGACAGTGAGTGAATTGTTCTTGTGCTATATTGTGATTAAAAAAAACATTTTTTCTAGGGACAGAAAACTGTAGGTAGGGAGAGTGTTTTTTTTCTTTCACTCTGCAAGTCCTTGTTTCCAGGGACCTGTAAGGACAGTGAGTGAATTGTCCTTGTGCTATATTGTGCTTAAAAAAAACATTTATTCTAGGGACAGAAAACTGTAGGTAGGGAGAGTGTTTTTTTTCTTTCACTCTGCAAGTCCTTGTTTCCAGGGACCTGTAAGGACAGTGAGTGAATTGTCCTTGTGCTATATTGTGCTTAAAAAAAAATTTTTTTCTAGGGACAGAAAACTGTAGGTAGGGAGAGTGTCAGTTTCTTTCACTGTGAAAGTCCTTGTTTCAAGGGACAGAGAAGGACACCTGAAGGTAGCCCTTATTGCTTTTTTCCCATCTCCCTGCAGGCCATCTATTAGAATGTCTGGAAGGCAAACAAGGAGAGGCAGACAGTCAGGAGGCAATAAAAGAGGGCAAGCAGGCTCTGTGTCTGGGGGCAACAGTGCTGGTCGTGGACGCGGTGCATTGTCATCAGCACATGGCCATGGGACACGCTTGTCCTTCTTTTCGGCAGCTGGACATGTTGAGCCACATCATGCCGAAGACTTGGTAGAGTGGATGACCAAGCCCTCCTCCTCCTCCTCATCCTCTCTCACCCAGGCTCAGGGTACTGGAAAAGCAGCTGCCAAAGCGTCGTCTTCCCTGGTATCAATGTCAGACAAATCATCAGTCACTCCTTCCCTAGACCCACCATGTCCTCCTCCTGAGGAGTCCCCCGAACTGTTTCAGCACAGTGTTGGGTACATGCTCCAGGAGGATGCCCAGCGTTTCGAAGGGTCTGATGATGAAACCCAGCTAGAGGAAGGCAGTAGCGTGAGAGCAGACAGAGGGGATGCTCAAGAAGGACACCAATCTGGCAGTCATGTTCCAGCAGCTGCAGCATACTGCCAGATTGGCTCCAGTGATGAGGAGGGAGGGGATGATGAGGTCACTGACTCCACGTGGGTGCCTAATAGGAGAGAGGAGGAGGAGGAGGATGAGGAGGAGGCACATCTCCAACGAGGCAGGATGCCCTTTGGTGGCCAGCGTAAGGGCAGTACACCGACGGAATCACACCGCAGAGCTCCGCCTGTGCAGGGCGCTGCCTCTGCCCGTCATTCAAAAAGTTCTTTGGTGTGGGCCTTTTTTGAGGCTAGTGCATCAGATCGCACAGCTGCTGTTTGCAACATATGTCTCAAGCGTATATCGCGTGGCCAAAACATCAGCCGCTTGGGTACCACATGCCTGACCAGACATATGTTGACCTGCCATGCAGCTCGTTGGCAAGCCTACCTCAAAGACCCACACCAAAGAACAAAGCGGACCTCTCCTTGCACCGCATCAGCTGGGATCTCCAACCCCACTATAACTTCAGTCCTCTCTGAAACATGCACTGAGAGGAATGAAGGTGTAGAATTAGGTGTGTCACAGCCAAGTACTTGCGCCCACTCTGCTAGCAGTACACCGACGTCCGATTCTAGCAGGCAAATTTCCCTGCCCCAGCTGCTGGACCGTCGAAAGAAGTTCACTCCCAGCCATCCACATGCCCAGCGGTTGAATGCTAGCTTGGCTAAATTGCTAGCGCTTCAACTGCTGCCTTTTCAGTTGGTAGACTCGGCCCCCTTCCGTGAGTTTGTGCAATGTGCGGTTCCTCAGTGGCAGGTTCCCAAACGCCACTTTTTCTCACGGAAGGCTATTCCGGCTCTCTACCGGCATGTGGAAGGCAATGTCTTGGCCTCGCTGGACAGGGCGGTCAGCGGTAAGGTGCATATTACCGCTGACTCATGGTCCAGCAGGCATGGACAGGGACGTTACCTTTCTTTCACGGCCCATTGGGTCACTCTTTTGGCAGCTGGGAAGGATTCAGGACAAGGTGCAGTAGTGTTGGAGGTTGTCCCACCGCCACGCCTCCAAAATGCTACTACTGGTTGTGACACACCTCTCTCCTCCACCCCCTCCTCTTCTTCTTCCTCCATGGCCTCTTCCTGTGGTTTGTCCTATGAACCAGCGGTGCTCCGTAGCCGTTCACGGGGCTACGCAAGTATGCAGGCAAAAAGATGCCATGCCGTGCTTGCGCTGGTGTGTTTGGGGGACAGAAGCCACACTGGGGCAGAGGTCCTGTCTGCTCTGCAGGGCCAGGCCGAGAGGTGGTTGACGCCACGCCAGCTTAAGCCAGGAATGGTGGTTTGCGACAATGGCACCAACCTCCTCTCCACCCTCCGACAGGGACAACTGACCCATGTGCCCTGTGTGGCTCACGTCCTTAACCTGGTGGTGCAGCGCTTCTTGGGCAGGTACCCGGGCTTACAGGATGTCCTGAGGCAGGCCAGGAAAGTCTGTGTGCATTTCCGCAGATCTTATAATGCCAGTGCTCGCCTGGCTGAGCTGCAAAAGGAGTTGAACCTGCCCAAGAACCGCCTTATATGTGACATGCCCACCAGGTGGAACTCAACGTTGGCCATGCTGCAGCGGCTGCACACGCAGCAGAGGGCCATCAATGAGTACCTGTGCGACTACGGCACCAGGACAGGGTCAGGGGAGCTTGGTTTTTTTTCTCCACGCCAGTGGGGCATGATCAGGGATGCATGCACTGTCCTGGCACCATTTGAGGAGGCCACGAGGATGGTGAGCAGTGACAGTGCATGCATCAGTGACACTGTACCTCTTGTCCACCTGTTGGAGCACACGCTGCGTGGAATAATGGACAGGGCACTTGAGGCAGAACAGAGGCAGGAAGAGGAGGACTTCCTTGCCTCTCAAGGCCCCCTTTACCCAGACAGTGTTCCTTCTGTCCCACCCATCGCACAGGAAGAGGAGGAGGAGGAGGAGGAGGAGGATTGTGTCAGCATGGAGGTGGAGGCTGGCACTCAGCATCATCAGCAGCAGTCTTTTAGGGATGATTTACAGTCCCAAGAAACCAGTGGACTTGTACGTGGCTGGGAGGAGGTGGCTGCGGATCATGTCGTCCTTAGTGACCCAGAGGACTCCGGAGCGAATGCCTCAGCAAACCTACGCTGCATGGCCTCCCTGATCCTGCAAAGTCTGCGGAAGGATCCTCGTATTCTTCGGATCAAGGAGAGGGACCATTACTGGCTGGCCACTCTCCTTAATCCACGGTACAAGGGTAAGGTTGCGGACCTTATGTTACCGTCGCAGAGGGAGCAGAGGATGAGACAACTCCGGGAGGCCTTGCAGAAAGGTCTGTGCAACGCGTTCCCAGAGACTGGGAGGTTGCAAACTCCTGGTCCTGGACAACGAGTTGCTGAGGCTTCGGCCAGTCAAAGAAGGAGCGGTGGGGAAGGTGGCCGTCTGACCGATGCGTTCAGACAATTCTTTAGTCCGCAGCCCCAAAGTATGATCGGTTCCAGCAACCATCGCCAGCGTCTGATAAACATGGTGCAGGAATATCTAGGGGCAAGGTCAGACTTGGACACCTTCCCCACCGAAAATCCTCTGGCTTACTGGGTCTTGAGGATGGATCACTGGCCAGAGCTTGCACAGTATGCAATTGAGCTACTGGCCTGTCCTGCATCCAGCGTTCTTTCGGAACGCACATTCAGTGCTGCTGGAGGATTTGTCACGGATCACAGGGTGCGCCTGTCCACCGACTCGGTTGATCGACTGACTTTCATCAAGATGAACCAGTCTTGGATCACCACCAGCTACCACACACCTGATGCTGATATAACAGACTAATTGATTTTAACATGTCACATCCCTTCAAGACTGATGCTGATGCTGAGTGCCTGTGCTGTTATGTTGACTGGCTATCCTCCTCCTCCGAGTCCTCAATGATACGATTGATGATGATAGCTTGTAAGATCATTTTTGTTTATGGGTGCCGCCACCAGTGCCTAACGCCCAATTTTTCAGCCCCTGTTTAACAGGGGCGTGTAATTACAATTTTTGAAGCAATACTTTGCAACAGGGCTCATTGCTGTGCTCCAAGTACAGTATCTGTGAGGAGTTGCAGTGTTGTGCCACCAGTGCCTAAGGCCCAATTTTTCAGCCCCTGTTTAACAGGGGCGTGTCATTACAATTTTTGAAGCAATACTTTGCAACAGGGCTCATTGCTGTGCTCCAAGTACAGTATCTGTGAGGAGTTGCAGTGTTGTGCCACCAGTGCCTAAGGCCCAATTTTTCAGCCCCTGTTTAACAGGGGCGTGTCATTACAATTTTTGAAGCAATACTTTGCAACAGGGCTCATTGCTGTGCTCCAAGTACAGTATCTGTGAGGGGTTGCAGTGTTGTGCCACCAGTGCCTAAGGCCCAATTTTTCAGCCCCTGTTCAACAGGGGCATGTAATTACAATTCTTGATCTAATAATTCACAGCAGGGCCCATTGCTGCACCCACCAAGAGTAACTGTCAGGGCTTACAGTGTTGTGGCACCAGCACCACCATCAAAGGCCCAATTTTTACTACCACTGTTCAACAATTATATGTAATTAAAATTCCTGATATAATAGTTGACAGCAGGGCGTTCCAGCACCAACCAAGAGTAACTGTGAGTGCTTACAGTGTTGTGCCAACACCAACAACTAAGGGGCCTATTTCTGCAGAGTATATACGGCAGGTCCCTACTTTCAAACATCCAACTTACAAACGACTCCTACTTGCAAACGCAAGAAGACAACAGGAAGTGAGAGGAAATCTACCACTAGGAAGGAAAATTCTCTCCTGTAAGAATAAATATGGGAGAAAGGTGTCTCCTCTGTACTGATGCTTTATCAGCAATCCTTGTTTCAAGAAAAACACCACATTTCAAAAACAGTTGTCATTGGGACGGAAAGTGAGGTGAAATGTTCTGAACAGGGGCACAGACAGCAAAACAAATGTTACAGGGGTGATAACCCTTACCTATGTTTTCCAAAAAGTTTAAAAATAGATTTTTGGTCTGGAGCTACACTTCAACAATGTACCTGTTCAAAATTACAAACAGATTCTACATAAGAACAAACCTACAGTCCCTGTCTTGTATGCACCGCCTGTATAGGGCTGTTCAGAGTATATAGGGCCTTTTTTATTTTATGTGCGGGGTTCCCCTTAATATCCATACAAGACCCAAAGGGGCTGGTAATGGGCTGGGGTAGGGGGGGGGGTCATGGGGTAGCTATGCCATTTTTCTTAAAGAATTTCATCCATATTACCGGGACCAGACATTACATTAAAGCCGCAAGCAGTTTTAAATGGCTTTTTTTTCCTTTAGAAGTGTCATTTTGTGCAGGGACAGTTCTAAACACGGGAAACACGTGGCACTTCACAGGCATACTTTAGACACCCCCCAGGTACGATATTTAAAGGAATATTTGACTTTTTTTTTTCACTTTATGCATCATTAAAATGACTGCTCCCGAAAAACGACCGTTTTTAAAACTTCTTTTTGCATTGATACATGTCCCCTGGTGCAGAACCCGGGTTCCCAAACCCTTTTTAGGACAATAACATGCATAATAGTTGTTATAATTAGCACTTTAGAATTCGAACGTTCGCATCCATTGTATTTAATAGGGTTCTAATGTTCGTTCGAACTTTCGGTCCGTTCGCGGGTTCTGGTGCGAACCGAACCCGGGGGTGTTCGGCTCATCACTAGTGATGATCCATAGTACACCAGTAATGGTCCATAGTACATCAGTGATGATCCACAGTACATCAGTGATGATCCACAGTACATCAGTGATGATCCTCAGTACATCAGGGATGGTCCATAGTACATCAGGGATGGTCCATAGTACATCAGGGATGGTCCATAGTACATCAGGGATGGTCCATAGTACATCAGTGATGATCCACAGTACATCAGTGATGATCCACAGTACATCAGTGATGATCCTCAGTACATCAGAGATGATCCACAGTACATCAGTGATGATCCACAGTACATTAGTGATGATCTATAGTACATCAGTGATGATCCACAGTACATCAGTGATGATCCTCAGTACATCAGTGATGATCCACAGTACATCAGGGATTGTCCACAGTACATCAGTGATGATCCATAGTACACCAGTGATGATCCATAGTACATCAGTGATGATCCATAGTACATCAGTGATGATCCATAGTACACCAGTGATGATCCACAGTATGTCAGCGATGGCTCATAGTACATCAGTGATGATCCATAGAACACCAGTGATGGCCCATAGTACATCAGTGATGATCTATAGTACATCAGTGATGATCCTCAGTACATCAGGGATGGTCCATAGTACATCAGGGATGGTCCATAGTACATCAGGGATGGTCTATAGTACATCAGGGATGGTCCATAGTACATCAGTGATGATCCATAGTACACCCGTGATGATCCATAGTACACCCGTGATGGCCCATAGTACATCAGTGATGATCCACAGTACATCTGTAATGATCCTCAGTACATCAGTGATGATCCACGGTACATCAGTGATGATCCACGGTACATCAGTGATGATCCACAGTACATCAGTGATGATCCATAGTACATCAGTGATGGCTCATAGTACATCAGTGATGATCCATAGTACATCAGTGATGATCCATAGTACATCAGTGTTGATCCATAGTACATCAGTGATGATCCATAGTACATCAGAGATGGCTCATAGTACATCAGAGATGGCTCATAGTACATCAGTGATGATCCATAGTACATCAGTGATGATCCATAGTACATCAGTGATGGCTCATAGTACATCAGTGATGATCCATAGTACATCAGTGATGATCCATAGTACATCAGAGATGGCTCATAGTACATCAGTGATGATCCATAGTACATCAGTGATGATCCATAGTACATCAGTGATGATCCACAGTAGATGAGTGATGATCCATAGTACACCAGTGATGATCCATAGTACATCAGTGATGATCCATAGTACATCAGTGATGATCCATAGTACATCAGTGATGATCCTCAGTACATCAGTGATGATCCACAGTACATCAGTAATGATCCACAGTACATCAGTGATGATCCACAGTACATCAGTGATGATCCTCAGTACATAAGTGATGATCCACGATACATCAGTGATAATCCACAGTACATCAGGGATGGTCCATAGTACATCAGTGATGATCCACAGTACATCAGTGATGATCTACACTACATCAGTGATGATCCATAGTACATCAGTGATGATCTATAGTACACCAGTGATGATCCACAGTACATCAGTGATGATCCATAGTACATCAGTGATGATCCATAGTACATCAGTGATGATCCATAGTACACCAGTGATGATCCACAGTACATCAGTGATGGCCCATAGTACATCAGCGATGGCTCATAGTACATCAGTGATAATCCATAGTACATCAGTGATGATCCATAGTACACCAGTGATGGCCCATAGTACATCAGTGATGATCTATAGTACATTAGTGATGATCCTCAGTACATCAGTGATGATCCACGGTACATCAGTGATGATCCACAGTACATCAGCGATGATCCACAGTACATCAGTGATGATCCATAGTACATCAGTGATGATCCTCAGTACATCAGTGATGATCCACAGTACATCAGTAATGATACACAGTAAATCAGTGATGATCCACAGTACATCAGTGATGATCCTCAGTACATCAGTGATGATCCACGGTACATCAGTGATAATCCACAGTACATCAGGGATGGTCTATAGTACATCAGGGATGGCCCATAGTACATCAGTGATGATCTATAGTACACCAGTGATGATCCACAGTACATCAGTGATGATCCACAGTACATCAGTGATGATCCACAGTACATCAGGGATGGTCCATTGTACATCAGTGATGATCCATAGTACACCAGGGATGATCCATAGTACACCTGTGATGGCCCATAGTACATCAGTAATGATCCTCAGTACATCGGTGATGATCCTCAGTACATCAGTGATGATCCACGGTACATCAGTGATGATCCACAGTACATCAGTGATGATCCACAGTACATCAGGGATGGTCCACAGTACATCAGTGATGATTCATAGTACATCAGTGATGATCCATAGTACATCAGTGATGGCTCATAGTACATCAGTGATGATCCATAGTACATCAGTGATGATCCATAGTACATCAGTGATGGCTCAAAGTACATCAGTGATGATCCATAATACATCAGTGATGATCCATAGTACATCAGTGATGATCCATAGTACATCAGTGATGATCCACAGTACATCAGTGATGATCCACAGTACGTCAGTGATGATCCACAGTACATCAGTGATGATCCACAGTACATCAGTGATGATCCATAGTACATCAGTGATGATCCATAGTACATCAGTGATGATCCATAGTACATTGGTGATGATCCATAGTACACCAGTGATGGTCCACAGTACATCAGTGATGATCCATAGTACACCAGTGATTGCCCATAGTACATCAGTGATGATCTTTAGTACATCAGTGATGATCCATAGTACATCAGTGATGATCCATAGTACATCAGTGATGATCCATAGTACATCAGTGATGGCTCATAGTACATCAGTGATGATCCATAGTACATCAGTGATGATCCATAGTACATCAGTGTTGATCCATAGTACATCAGTGATGATCCATAGTACATCAGAGATGGCTCATAGTACATCAGAGATGGCTCATAGTACATCAGTGATGATCCATAGTACATCAGTGATGATCCATAGTACATCAGTGATGATCCATAGTACATCAGTGATGGCTCATAGTACATCAGTGATGATCCATAGTACATCAGTGATGATCCATAGTACATCAGTGATGATCCATAGTACATCAGTGATGATCCATAGTACATCAGAGATGGCTCATAGTACATCAGTGATGATCCATAGTACATCAGTGATGATCTATAGTACATCAGTGATGATCCACAGTACATCAGTGATGATCCATAGTACACCAGTGATGATCCATAGTACATCAGTGATGATCCATAGTACATCAGTGATGATCCATAATACATCAGTGATGATCCTCAGTACATCAGTGATGATCCACAGTACATCAGTAATGATCCACAGTACATCAGTGATGATCCACAGTACATCAGTGATGATCCTCAGTACATCAGTGATGATCCACGGTACATCAGTGATAATCCACAATACATCAGGGATGGTCCATAGTACATCAGTGATGATCCACAGTACATCAGTGATGATCCACAGTACATCAGTGATGATCCATAGTACATCAATGATGATCCACAGTACATCAGTGATGATCCACGGTACATCAGTGATAATCCACAGTACATCAGGGATGTCCATAGTACATCAGGGATGGTCCATAGTACATCAGGGATGGTCCACAGTACATCAGTGATGATCCACAGTACATCAGTGATGATCCATAGTACATCAGTGATGATCCTCAGTACATCAGTGATGATCCACAGTACATCAGTGATGATCCACAGTACATCAGTAATGATACACAGTAAATCAGTGATGATCCACAGTACATCAGTGATGATCCTCAGTACATCAGTGATGATCCACGGTACATCAGTGATAATCCACAGTACATCAGGGATGGTCTATAGTACATCAGGGATGGCCCATAGTACATCAGTGATGATCTATAGTACACCAGTGATGATCCACAGTACATCAGTGATGATCCACAGTACATCAGTGATGATCCACAGTACATCAGGGATGGTCCATTGTACATCAGTGATGATCCATAGTACACCAGGGATGATCCATAGTACACCTGTGATGGCCCATACTACATCAGTGATGATCATCAGTACATCGGTGATGATCCTCAGTACATCAGTGATGATCCACGGTACATCAGTGATGATCCACAGTACATCAGTGATGATCCACAGTACATCAGGGATGGTCCACAGTACATCAGTGATGATTCATAGTACATCAGTGATGATCCATAGTACATCAGTGATGGCTCATAGTACATCAGTGATGATCCATAGTACATCAGTGATGATCCATAGTACATCAGTGATGGCTCAAAGTACATCAGTGATGATCCATAATACATCAGTGATGATCCATAGTACATCAGTGATGATCCATAGTACATCAGTGATGATCCACAGTACATCAGTGATGATCCACAGTACGTCAGTGATGATCCACAGTACATCAGTGATGATCCACAGTACATCAGTGATGATCCATAGTACATCAGTGATGATCCATAGTACATCAGTGATGATCCATAGTACATTGGTGATGATCCATAGTACACCAGTGATGGTCCACAGTACATCAGTGATGATCCATAGTACACCAGTGATTGCCCATAGTACATCAGTGATGATCTTTAGTACATCAGTGATGATCCATAGTACATCAGTGATGATCCATAGTACATCAGTGATGATCCATAGTACATCAGTGATGGCTCATAGTACATCAGTGATGATCCATAGTACATCAGTGATGATCCATAGTACATCAGTGTTGATCCATAGTACATCAGTGATGATCCATAGTACATCAGAGATGGCTCATAGTACATCAGAGATGGCTCATAGTACATCAGAGATGGCTCATAGTACATCAGTGATGATCCATAGTACATCAGTGATGATCCATAGTACATCAGTGATGATCCATAGTACATCAGTGATGGCTCATAGTACATCAGTGATGATCCATAGTACATCAGTGATGATCCATAGTACATCAGTGATGATCCATAGTACATCAGAGATGGCTCATAGTACATCAGTGATGATCCATAGTACATCAGTGATGATCCATAGTACATCAGTGATGATCTATAGTACATCAGTGATGATCCACAGTACATCAGTGATGATCCATAGTACACCAGTGATGATCCATAGTACATCAGTGATGATCCATAGTACATCAGTGATGATCCATAGTACATCAGTGATGATCCTCAGTACATCAGTGATGATCCACAGTACATCAGTAATGATCCACAGTACATCAGTGATGATCCACAGTACATCAGTGATGATCCTCAGTACATCAGTGATGATCCACGGTACATCAGTGATAATCCACAATACATCAGGGATGGTCCATAGTACATCAGTGATGATCCACAGTACATCAGTGATGATCCACAGTACATCAGTGATGATCCATAGTACATCAATGATGATCCACAGTACATCAGTGATGATCCACGGTACATCAGTGATAATCCACAGTACATCAGGGATGTCCATAGTACATCAGGGATGGTCCATAGTACATCAGGGATGGTCCACAGTACATCAGTGATGATCCACAGTACATCAGTGATGATCCATAGTACATCAGTGATGATCCTCAGTACATCAGTGATGATCCACAGTACATCAGTGATGATCCACAGTACATCAGTGATGATCCTCAGTACATCAGTGATGATCCACGGTACATCAGTGATAATCCACAGTACATCAGGGATGGTCCACAGTACATCAGTGATGATCCACAGTACATCAGTGATGATCCATAGTACATCAGTGATGATCTATAGTACACCAGTGATGATCCACAGTACATCAGTGATAGCCCATAGTACATCAGTGATGATCCACAGTACATCAGTGATGATCCACAGTACATCAGTGATGATCCATAGTACTTCAGTGATGATCTATAGTACACCAGTGATGATCCACAGTACATCAGTGATGATCCATAGTACATCAGTGATGATCCATAGTACATCAGTGATGATCCATAGTACACCAGTGATTGCCCTTAGTACATCAGTGATGATCTATAGTACATTAGTGATGATCCTCAGTACATCAGTGATGATCCACGGTACATCAGTGATGATCCACAGTACATCAGTGATGATCCACAGTACATCAGTGATGATCCATAGTACATCAGTGATGATCCTCAGTACATCAGTGATGATCCACAGTACATCAGTAATGATCCACAGTAAATCAGTGATGATCCACAGTACATCAGTGATGATCCTCAGTACATCAGTGATGATCCACGGTACATCAGTGATAATCCACAGTACATCAGGGATGGTCTATAGTACATAGTTACATAGTTACATAGTTAGTCAGGTTGAAAAAAGACACAAGTCCATCCAGTTCAACCGTAAAAAAAATAAAAAAATAAAAAAAATAAACATATATCGTACAATCCCATATACCCAATTCTATACCCACAGTTGATCCAGAGGAAGGCAAAAAAAAAACCAGAAGAGCATGATCCAATTTGCTACAGCAGGGGAAAAAATTCCTTCCTGATCCCCCGAGAGGCAATCGGATATTCCCTGGATCAACTTTACCTATAAATGTCAGTACCCAGTTATATTATGTACATTTAAGAAAGAATCCAGGCCCTTCTTAAAGCAATCTACTGAGCTGGCCAGAACCACCTCTGCAGGGAGTCTATTCCACATTTTCACAGCTCTTACTGTGAAAAAACCTTTCCGTATTTGGAGGTGAAATCTCTTTTCCTCTAGACGCAAAGAGTGCCCCCTTGTCCTTTGTGTTGACCGTAAAGTGAATAACTGAACACCAAGTTCACTATATGGACCCCTTATGTATTTGTACATGTTGATCATATCCCCCCTTAATCTCCTCTTCTCAAGAGAGAATAAATTCAGTTCCTCTAATCTCTCCTCATAGCTGAGCTCCTCCATGCCTCTTATCAGTTTGGTTGCCCTTCTCTGCACTTTCTCCAGTTCCCCAATATCCTTTTTGAGAACTGGGGCCCAAAACTGAACTGCATATTCCAGATGAGGTCTTACTAATGATTTGAACAGGGGCAAAATGATATCTCTCTCTCTGGAGACCATACCTCTCTTAATACAAGAAAGGACCTTGCTCGCTTTGGAAACCGCAGCTTGGCATTGCATGCCATTATTGAGCTTATGATCTACCAAAACCCCCAGATCCTTCTCCACTACGGATCCCCCCAGTTGTACTCCCCCTAGTATGTATGATGCATTCATATTATTAGCCCCCAAGTGCATAACTTTACATTTATCAACATTAAACCTCATCTGCCACATAGTCGCCCAATTAGACAGAGCATTGAGGTCGGCTTGTAAATTGGCGACATCCTGTAAGGACGTTATTCCACTGCATAGCTTAGTGTCATCTGCAAAGACAGAAATGTTACTTTTGATCCCAGACCCAATATCATTTATAAACAAATTAAAAAGTAAGGGTCCCAGCACTGAACCTTGGGGTACACCACTGATAACCTTGGACCATTCAGAGTAAGAATCATTAACCACTACTCTCTGAATTCTGTCTTTTAGCCAGTTTTCTATCCATTTACAAACTGATATTTCCAATCCTGTAGACTTTACCTTACACATGAGCCGTGTGTGGGGAACTGTATCGAACGCTTTTGCAAAATCCAAGTATACCACGTCCACTGCCACCCCTCTGTCCAAGGTCTTACTTACCTCTTCATAAAAAGAAATCAGGTTTGTTTGACAACTTCTGTCTTTCATGAATCCATGCTGTCTGTTGCTTAAATAGTTTTTTTCCAGCAAGAACTCATCTATGTGGTCTTTTATTAATCTCTCCAGTATTTTCCCAACTATAGAAGTTAAACTAACAGGTCTATAGTTACTTGGTAAACACTTAATTCCCTTTTTAAATATAGGCACCACATTGGCCCTGCACCAATCCAGTGGTACTATTCCTGTCATTAATGAGTCCCTAAAAATTAAATACAATGGCTTTGAAATTACAGAGCTCAATTCTTTTAGGATCCATGGGTGTATGCCATCTGGTCCAGGTGCTTTATCCACCTTTATTCCATCTAAATATTTCTGGACCATATCACTTTTGAGCCATTGTGGATTTGGGGCTGTGTCACTACCACCCCCATTTTGGACATGAGCTCCCCCATGCTCCTTTGTATACACAGAACTGAAGAAAGTATTTAATAAATTAGCCTTCTCTTTGTCCCCAGTCACCCACTCTAGATTATTTTCTAAAGGGCCTACATGCTCAGACTTGACCTTTTTACTATTAATATATTTGAATAATTTTTTGGGGTTTGTCCTACTATCTTTTGCAATCTGTCGTTCATTTTGAATTTTTGCATCCTTGATTTCCTTTTTACATATCCTGTTATATTCTTTGTAACATTTAAATGACACTAGTGTTCCCTCATTTTTATATTTTTTAAAAGCTCTTTTCTTATAGTTTATAGCTTTTTTAACTTTGGCAGTGAGCCACATAGGTTTTATTTTTAGCCTTTTAAACTTATTGCCCATGGGAATATACTTTGCAGTGAGTTCACAAACAGTCTTTTTGAAGAATTCCCATTTCTGTTCTGTGCCCATTGATGCCAATATTCCTTCCCAGTCTAAGTCCTGGAGAGCAGCACTCATCCTTGGAAAATGTGCTCTCTTGAAATTAAGTGTTTTTATCTTTCCTGTATGTGATTTTTGCTTACAACTAACATCAAATGAAATCATGTTATGGTCACTGCTACCCAGGTGTTCCTTTATCTGAACATTAGTAATACGCTCTGCATGGTTTGAGATTACCAGGTCCAACAGAGCATCATTCCTAGTTGGGGCCTCAATAAACTGGACCATAAAATTGTCCTGCAATAGGTTTATAAATTTTTGCCCTTTAACTGTCCCAGCAGTTCCATTACTCCAGTCAATTTCTGGGTAGTTAAAATCCCCCATTATTATCACCGTCCCAGCCCTTGCAGCCCTTTCCATCTGTGCAAGGAGCTGAGTCTCTAACTCCTCATTAACATTGGGTGGTCTATAACAAACTCCAATGATTAGCTTTGAACTACGCACATCTGTATGCAGTTCCACCCATAATGCTTCAGACTCATTACACTCTCCATCCACCAGGTCCTCTTTCACACTCGCTTTGAGATCACTTCTCACATAGAGACAGACCCCTCCACCCTTCCTTTTTACCCTGTCTTTCCGAAAGAGTGCATAGCCAGGAATATTAATAGCCCAGTCATGTGAGGAATGAAGCCAAGTTTCAGCAATACCGATTACATCATAGTACATCAGGGATGGTCCATAGTACATCAGTGATGATCCTCAGTACATCAGGGATGGCCCATAGTACATCAGTGATGATCTATAGTACACCAGTGATGATCCACAGTACATCAGTGATGGCCCATAGTACATCAGTGATGATCCACAGTACATCAGTGATGATCCACAGTACATCAGTGATGATCCACAGTACATCAGGGATGGTCCATAGTATATCAGGGATGGTCCATAGTATATCAGGGATGGTCCATAGTATATCAGGGATGGTCCATAGTACATCAGTGATGATCCATAGTACACCAGTGATGATCCACAGTATGTCAGCGATGGCTCATAGTACATCAGTGATGATCCATAGTACACCAGTGATGGCCCATAGTACATCAGTGATGATCTATAGTACATCAGTGATGATCCTCAGTACATCAGGGATGGTCCATAGTACATCAGGGATGGTCCATAGTACATCAGGGATGGTCTATAGTACATCAGGGATGGTCCATAGTACATCAGTGATGATCCATAGTACACCCGTGATGATCCATAGTACACCCGTGATGGCCCATAGTACATCAGTGATGATCCACAGTACATCTGTAATGATCCTAAGTACATCAGTGATGATCCACGGTACATCAGTGATGATCCACGGTACATCAGTGATGATCCACAGTACATCAGTGATGATCCATAGTACATCAGTGATGGCTCATAGTACATCAGTGATGATCCATAGTACATCAGTGATGATCCATAGTACATCAGTGTTGATCCATAGTACATCAGTGATGATCCATAGTACATCAGAGATGGCTCATAGTACATCAGAGATGGCTCATAGTACATCAGTGATGATCCATAGTACATCAGTGATGATCCATAGTACATCAGTGATGGCTCATAGTACATCAGTGATGATCCATAGTACATCAGTGATGATCCATAGTACATCAGTGATGATCCATAGTACATCAGAGATGGCTCATAGTACATCAGTGATGATCCATAGTACATCAGTGATGATCCATAGTACATCAGTGATGATCCACAGTAGATGAGTGATGATCCATAGTACACCAGTGATGATCCATAGTACATCAGTGATGATCCATAGTACATCAGTGATGATCCATAGTACATCAGTGATGATCCTCAGTACATCAGTGATGATCCACAGTACATCAGTAATGATCCACAGTACATCAGTGATGATCCACAGTACATCAGTGATGATCCTCAGTACATCAGTGATGATCCACGATACATCAGTGATAATCCACAGTACATCAGGGATGGTCCATAGTACATCAGTGATGATCCACAGTACATCAGTGATGATCTACACTACATCAGTGATGATCCATAGTACATCAGTGATGATCTATAGTACACCAGTGATGATCCACAGTACATCAGTGATGATCCATAGTACATCAGTGATGATCCATAGTACATCAGTGATGATCCATAGTACACCAGTGATGATCCACAGTACATCAGTGATGGCCCATAGTACATCAGCGATGGCTCATAGTACATCAGTGATAATCCATAGTACATCAGTGATGATCCATAGTACACCAGTGATGGCCCATAGTACATCAGTGATGATCTATAGTACATTAGTGATGATCCTCAGTACATCAGTGATGATCCACGGTACATCAGTGATGATCCACAGTACATCAGCGATGATCCACAGTACATCAGTGATGATCCATAGTACATCAGTGATGATCCTCAGTACATCAGTGATGATCCACAGTACATCAGTAATGATACACAGTAAATCAGTGATGATCCACAGTACATCAGTGATGATCCTCAGTACATCAGTGATGATCCACGGTACATCAGTGATAATCCACAGTACATCAGGGATGGTCTATAGTACATCAGGGATGGCCCATAGTACATCAGTGATGATCTATAGTACACCAGTGGTGATCCACAGTACATCAGTGATGATCCACAGTACATCAGTGATGATCCACAGTACATCAGGGATGGTCCATTGTACATCAGTGATGATCCATAGTACACCAGGGATGATCCATAGTACACCTGTGATGGCCCATAGTACATCAGTGATGATCCTCAGTACATCGGTGATGATCCTCAGTACATCAGTGATGATCCACGGTACATCAGTGATGATCCACAGTACATCAGTGATGATCCACAGTACATCAGGGATGGTCCACAGTACATCAGTGATGATTCATAGTACATCAGTGATGATCCATAGTACATCAGTGATGGCTCATAGTACATCAGTGATGATCCATAGTACATCAGTGATGATCCATAGTACATCAGTGATGGCTCAAAGTACATCAGTGATGATCCATAATACATCAGTGATGATCCATAGTACATCAGTGATGATCCATAGTACATCAGTGATGATCCACAGTACATCAGTGATGATCCACAGTACGTCAGTGATGATCCACAGTACATCAGTGATGATCCACAGTACATCAGTGATGATCCATAGTACATCAGTGATGATCCATAGTACATCAGTGATGATCCATAGTACATTGGTGATGATCCATAGTACACCAGTGATGGTCCACAGTACATCAGTGATGATCCATAGTACACCAGTGATTGCCCATAGTACATCAGTGATGATCTTTAGTACATCAGTGATGATCCATAGTACATCAGTGATGATCCATAGTACATCAGTGATGATCCATAGTACATCAGTGATGGCTCATAGTACATCAGTGATGATCCATAGTACATCAGTGATGATCCATAGTACATCAGTGTTGATCCATAGTACATCAGTGATGATCCATAGTACATCAGAGATGGCTCATAGTACATCAGAGATGGCTCATAATACATCAGAGATGGCTCATAGTACATCAGTGATGATCCATAGTACATCAGTGATGATCCATAGTACATCAGTGATGATCCATAGTACATCAGTGATGGCTCATAGTACATCAGTGATGATCCATAGTACATCAGTGATGATCCATAGTACATCAGTGATGATCCATAGTACATCAGTGATGATCCATAGTACATCAGAGATGGCTCATAGTACATCAGTGATGATCCATAGTACATCAGTGATGATCCATAGTACATCAGTGATGATCTATAGTACATCAGTGATGATCCACAGTACATCAGTGATGATCCATAGTACACCAGTGATGATCCATAGTACATCAGTGATGATCCATAGTACATCAGTGATGATCCATAGTACATCAGTGATGATCCTCAGTACATCAGTGATGATCCACAGTACATCAGTAATGATCCACAGTACATCAGTGATGATCCACAGTACATCAGTGATGATCCTCAGTACATCAGTGATGATCCACGGTACATCAGTGATAATCCACAATACATCAGGGATGGTCCATAGTACATCAGTGATGATCCACAGTACATCAGTGATGATCCACAGTACATCAGTGATGATCCATAGTACATCAATGATGATCCACAGTACATCAGTGATGATCCTCAGTACATCAGTGATGATCCACGGTACATCAGTGATAATCCACAGTACATCAGGGATGGTCCATAGTACATCAGTGATGATCCACAGTACATCAGTGATGATCCACAGTACATCAGTGATGATCCATAGTACATCAGTGATGATCTATAGTACACCAGTGATGATCCACAGTACATCAGTGATGATCCATAGTACATCAGTGATGATCCATAGTACATCAGTGATGGCCCATAGTACATCAGCGATGGCTCATAGTACATCAGTGATGATCCATAGTACATCAGTGATGATCCATAGTACACCAGTGATGATCCACAGTATGTCAGCGATGGCTCATAGTACATCAGTGATGATCCATAGTACACCAGTGATGGCCCATAGTACATCAGTGATGATCTATAGTACATCAGTGATGATCCTCAGTACATCAGGGATGGTCCATAGTACATCAGGGATGGTCCATAGTACATCAGGGATGGTCTATAGTACATCAGGGATGGTCCATAGTACATCAGTGATGATCCATAGTACACCCGTGATGATCCATAGTACACCCGTGATGGCCCATAGTACATCAGTGATGATCCACAGTACATCTGTAATGATCCTAAGTACATCAGTGATGATCCACGGTACATCAGTGATGATCCACGGTACATCAGTGATGATCCACAGTACATCAGTGATGATCCATAGTACATCAGTGATGGCTCATAGTACATCAGTGATGATCCATAGTACATCAGTGATGATCCATAGTACATCAGTGTTGATCCATAGTACATCAGTGATGATCCATAGTACATCAGAGATGGCTCATAGTACATCAGAGATGGCTCATAGTACATCAGTGATGATCCATAGTACATCAGTGATGATCCATAGTACATCAGTGATGGCTCATAGTACATCAGTGATGATCCATAGTACATCAGTGATGATCCATAGTACATCAGTGATGATCCATAGTACATCAGAGATGGCTCATAGTACATCAGTGATGATCCATAGTACATCAGTGATGATCCATAGTACATCAGTGATGATCCACAGTAGATGAGTGATGATCCATAGTACACCAGTGATGATCCATAGTACATCAGTGATGATCCATAGTACATCAGTGATGATCCATAGTACATCAGTGATGATCCTCAGTACATCAGTGATGATCCACAGTACATCAGTAATGATCCACAGTACATCAGTGATGATCCACAGTACATCAGTGATGATCCTCAGTACATCAGTGATGATCCACGATACATCAGTGATAATCCACAGTACATCAGGGATGGTCCATAGTACATCAGTGATGATCCACAGTACATCAGTGATGATCTACACTACATCAGTGATGATCCATAGTACATCAGTGATGATCTATAGTACACCAGTGATGATCCACAGTACATCAGTGATGATCCATAGTACATCAGTGATGATCCATAGTACATCAGTGATGATCCATAGTACACCAGTGATGATCCACAGTACATCAGTGATGGCCCATAGTACATCAGCGATGGCTCATAGTACATCAGTGATAATCCATAGTACATCAGTGATGATCCATAGTACACCAGTGATGGCCCATAGTACATCAGTGATGATCTATAGTACATTAGTGATGATCCTCAGTACATCAGTGATGATCCACGGTACATCAGTGATGATCCACAGTACATCAGCGATGATCCACAGTACATCAGTGATGATCCATAGTACATCAGTGATGATCCTCAGTACATCAGTGATGATCCACAGTACATCAGTAATGATACACAGTAAATCAGTGATGATCCACAGTACATCAGTGATGATCCTCAGTACATCAGTGATGATCCACGGTACATCAGTGATAATCCACAGTACATCAGGGATGGTCTATAGTACATCAGGGATGGCCCATAGTACATCAGTGATGATCTATAGTACACCAGTGGTGATCCACAGTACATCAGTGATGATCCACAGTACATCAGTGATGATCCACAGTACATCAGGGATGGTCCATTGTACATCAGTGATGATCCATAGTACACCAGGGATGATCCATAGTACACCTGTGATGGCCCATAGTACATCAGTGATGATCCTCAGTACATCGGTGATGATCCTCAGTACATCAGTGATGATCCACGGTACATCAGTGATGATCCACAGTACATCAGTGATGATCCACAGTACATCAGGGATGGTCCACAGTACATCAGTGATGATTCATAGTACATCAGTGATGATCCATAGTACATCAGTGATGGCTCATAGTACATCAGTGATGATCCATAGTACATCAGTGATGATCCATAGTACATCAGTGATGGCTCAAAGTACATCAGTGATGATCCATAATACATCAGTGATGATCCATAGTACATCAGTGATGATCCATAGTACATCAGTGATGATCCACAGTACATCAGTGATGATCCACAGTACGTCAGTGATGATCCACAGTACATCAGTGATGATCCACAGTACATCAGTGATGATCCATAGTACATCAGTGATGATCCATAGTACATCAGTGATGATCCATAGTACATTGGTGATGATCCATAGTACACCAGTGATGGTCCACAGTACATCAGTGATGATCCATAGTACACCAGTGATTGCCCATAGTACATCAGTGATGATCTTTAGTACATCAGTGATGATCCATAGTACATCAGTGATGATCCATAGTACATCAGTGATGATCCATAGTACATCAGTGATGGCTCATAGTACATCAGTGATGATCCATAGTACATCAGTGATGATCCATAGTACATCAGTGTTGATCCATAGTACATCAGTGATGATCCATAGTACATCAGAGATGGCTCATAGTACATCAGAGATGGCTCATAATACATCAGAGATGGCTCATAGTACATCAGTGATGATCCATAGTACATCAGTGATGATCCATAGTACATCAGTGATGATCCATAGTACATCAGTGATGGCTCATAGTACATCAGTGATGATCCATAGTACATCAGTGATGATCCATAGTACATCAGTGATGATCCATAGTACATCAGTGATGATCCATAGTACATCAGAGATGGCTCATAGTACATCAGTGATGATCCATAGTACATCAGTGATGATCCATAGTACATCAGTGATGATCTATAGTACATCAGTGATGATCCACAGTACATCAGTGATGATCCATAGTACACCAGTGATGATCCATAGTACATCAGTGATGATCCATAGTACATCAGTGATGATCCATAGTACATCAGTGATGATCCTCAGTACATCAGTGATGATCCACAGTACATCAGTAATGATCCACAGTACATCAGTGATGATCCACAGTACATCAGTGATGATCCTCAGTACATCAGTGATGATCCACGGTACATCAGTGATAATCCACAATACATCAGGGATGGTCCATAGTACATCAGTGATGATCCACAGTACATCAGTGATGATCCACAGTACATCAGTGATGATCCATAGTACATCAATGATGATCCACAGTACATCAGTGATGATCCTCAGTACATCAGTGATGATCCACGGTACATCAGTGATAATCCACAGTACATCAGGGATGGTCCATAGTACATCAGTGATGATCCACAGTACATCAGTGATGATCCACAGTACATCAGTGATGATCCATAGTACATCAGTGATGATCTATAGTACACCAGTGATGATCCACAGTACATCAGTGATGATCCATAGTACATCAGTGATGATCCATAGTACATCAGTGATGGCCCATAGTACATCAGCGATGGCTCATAGTACATCAGTGATGATCCATAGTACATCAGTGATGATCCATAGTACACCAGTGATGATCCACAGTACATCAGTGATGGCCCATAGTACATCAGCGATGGCTCATAGTACATCAGTGATGATCCATAGTACATCAGTGATGATCCATAGAACACCAGTGATGGCCCATAGTACATCAGTGATGATCTATAGTACATTAGTGATGATCCTCAGCACATCAGTGATGATTCAAAGTACATCAGTGATGATCCACAGTACATCAGTGATGATCCACAGTACATCAGTGATGATCCATAGTACATCAGTGATGATCCTCAGTACATCAGTGATGATCCACAGTACATCAGTAATGATCCACAGTAAATCAGTGATGATCCACAGTACATCAGTGATGATCCTCAGTACATCAGTGATGATCCACGGTACATCAGTGATAATCCACAGTACATCAGGGATGGTCTATAGTACATCAGGGATGGTCCATAGTACATCAGTGATGATCCTCAGTACATCAGGGATGGCCCATAGTACATCAGTGATGATCTATAGTACACCAGTGATTATCCACAGTACATCAGTGATGATCCACAGTACATCAGTGATGATCCACAGTACATCAGGGATGGTCCATAGTACATCAGTGATGATACATAGTACACCAGTGATGATCCATAGTACACCTGTGATGGCCCATAGTACATCAGTGATGATCCTCAGTACATCGGTGATGATCCTCAGTACATCAGTGATGATCCATGGTACATCAGTGATGATCCACAGTACATCAGTGATGATCCACAGTACATCAGGGATGATCCACAGTACATCAGTGATGATCCATAGTACATCAGTGATGATCCATAGTACATCAGTGATGATCCATAGTACATCAGTGATGATCCATAGTACATCAGTGATGGCTCAAAGTACATCAGTGATGATCCATAGTACACCAGTGATGGTCCACAGTACATCAGTGATGATCCATAGTACACCAGTGATGGCCCATAGTACATCAGTGATGATCTATAGTACATCAGTGATGATCCATAGTACATCAGTGATGATCCATAGTACATCAGTGATGATCCATAGTACATCGGCGATGATCTATAGTACATCAGTGATGATCCATAGTACATCAGTGATGATCCATAGTACATCGGCGATGATCTATAGTACATCAGTGATGATCCATATTACATCAGTGATGATCCTCAGTACATCAGTGATGATCCTCAGTACATCAGTGATGATCCACAGTACATGATTGATGATCCACAGTACATCAGTGATGATCCATAGTACACCAGTGATGATCCATAGTACACCAGTGATGATCCATAGTACATCAGTGATGATCCATAGTACATCAGTGATGATCCACAGTACATCAGTGATGGCCCATAGTACATCAGTACATCAGTGATGATCCATAGTAAACCAGTGATGATCCATAGTACACCAGTGATGATCCATAGTACACCAGGGATGATCCACAGTACATCAGTGATGATCCATAGTACATCAGTGATGATCTATAGTACATCAGTGATGATCCATAGTACATCAGTGATGATCTATAGTACATCAGTGATGATTCATAGTACACCAGTGATGATCCATAGTACTCCTGTGATGGCCCATAGTACATCAGTGATGATCCACAGTACATCAGTGATGATCCTCAGTACATCAGTGATGATCCACGGTACATCAGTGATGATCCACAGTACATCAGTGATGATCCACAGTACATCAGGGATGGCCCACAGTACATCAGTGATGATCCATAGTACATCAGTGATGGCTCATAGTACATCAGTGATGATCCATAGTACATCAGTGATGATCCATAGTACATCAGTGATGATCCATAGTACATCAGTGATGATCCATAGTACATCAGTGATGGCTTATAGAACATCAGTGATGATCCTCAGTACATCAGTGATGATCCACAGTACATCAGTGATGATCCACAGTACACCAGGGATGGTCCACAGTACATCAGTGATGATCCATAGTACATCAGTGATGGCTTATAGATCATCAGTGATGATCCTCAGTACATCAGTGATGATCCACAGTACATCAGTGATGATCCACAGTACACCAGGGATGGTCCACAGTACATCAGTGATGATCCACAGTACACCAGTGATGGCCCATAGTACATCAGTGATGATCCATAGTACATCAGTGATGATCCATAGTACATCAGTGATGATCCATAGTACACCAGTGATGGCCCATAGTACACAAGTGATGGCCCTTAGTACACCAGTGATGGCCCATAGTACATCAGTGATGATCCACAGTACATTAGTGATGATCCACAGTACATCAGTGATGATCCACAGTACATCAGTGATGATCCACAGTACATCAGGGATGGTCCACAGTATATCAGTGATGATCCATAGTACATCAGTGATGGCCCATAGTACATCAGTGATGATCCATAGTACACCAGTGATGATCCATAGTACACCAGGAATGATCCACAGTACATCAGTGATAATCCACAGTACATCAGTGATGATCCACAGTACATCAGTGATGATCCATAGTACACCAGTGATGGCCCATAGTACACCAGTGATGGCCCATAGTACACCAGTGATGGCCCATAGTACACCAGTGATGGCCCATAGTACATCAGTGATGATCCACAGTACATCAGTGATGATCCACAGTACATCAGGGATGGTCCACAGTACATCAGGGATGGTCCATAGTACATCAGTGATGATCCATAGTACACCAGTGATGGCCTATAGTAAATCAGTGATGAACTATAGTACATCAGTGATGATCCACAGTACATCAGTGATGGTCCATCCCTGATGTACTATGGACCATCCCTGATGTACTATGGACCATCCCTGATGTACTGTGAATCATCACTGGTGTACTGTGGATCATCACTGATGTACTATAGATCATCACTGATGTACTGTGGATCATCACTCATGTACTGTGGATCATCACTCATGTACTATGGGCCATCACTGGTGTACTATGGATCATCACTGGTGTACTATGGATCATCCCTGGTATACTATGGACCATCACTGATGTACTTTGGGCCATCACTGGTGTACTATGGATCATCACTGATGTACTATGGACCATCACTGATGTACTATGGGCCATCACTGGTGTACTATGGATCATCACTGATGTACTATGGACCATCACTGGTGTACTATGGATCATCACTGCTGTACTATGGATCATCCCTGGTATACTATGGACCATCACTGATGTACTTTGGGCCATCACTGGTGTACTATGGATCATTACTGATGTACTGTGGACCATCCCTGATGTACTGTGGACCATCCCTGATGTACTGTGGATCATCACTGATGTACTGTGGATCATCACTGATGTACTGTGGATCATCACTGATGTACTGAGGACCATCCCTGATGTACTGTGGACCATCACTGATGTACTGTGGACCATCACTGATGTACTGTGGACCATTACTGATGAACTGTGGATCATCACTGATGTTCTATGGACCATCACTGATGTACTGTAGATCATCACTGATGTGCTATAGATCATCACTGATGTACTGTGGATCATCACTGATGTACTATGGACCATCACTGGTGTACTATGGATCATCACTGGTGTACTATGGATCATCACTGGTGTACTATGGACCTTCACTGATGTACTATGGACCATCACTGATGTACTGTGGACCATCCCCGATGTACTGTGGATCATCACTGATGTACTGTGGATCATCACTGATGTACTGTGGACCATCACTGGTGTACTATGGGCCATCATCGGTGTACTATGGATCATCACTGATGTACTATGGATCATCACTGATGTACTATAGATCATCACTGATGTACTTTGGGCCATCAGTGGTGTACTATGTATCATCACTGATGTACTGTGGACCATCCCTGATGTACTGTGGATCATCACTGATGTACTGTGGATCATCACTGATGTACTGAGGACAATCCCTTATGTACTGTGGACCATCACTGATGTACTGTGGACCATCACTGATGTACTTTGGGCCATCAGTGGTGTACTATGGATCATCACTGATGTACTGTGGACCATCTCTGATGTACTGTGGATCATCACTGATGTACTGTGGATGATCACTGATGTACTGAGGACCATCCCTTATGTACTGTGGACCATCACTGATGTACTGTGGACCATCACTGATGTACTGTGGACCATCACTGATGTACTGTGGATCATCACTGATGTTCTATGGACCATCACTGATGTACTATGGATCATCACTGGTGTACTATGGATCATCACTGATGTCCTATAGATCATCACTGATGTACTATGGATCATCACTGATGTACTATGAACCATCACTGGTGAACTATGGATCATCACTGGTGTACTATAGATAATCACTGGTGTACTATGGACCATCACTGATGTACTGTGGACCATCCCCGATGTACTGTGGATCATCACTGATGTACTGTGATAATCCACAGTTCATCAGTGATGATCCACAGTACATCAGGGATGATCCACAGTACATCAGGGATGGTCCATAGTACATCAGTGATGATCCATAATACATCAGTGATGATCCATAGTACATCAGTGATGATCCATAGTACATCAGTGATGATCCATAGTACATCAGTGATGATCCATAGTACACTATGGCCCATAGTACATCAGTGATGATTTATACTACATCAGTGATGATCCACAGTACATCAGTGATGATCCTCAGTACATCAGTGATGATCCTCAGTACATCAGTGATGATCCTCAGTACATCAGTGATGATCCACAGTACATCAGTGATGATCCACAGTACATCAGTGATGGTCCATAGTACATCAGTGATGGTCCATAGTACACAAGTGATGATCCATACTACACCAGTGATGATCCATAATACACCAGTGATGGCCCATAGTACACCAGTGATGGTGATGATCTATGGTGATGATCTATACTACATCAGTGATGATCCACAGTACATCAGTGATGATCCTCAGTACTTCAGTGATGATCCTCAGTACATCTGAGGATCCTCAGTACATCAGTGATGAACTATACTACATCAGTGATGATCCACAGTACATCAGTGATGATCCTCAGTACATCAGTGATGATCCTCAGTACATCAGTGATGATCCACAGTACATCAGTGATGGTCCATAGTACATCAGTGATGGTCCATAGTACACCAGTGATGATCCATACTACACCAGTGATGATCCATAATACACCAGTGATGGCCCATAGTACACCAGTGATGGCCCATAGTACATCAGTGATGATCTATAGTACATCAGTGATGATCCACAGTACATCAGTGATGATCCGCAGTACATCAGGGATGGTCCATGGTACATCAGGGATGGTCCATAGTACACCAGTGATGGCCCATAGTACATCAGTGATGATCCACTTTACATCAGTGATTATCTATAGTACATCAGTGATGATTCACAGTACACCAGTGATGATTCACAGTACATCAGTGATGGTCCATAGTACATCAGGGATGGTCCATAGTACATCAGGGATGATCTATAGTACATCAGTGATGATCCATAGTACACCAGTGATGATTAATAGTACACCAGTGATGATTCATAGTACACCAGTGATGGTCCATAGTACATCAGTGATGATCTATAGTACATCAGTGATGATCCACAGTACGTCAGTGATGATCCACAGTACACCAGTGATGGCCCTTAGTACATCAGTGATGATCTATAGTACATCAGTGATGATCCTCAGTACATCAGTGATGATCCACAGTACATCAGTGATGATCCACAGTACATCAGTGATGATCCACAGTACATCAGGGATGATCCACAGTACATCAGGGATGGTCCATAATACATCAGTGATGATCCATAATACATCAGTGATGATCCATAGTACATCAGTGATGATCCATAGTACATCAGTGATGATCCATAGTACACTATGGCCCATAGTACATCAGTGATGATTTATACTACATCAGTGATGATCCACAGTACATCAGTGATGATCCTCAGTACATCAGTGATGATACTCAGTACATCAGTGATGATCCTCAGTACATCAGTGATGATCCACAGTACATCAGTGATGATCCACAGTACATCAGTGATGGTCCATAGTACATCAGTGATGGTCCATAGTACACCAGTGATGATCCATACTACACCAGTGATGATCCATAATACACCAGTGATGGCCCATAGTACACCAGTGATGGTGATGATCTATGGTGATGATCTATACTACATCAGTGATGATCCACAGTACATCAGTGATGATCCTCAGTACATCAGTGATGATCCTCAGTACATCTGAGGATCCTCAGTACATCAGTGATGATCTATACTACATCTGTGATGATCCACAGTACATCAGTGATGATCCTCAGTACATCAGTGATGATCCTCACTACATCAGTGATGATCCACAGTACATCAGTGATGATCCACAGTACATCAGTAATGGTCCAAAGTACATCAGTGATGGTCCATAGTACACCAGTGATGATCCATACTACACCAGTGATGATCCATAATACACCAGTGATGGCCCATAGTACACCAGTGATGGCCCATAGTACATCAGTGATGATCTATAGTACATCAGTGATGATCCACAGTACATCAGGGATGGTCCATAGTACATCAGGGATGGTCAATAGTACATCAGGGATGATCCATAGTACACCAGTGATGATCCATAGTACACAAGTGATGACCCATAGTACATCAGTGATGATCTATAGTACATCAGTGATTATCCATAGTACACCAGTGATGATTCATAGTACACCAGTGATGGTCCATAGTACATCAGTGATGATCTATAGTACATCAGTGATGATCCATAGTACACCAGTGATGATTAATAGTACACCAGTGATGATTCATAGTACACCAGTGATGGTCCATAGTACATCAGTGATGATCTATAGTACATCAGTGATGATCCACAGTACATCAGTGATGATCCACAGTACACCAGTGATGGCCCATAGTACATCAGTGATGATCTATAGTACATCAGTGATGATCCTCAGTACATCAGTGATGATCCACAGTACATCAGTGATGATCCACAGTACATCAGTGATGGTCCACAGTACATCAGTGATGATCCATAGTACATCAGTGATGGCCCATAGTACATCAGTGATGATCCATAGTACACCAGTGATTATCCATAGTACACCAGGGATGATCCACAGTACATCAGTGATGATCCACAGTACATCAGTGATGGTCCATAGTAAATTAGTGATGGTCCATAGTACACCAGTGATGATCCATAGTACTCCAGTGATGTCCCATAGTACACCAGTGATGGCCCATAGTACATCAGTGATGATCTATAGTACATCAGTGATGATCCACAGTACATCAGGGATGGTCCATAGTACATCAGTGATGATCCATAGTACATCAGTGATGATTCACAGTACATCAGTGATGATCCACAGTACATCAGGGATGGTCCACAGTACATCAGTGATGATCCATAGTACACCAGTCATGATCCATAGTACATCAGTGATGATCCATAGTACATCAGTGATGGCCCACAGTACATCAGGGATGATCCACAGTACATCAGTGATGATCCATAGTACACCAGTGATGGCCCATAGAACACCAGTGATGGCCCATAGTACATCAGTGATGATCCACAGTACATAAGTGATGATCTATAGTACATCAGTGATGATCAACAGTACACCAGTGATGATTCACAGTACATCAGGGATGGTCCATAGTACATCAGGGATGGTCCATAGTACATCAGGGATGATCCATAGTACACCAGTGATGATCCATTGTACACAAGTGATGGCCCATAGTACATCAGTGATGATCTATAGTACATCAGTGATGATCCATAGTACACCAGTGATGATCCATAGTACACCAGTGATGGTCCATAGTACATCAATGATGATCTATAGTACATCAGTGATGATCCACAGTACATCAGTGATGATCCACAGTACATCAGTGATGATCCACAGTACATCAGTGATGATCCATAGTACACCAGTGATGGCCCATAGTACCCCAGTGATGGCCCATAGTGCATCAGTGATGATCTATAGTTCATCAGTGATGATCCTCAGTACATCAGTGATGATCCACAGTACATCAGTGATGATCCACGGTACATCAGTGATGATCCACAGTACATCAGGGATGGTCCACAGTACATCAGTGATGATCCATAGTACATCAGTGATGGCCCATAGTACATCAGTGATGATCCATATTACACCAGTGATGATCCATAGTACACCAGGGATGATCCACAGTACATCAGTGATGATCCACAGTACATCAGTGATGGTCCATAGTAAATCAGCGATGGTCCATAAAACCTTTTTGTGCATTGATACATGTCCCCTGGGGCAGGACCCAGGTCCCCAGACACTTTTTAGGACAATAACTTGCATATTAGCCTTTATAATTAGCACTTTAGATTTCGAACGTTCGAGTCCATTGTATTTAATAGGGTTCTAATGTTCATGCAAACTTTCGGTCCGTTCGCGGGTTCTGGTGCGAACCGAACCCGGGGGTGTTCGGCTCATCACTAATCATCACTGATGTACTATAGATCATCACTGATGTGCTATAGATCATCACTGATGTACTATGGGCCATCACTGGTGTACTATGGGCCATCACTGGTGTACTATGGATCATCACTGATGTACTATGGATCATCACTGATGTACTATGGACCATCACTGATGTACTATGGGCCATCACTGGTGTACTATGGATCATCACCGATGTACTGTGGACCATCCCTGATGTACTATGAGCCTTCACTGATGTACTGTGGATCATCACTGATGTACTATGGACCATCACTGATGTACTGTGGATTATCACTGATGTACTATAGATCATCACTGATGTACTATGGACCATCACTGATGTACTATAGATCATCACTGATGTACTATGGACCATCACTGGTGTACTATGGATCATCACTGGTGTACTGTGGATCATCACTGGTGTACTATGGACCATCCCTGATGTACTGTGGATCATCACTGATGTACTGTGGATCATCACTGATGTACTATAGTTCATCACTGATGTACTATGGGCCATCACTGGTGTACTATGGATCATCACTGGTGTACTATGGATCATCACTGATGTACTATGGACCATCCCTGATGTACTGTGGATCATCACTGATGTACTGTGGATCATCACTGATGTACTATGGATCATCACTGATGTACTGTGGATCATCACTGATGTACTATAGTTCATCACTGATGTACTATGGGCCATCACTGGTGTACTATGGATCATCACTGGTGTACTATGGATCATCACTGATGTACTATGGACCATCCCTGATGTACTGTGGATCATCACTGATGTACTATAGTTCATCACTGATGTATTTTGGGCCATCACTGGTGTACTATGGATCATCACTGGTGTACTATGGATCATCACTGATGTACTATAGATCATCACTGATGTACTATAGCTCATCACTGATGTACTATGGACCATCACTGATGTACTACAGATCATCACTGATGTACTATGGACCATCACTGGTGTACTATGGATCAGCACTGGTGTACTGTGGATCATCACTGGTGTACTGTGGATCATCACTGATGTACTATAGTTCATCACTGATGTACTATGGGCCATCACTGGTGTACTATGGATCATCACTGGTGTACTATGGATCATCACTGATGTACTATGGACCATCCCTGATGTACTGTGGATCATCACTGATGTACTATGGACCATCCCTGATGTACTGTGGATCATCACTGATGTACTGTGGATCATCACTGATGTACTATGGATCATCACTGATGTACTATGGATCATCACTGATGTACTATATTTCATCACTGATGTACTATGGGCCATCACTGGTGTACTATGGATCATCACTGGTGTACTATGGATCATCACTGATGTACTATGGACCATCCCTGATGTACTGTGGATCATCACTGATGTACTATAGTTCATCACTGATGTACTATGGGCCATCACTGGTGTACTATGGATCATCACTGGTGTACTATGGATCATCACTGATGTACTATGGACCATCCCTGATGTACTGTGGATCATCACTGATGTACTGTGGATCATCACTGATGTACTGTGGATCATCACTGATGTACTATGGATCATCACTAATGTACTATGGGCCATCACTGGTGTACTATGGGCCATCACTGGTGTACTATGGATCATCACTGGTGTACTATGGACCATCACTGATGTACTATGGACCATCACTGATGTACTATGGATCATCACTGATGTACTGTGGATCATCACTGATGTACTATGGATCATCACTGATGTACTATGGGCCATCACTGGTGTACTATGGGCCATCACTGGTGTACTATGGATCATCACTGGTGTACTATGGACCATCACTGATGTACTATGGACCATCCCTGATGTACTGTGGATCATCACTGATGTACTGTGGATCATCACTGAAGTATTGTGGATCATCACTGATGTACTGTGGATCATCACTGATGTACTATAGATCATCACTGATGTACTATGGACCATCACTGATGTACTATAGATCATCACTGATGTACTATGGACCATCACTGGTGTACTATGGATCATCACTGGTGTACTGTGGATCATCACTGGTGTACTATGGACCATCCCTGATGTACTGTGGATCATCACTGATGTACTGTGGATCATCACTGATGTACTATAGTTCATCACTGATGTACTATGGGCTATCACTGGTGTACTATGGATCATCACTGGTGTACTATGGATCATCACTGATGTACTATGGACCATCCCTGATGTACTGTGGATCATCACTGATGTACTGTGGATCATCACTGATGTACTATGGATCATCACTGATGTACTGTGGATCATCACTGATGTACTATGGGCCATCACTGGTGTACTATGGGCCATCACTGGTGTACTATGGATCATCACTGATGTACTATGGATCATCACTGATGTACTATGGACCATCACTGATGTACTATGGGCCATCACTGGTGTACTATGGATCATCACCGATGTACTGTGGACCATCCCTGATGTACTGTGGACCATCACTGATGTACTGTGGATCATCACTGATGTACTATAGATCATCACTGATGTACTATAGATCATCACTGATGTACTATGGACCATCACTGATGTAGTATAGATCATCACTGATGTACTATGGACCATCACTGGTGTACTATGGATCATCACTGGTGTACTGTGGATCATCACTGGTGTACTATGGACCATCCCTGGTGTACTGTGGATCATCACTGATGTACTGTGGATCATCACTGATGTACTATAGTTCATCACTGATGTACTATGGGCCATCACTGGTGTACTATGGATCATCACTGGTGTACTATGGATCATCACTGATGTACTATGGACCATCCCTGATGTACTGTGGATCATCACTGATGTACTGTGGATCATCACTGATGTACTATGGATCATCACTGATGTACTGTGGATCATCACTGATGTACTATAGTTCATCACTGATGTACTATGGGCCATCACTGGTGTACTATGGATCATCACTGGTGTACTATGGATCATCACTGATGTACTATGGACCATCCCTGATGTACTGTGGATCATCACTGATGTACTATAGTTCATCACTGATGTACTATGGGCCATCACTGGTGTACTATGGATCATCACTGGTGTACTATGGATCATCACTGATGTACTATAGATCATCACTCATGTACTATAGCTCATCACTGATGTACTATGGACCATCACTGATGTACTATAGATCATCACTCATGTACTATGGACCATCACTGGTGTACTATGGATCATCACTGGTGTACTGTGGATCATCACTGGTGTACTGTGGATCATCACTGATGTACTGTGGATCATCACTGATGTACTATAGTTCATCACTGATGTACTATGGGCCATCACTGGTGTACTATGGATCATCACTGGTGTACTATGGATCATCACTGATGTACTATGGACCATCCCTGATGTACTGTGGATCATCACTGATATACTGTGGATCATCACTGATGTACTATGGATCATCACTGATGTACTGTGGATCATCACTGATGTACTATAGTTCATCACTGATGTACTATGGGCCATCACTGGTGTACTATGGATCATCACTGGTGTACTATGGATCATTACTGATGTACTATGGACCATCCCTGATGTACTGTGGATCATCACTGATGTACTATAGTTCATCACTGATGTACTATGGGCCATCACTGGTGTACTATGGATCATCACTGGTGTACTATGGATCATCACTGATGTACTATGGACCATCCCTGATGTACTGTGGATCATCACTGATGTACTGTGGATCACCACTGAAGTACTATGGATCATCACTGATGTACTATGGGCCATCACTGGTGTACTATGGGCCATCACTGGTGTACTATAGATCATCACTGGTGTACTATGGACCATCACTGATGTACTATGGATCATCACTGATATACTGTGGACCATCCCTGATGTACTGAGGATCATCACTGATGTACTGTGGATCATCACTGAAGTATTGTGGATCATCACTATTGTACTGTGGATCATCACTGATGTACTGTGTATCATAACTGATGTACTGTGGATCATCACTGATGTACTATAGATCATCACTGATGTACTATGGACCATCACTGATGTACTATAGATCATCACTGATGTACTATGGACCATCACTGGTGTACTATGGATCATCACTGGTGTACTGTGGATCATCACTGGTGTACTATGGACCATCCCTGATGTACTGTGGATCATCACTGATGTACTGTGGATCATCACTGATGTACTATAGTTCATCACTGATGTACTATAGGCCATCACTGGTGTACTATGGATCATCACTGGTGTACTATGGATCATCACTGATGTACTATGGACCATCCCTGATGTACTGTGGATCATCACTGATGTACTGTGGATCATCACTGATGTACTATGGATCATCACTGATGTACTGTGGATCATCACTGATGTACTATTGTTCATCACTGATGTACTATGGGCCATCACTGGTGTACTATGGATCATCACTGGTGTACTATGGATAATCACTGATGTACTATGGACCATCCCTGATGTACTGTGGATCATCACTGATGTACTATAGTTCATCACTGATGTACTATGGGCCATCACTGGTGTACTATGGATCATCACTGGTGTACTATGGATCATCACTGATGTACTATGGACCATCCCTGATGTACTGTGGATCATCACTGATGTACTGTGGATCATCACTGATGTACTATGGATCATCACTGATGTACTATGGGCCATCACTGGTGTACTATGGGCCATCACTGGTGTACTATGGATCATCACTGGTGTACTATGGACCATCACTGATGTACTATGGACCATCACTGATGTACTATGGATCATCACTGATATACTGTGGACCATCCCTGATGTACTGTGGATCATCACTGATGTACTGTGGATCATCACTGAAGTATTGTGGATCATCACTGATGTACTGTGGATCATCACTAATGTACTGTGGATCATAACTGATGTACTGTAGATCATCACTGATGTACTATAGATCATCACTGGTGTAGTATGTATATAGATCATCAGTGATGTACTATGGACCATCACTGATGTACTATAGATCATCACTGATGTACTATGGACCATCACTGGTGTACTATGGATCATCACTGGTGTACTGTGGATCATCACTGGTGCACTATGGACCATCCCTGATGTACTGTGGATCATCACTGATGTACTGTGGATCATCACTGATGTACTATAGTTCATCACTGATGTACTATGGACCATCCCTGATGTACTGTGGATCATCACTGATGTACTATAGTTCATCACTGATGTACTATGGGCCATCACTGGTGTACTATGGATCATCACTGGTGTACTATGGATCATCACTGATGTACTATAGATCATCACTCATGTACTATAGCTCATCACTGATGTACTATGGACCATCACTGATGTACTATAGATCATCACTGATGTACTATGGACCATCACTGGTGTACTATGGATCATCACTGGTGTACTGTGGATCATCACTGGTGTACTGTGGATCATCACTGATGTACTGTGGATCATCACTGATGTACTATAGTTCATCACTGATGTACTATGGGCCATCACTGGTGTACTATGGATCATCACTGGTGTACTATGGATCATCACTGATGTACTATGGACCATCCCTGATGTACTGTGGATCATCACTGATATACTGTGGATCATCACTGATGTACTATGGATCATCACTGATGTACTATGGACCATCACTGGTGTACTATGGATCATCACTGATGTACTATGGACCATCCCTGATGTACTGTGGATCATCACTGATGTACTATAGTTCATCACTGATGTACTATGGGCCATCACTGGTGTACTATGGATCATCACTGGTGTACTATGGATCATCACTGTTGTACTATGGACCATCCCTGATGTACTGTGGATCATCACTGATGTACTGTAGTTCATCACTGATGTACTATGGGCCATCACTGGTGTACTATGGATCATCACTGGTGTACTATGGATCATCACTGATGTACTATGGACCATCCCTGATGTACTGTGGATCATCACTGATGTACTGTGGATCATCACTGATGTACTATGGATCATCACTGATGTACTATGGGCCATCACTGGTGTACTATGGGCCATCACTGGTGTACTATAGATCATCACTGGTGTACTATGGACCATCACTGATGTACTGTGGATCATCACTGATATACTGTGGACCATCCCTGATGTACTGTGGATCATCACTGATGTACTGTGGATCATCACTGAAGTATTGTGGATCATCACTGATGTACTGTGGATCATCACTGATGTACTGTGTATCATAACTGATGTAATGTGGATCATCACTGATGTACTATAGATCATCACTGATGTACTATGGACCATCACTGATGTACTATAGATCATCACTGATGTACTATGGACCATCACTGGTGTACTATGGATCATCACTGGTGTACTGTGGATCATCACTGGTGTACTATGGACCATCCCTGATGTACTGTGGATCATCACTGATGTACTGTGGATCATCACTGATGTACTATAGTTCATCACTGATGTACTATGGGCCATCACTGGTGTACTATGGATCATCACTGGTGTACTATGGATCATCACTGATGTACTATGGACCATCCCTGATGTACTGTGGATCATCACTGATGTACTGTGGATCATCACTGATGTACTATGGATCATCACTGATGTACTATGGACCATCACTGATGTACTATAGATCATCACTGATGTACTATGGACCATCACTGGTGTACTATGGATCATCACTGGTGTACTGTGGATCATCACTGGTGTACTATGGACCATCCCTGATGTACTGTGGATCATCACTGATGTACTGTGGATCATCACTGATGTACTATAGTTCATCACTGATGTACTATAGGCCATCACTGGTGTACTATGGATCATCACTGGTGTACTATGGATCATAACTGATGTACTATGGACCATCCCTGATGTACTGTGGATCATCACTGATGTACTGTGGATCATCACTGATGTACTATGGATCATCACTGATGTACTGTGGATCATCACTGATGTACTATTGTTCATCACTGATGTACTATGGGCCATCACTGGTGTACTATGGATCATCACTGGTGTACTATGGATCATCACTGATGTACTATGGACCATCCCTGATGTACTGTGGATCATCACTGATGTACTATAGTTCATCACTGATGTACTATGGGCCATCACTGGTGTACAATGGATCATCACTGGTGTACTATGGATCATCACTGATGTACTATGGACCATCCCTGATGTACTGTGGATCATCACTGATGTACTGTGGATCATCACTGATGTACTATGGATCATCACTGATGTACTATGGGCCATCACTGGTGTACTATGGGCCATCACTGGTGTACTATGGATCATCACTGGTGTACTATGGACCATCACTGATGTACTATGGACCATCACTGATGTACTATGGATCATCACTGATATACTGTGGACCATCCCTGATGTACTGTGGATCATCACTGATGTACTGTGGATCATCACTGAAGTATTGTGGATCATCACTGATGTACTGTGGATCATCACTAATGTACTGTGGATCATAACTGATGTACTGTAGATCATCACTGATGTACTATAGATCATCACTGGTGTACTATGTATATAGATCATCACTGATGTACTATGGACCATCACTGATGTACTATAGATCATCACTGATGTACTATGGGCCATCACTGGTGTACTATGGATCATCACTGGTGTACTGTGGATCATCACTGGTGTACTATGGACCATCCCTGATGTACTGTGGATCATCACTGATGTACTGTGGATCATCACTGATGTACTATAGTTCATCACTGATGTACTATGGGCCATCACTGGTGTACTATGGATCATCACTGATGTACTATGGACCATCCCTGATGTACTGTGGATCATCACTGATGTACTATAGTTCATCACTGATGTACTATGGGCCATCACTGGTGTACTATGGATCATCACTGGTGTACTATGGATCATCACTGATGTACTATAGATCATCACTCATGTACTATAGCTCATCACTGATGTACTATGGACCATCACTGGTGTACTATGGATCATCACTGGTGTACTGTGGATCATCACTGGTGTACTGTGGATCATCACTGATGTACTGTGGATCATCACTGATGTACTATAGTTCATCACTGATGTACTATGGGCCATCACTGGTGTACTATGGATCATCACTGATGTACTATGGGCCATCACTGGTGTACTATGGATCATCACTGGTGTACTATGGATCATCACTGATGTACTATGGACCATCCCTGATGTACTGTGGATCATCACTGATATACTGTGGATCATCACTGATGTACTATGGATCATCACTGATGTACTGTGGATCATCACTGATGTACTATAGTTCATCACTGATGTACTATGGGCCATCACTGGTGTACTATGGATCATCACTGGTGTACTATGGATCATCACTGATGTACTATGGACCATCCCTGATGTACTGTGGATCATCACTGATGTACTATAGTTCATCACTGATGTACTATGGGCCATCACTGGTGTACTATGGATCATCACTGGTGTACTATGGATCATCACTGATGTACTATGGACCATCCCTGATGTACTGTGGATCATCACTGATGTACTGTGGATCATCACTGATGTACTATGGATCATCACTGATGTACTATGGGCCATCCCTGGTGTACTATGGGCCATCACTGGTGTACTATAGATCATCACTGGTGTACTATGGACCATCACTGATGTACTATGGATCATCACTAATATACTGTGGACCATCCCTGATGTACTGAGGATCATCACTGATGTACTGTGGATCATCACTGAAGTATTGTGGATCATCACTGATGTACTGTGGATCATCACTGATGTACTGTGTATCATAACTGATGTACTGTGGATCATCACTGATGTACTATAGATCATCACTGATGTACTATGGACCATCACTGATGTACTATAGATCATCACTGATGTACTATGGACCATCACTGGTGTACTATGGATCATCACTGGTGTACTGTGGATCATCACTGGTGTACTATGGACCATCCCTGATGTACTGTGGATCATCACTGATGTACTGTGGATCATCACTGATGTACTATAGTTCATCACTGATGTACTATAGGCCATCACTGGTGTACTATGGATCATCACTGGTGTACTATGGATCATCACTGATGTAATATGGACCATCCCTGATGTACTGTGGATCATCACTGATGTACTGTGGATCATCACTGATGTACTATGGATCATCACTGATGTACTGTGGATCATCACTGATGTACTATTGTTCATCACTGATGTACTATGGGCCATCACTGGTGTACTATGGATCATCACTGGTGTACTATGGATCATCACTGATGTACTATGGACCATCCCTGATGTACTGTGGATCATCACTGATGTACTATAGTTCATCACTGATGTACTATGGGCCATCACTGGTGTACTATGGATCATCACTGGTGTACTATGGATCATCACTGATGTACTATGGACCATCCCTGATGTACTGTGGATCATCACTGATGTACTGTGGATCATCACTGATGTACTATGGATCATCACTGATGTACTATGGGCCATCACTGGTGTACTATGGGCCATCACTGGTGTACTATGGATCATCACTGGTGTACTATGGACCATCACTGATGTACTATGGACCATCACTGATGTACTATGGATCATCACTGATATACTGTGGACCATCCCTGATGTACTGTGGATCATCACTGATGTACTGTGGATCATCACTGAAGTATTGTGGATCATCACTGATGTACTGTGGATCATCACTAATGTACTGTGGATCATAACTGATGTACTGTAGATCATCACTGATGTACTATAGATCATCACTGGTGTAGTATGTATATAGATCATCAGTGATGTACTATGGACCATCACTGATGTACTATAGATCATCACTGATGTACTATGGACCATCACTGGTGTACTATGGATCATCACTGGTGTACTGTGGATCATCACTGGTGCACTATGGACCATCCCTGATGTACTGTGGATCATCACTGATGTACTGTGGATCATCACTGATGTACTATAGTTCATCACTGATGTACTATGGACCATCACTGGTGTACTATGGATCATCATCACTGATGTACTATGGACCATCCCTGATGTACTGTGGATCATCACTGATGTACTATAGTTCATCACTGATGTGCTATGGGCCATCACTGGTGTACTATGGATCATCACTGGTGTACTATGGATCATCACTGATGTACTATAGATCATCACTCATGTACTATAGCTCATCACTGATGTACTATGGACCATCACTGATGTACTATAGATCATCACTGATGTACTATGGACCATCACTGGTGTACTATGGATCATCACTGGTGTACTGTGGATCATCACTGGTGTACTGTGGATCATCACTGATGTACTGTGGATCATCACTGATGTACTATAGTTCATCACTGATGTACTATGGGCCATCACTGGTGTACTATGGATCATCACTGGTGTACTATGGATCATCACTGATGTACTATGGACCATCCCTGATGTACTGTGGATCATCACTGATATACTGTGGATCATCACTGATGTACTATGGATCATCACTGATGTACTATGGACCATCACTGGTGTACTATGGATCATCACTGATGTACTGTGGATCATCACTGATGTACTATAGTTCATCACTGATGTACTATGGGCCATCACTGGTGTACTATGGATCATCACTGGTGTACTATGGATCATCACTGTTGTACTATGGACCATCCCTGATGTACTGTGGATCATCACTGATGTACTATAGTTCATCACTGATGTACTATGGGCCATCACTGGTGTACTATGGATCATCACTGGTGTACTATGGATCATCACTGATGTACTTTGGACCATCCCTGATGTACTGTGGATCATCACTGATGTACTGTGGATCATCACTGATGTACTATGGATCATCACTGATGTACTATGGGCCATCACTGGTGTACTATGGGCCATCACTGGTGTACTATAGATCATCACTGGTGTACTATGGACCATCACTGATGTACTGTGGATCATCACTGATATACTGTGGACCATCCCTGATGTACTGTGGATCATCACTGATGTACTGTGGATCATCACTGAAGTATTGTGGATCATCACTGATGTACTGTGGATCATCACTGATGTACTGTGTATCATAACTGATGTAATGTGGATCATCACTGATGTACTATAGATCATCACTGATGTACTATGGACCATCACTGATGTGCTATAGATCATCACTGATGTACTATGGACCATCACTGGTGTACTATGGATCATCACTGGTGTACTGTGGATCATCACTGGTGTACTATGGACCATCCCTGATGTACTGTGGATCATCACTGATGTACTGTGGATCATCACTGATGTACTATAGTTCATCACTGATGTACTATGGGCCATCACTGGTGTACTATGGATCATCACTGGTGTACTATGGATCATCACTGATGTACTATGGACCATCCCTGATGTACTGTGGATCATCACTGATGTACTGTGGATCATCACTGATGTACTATGGATCATCACTGATGTACTATGGACCATCACTGGTGTACTATGGATCATCACTGGTGTACTGTGGATCATCACTGGTGTACTGTGGATCATCACTGATGTACTGTGGATCATCACTGATGTACTGTGGATCATCACTGATGTACTATAGTTCATCACTGATGTACTATGGACCATCACTGGTGTACTATGGATCATCATCACTGATGTACTATGGACCATCCCTGATGTACTGTGGATCATCACTGATGTACTATAGTTCATCACTGATGTGCTATGGGCCATCACTGGTGTACTATGGATCATCACTGGTGTACTATGGATCATCACTGATGTACTATAGATCATCACTCATGTACTATAGCTCATCACTGATGTACTATGGACCATCACTGATGTACTATAGATCATCACTGATGTACTATGGACCATCACTGGTGTACTATGGATCATCACTGGTGTACTGTGGATCATCACTGGTGTACTGTGGATCATCACTGATGTACTGTGGATCATCACTGATGTACTATAGTTCATCACTGATGTACTATGGGCCATCACTGGTGTACTATGGATCATCACTGGTGTACTATGGATCATCACTGATGTACTATGGACCATCCCTGATGTACTGTGGATCATCACTGATATACTGTGGATCATCACTGATGTACTATGGATCATCACTGATGTACTATGGACCATCACTGGTGTACTATGGATCATCACTGATGTACTGTGGATCATCACTGATGTACTATAGTTCATCACTGATGTACTATGGGCCATCACTGGTGTACTATGGATCATCACTGGTGTACTATGGATCATCACTGTTGTACTATGGACCATCCCTGATGTACTGTGGATCATCACTGATGTACTATAGTTCATCACTGATGTACTATGGGCCATCACTGGTGTACTATGGATCATCACTGGTGTACTATGGATCATCACTGATGTACTTTGGACCATCCCTGATGTACTGTGGATCATCACTGATGTACTGTGGATCATCACTGATGTACTATGGATCATCACTGATGTACTATGGGCCATCACTGGTGTACTATGGGCCATCACTGGTGTACTATAGATCATCACTGGTGTACTATGGACCATCACTGATGTACTGTGGATCATCACTGATATACTGTGGACCATCCCTGATGTACTGTGGATCATCACTGAAGTATTGTGGATCATCACTGATGTACTGTGGATCATCACTGATGTACTGTGTATCATAACTGATGTAATGTGGATCATCACTGATGTACTATAGATCATCACTGATGTACTATGGACCATCACTGATGTACTATAGATCATCACTGATGTACTATGGACCATCACTGGTGTACTATGGATCATCACTGGTGTACTGTGGATCATCACTGGTGTACTATGGACCATCCCTGATGTACTGTGGATCATCACTGATGTACTGTGGATCATCACTGATGTACTATAGTTCATCACTGATGTACTATGGGCCATCACTGGTGTACTATGGATCATCACTGGTGTACTATGGATCATCACTGATGTACTATGGACCATCCCTGATGTACTGTGGATCAGCACTGATGTACTGTGGATCATCACTGATGTACTATGGATCATCACTGATGTACTATGGACCATCACTGATGTACTATAGATCATCACTGATGTACTATGGACCATCACTGGTGTACTATGGATCATCACTGGTGTACTGTGGATCATCACTGGTGTACTATGGACCATCCCTGATGTACTGTGGATCATCACTGATGTACTGTGAATCATCACTGATGTACTATAGTTCATCACTGATGTACTATAGGCCATCACTGGTGTACTATGGATCATCACTGGTGTACTATGGATCATCACTGATGTACTATGGACCATCCCTGATGTACTGTGGATCATCACTGATGTACTGTGGATCATCACTGATGTACTATGGATCATCACTGATGTACTGTGGATCATCACTGATGTACTATTGTTCATCACTGATGTACTATGGGCCATCACTGGTGTACTATGGATCATCACTGGTGTACTATGGATCATCACTGATGTACTATGGACCATCCCTGATGTACTGTGGATCATCACTGATGTACTATAGTTCATCACTGATGTACTATGGGCCATCACTGGTGTACTATGGATCATCACTGGTGTACTATGGATCATCACTGATGTACTATGGACCATCCCTGATGTACTGTGGATCATCACTGATGTACTGTGGATCATCACTGATGTACTATGGATCATCACTGATGTACTATGGGCCATCACTGGTGTACTATGGGCCATCACTGGTGTACTATGGATCATCACTGGTGTACTATGGACCATCACTGATGTACTATGGACCATCACTGATGTACTATGGATCATCACTGATATACTGTGGACCATCCCTGATGTACTGTGGATCATCACTGATGTACTGTGGATCATCACTGAAGTATTGTGGATCATCACTGATGTACTGTGGATCATCACTAATGTACTGTGGATCATAACTGATGTACTGTAGATCATCACTGATGTACTATAGATCATCACTGGTGTACTATGTATATAGATCATCACTGATGTACTATGGACCATCACTGATGTACTATAGATCATCACTGATGTACTATGGACCATCACTGGTGTACTATGGATCATCACTGGTGTACTGTGGATCATCACTGGTGTACTATGGACCATCCCTGATGTACTGTGGATCATCACTGATGTACTGTGGATCATCACTGATGTACTATAGTTCATCACTGATGTACTATGGGCCATCACTGGTGTACTATGGATCATCACTGATGTACTATGGACCATCCCTGATGTACTGTGGATCATCACTGATGTACTATAGTTCATCACTGATGTACTATGGGCCATCACTGGTGTACTATGGATCATCACTGGTGTACTATGGATCATCACTGATGTACTATAGATCATCACTCATGTACTATAGCTCATCACTGATGTACTATGGACCATCACTGGTGTACTATGGATCATCACTGGTGTACTGTGGATCATCACTGGTGTACTGTGGATCATCAGTGATGTACTGTGGATCATCACTGATGTACTATAGTTCATCACTGATGTACTATGGGCCATCACTGGTGTACTATGGATCATCACTGGTGTACTATGGATCATCACTGATGTACTATGGACCATCCCTGATGTACTGTGGATCATCACTGATATACTGTGGATCATCACTGATGTACTATGGATCATCACTGATGTACTGTGGATCATCACTGATGTACTATAGTTCATCACTGATGTACTATGGGCCATTACTGGTGTACTATGGATCATCACTGGTGTACTATGGATCATCACTGATGTACTATGGACCATCCCTGATGTACTGTGGATCATCACTGATGTACTATAGTTCATCACTGATGTACTATGGGCCATCACTGGTGTACTATGGATCATCACTGGTGTACTATGGATCATCACTGATGTACTATGGACCATCCCTGATGTACTGTGGATCATCACTGATGTACTGTGGATCATCACTGATGTACTATGGATCATCACTGATGTACTATGGGCCATCCCTGGTGTACTATGGGCCATCACTGGTGTACTATAGATCATCACTGGTGTACTATGGACCATCACTGATGTACTATGGATCATCACTGATATACTGTGGACCATCCCTGATGTACTGTGGATCATCACTGATGTACTGTGGATCATCACTGAAGTATTGTGGATAATCACTGATGTACTGTGGATCATCACTGATGTACTGTGTATCATAACTGATGTACTGTGGATCATCACTGATGCACTATAGATCATCACTGATGTACTATGGACCATCACTGATGTACTATAGATCATCACTGATGTACTATAGACCATCACTGGTGTACTATGGATCATCACTGGTGTACTGTGGATCATCACTGGTGTACTATGGACCATCCCTGATGTTCTGTGGATCATCACTGATGTACTGTGGATCATCACTGATGTATTATAGTTCATCACTGATGTACTATGGGCCATCACTGGTGTACTATGGATCATCACTGGTGTACTATGGATCATCACTGATGTACTATGGACCATCCCTGATGTACTGTGGATCATCACTGATGTACTGTGGATCATCACTGATGTACTGTGGATCATCACTGATGTACTATGGATCATCACTGATGTACTGTGGATCATCACTGATGTACTATTGTTCATCACTGATGTACTATGGGCCATCACTGGTGTACTATGGATCATCACTGGTGTACTATGGATCATCACTGATGTACTATGGACCATCCCTGATGTACTGTGGATCATCACTGATGTACTATAGTTCATCACTGATGTACTATGGGCCATCACTGGTGTACTATGGATCATCACTGGTGTACTATGGATCATCACTGATGTACTATGGACCATCCCTGATGTACTGTGGATCATCACTGATGTACTGTGGATCATCACTGATGTACTATGGATCATCACTGTTGTACTATGGGCCATCACTGGTGTACTATGGGCCATCACTGGTGTACTATGGATCATCACTGGTGTACTATGGATCATCACTGGTGTACTATGGACCATAACTGATGTACTATGGACCATCACTGATGTACTATGGATCATCACTGATATACTGTGGACCATCCCTGATGTACTGTGGATCATCACTGATGTACTGTGGATCATCACTGAAGTATTGTGGATCATCACTGATGTACTGTGGATCATCACTAATGTACTGTGGATCATAACTGATGTACTGTAGATCATCACTGATGTATTATAGATCATCACTGGTGTACTATGTATATAGATCATCACTGATGTACTATGGACCATCACTGATGTACTATAGATCATCACTGATGTACTATGGACCATCACTGGTGTACTATGGATCATCACTGGTGTACTGTGGATCATCACTGGTGTACTATGGACCATCCCTGATGTACTGTGGATCATCACTGATGTACTGTGGATCATCACTGATGTACTATAGTTCATCACTGATGTACTATGGGCCATCACTGGTGTACTATGGATCATCACTGGTGTACTATGGATCATCACTGATGTACTATGGACCATCCCTGATGTACTGTGGATCATCACTGGTGTACTATAGTTCATCACTGATGTACTATGGGCCATCACTGGTGTACTATGGATCATCACTGGTGTACTATGGATCATCACTGATGTACTATGGACCATCCCTGATGTACTGTGGATCATCACTGATGTACTGTGGATCATCACTGGTGTATAATGGACCATCACTGATGTACTGTGGACCACCACTGATGTACTGTGGATCATCACTGATGTACTGTGGATCATCCCTGGTGTACTATGGAACATTACTGGTGTACTATGGATCATCACTGGTGTACTATGGATCATCACTGATGTGCTATGGGCCATCACTGATGTACTATGGATCATCACTGATATACTGTGGACCATCCCTGATGTACTGTGGATCATCACTGATGTACTGTGGATCATCACTGAAGTATTGTGGATCATCACTGATGTACTGTGGATCATCACTGATGTACTGTGGATCATAACTGATGTACTGTGGATCATCACTGGTGTACTATGGATCATCACTGATGTACTATGGATCATCACTGATGTACTATGGACCATCACTGATGTACTATGGGCCATCACTGGTGTACTATGGATCATCACTGATGTACTGTGGATCATCACTGATGTACTGTGGGCCATCACTGATGTACTATGGATCATCACTGATATACTGTGGACCATCCCTGATGTATTGTGGATCATCACTGATGTACTGTGGATCATCACTGATGTACTATTAATTATCACTGAAGTACTATGGGCCATCACTGGTGTACTATGGATCATCACTGGTGTACTATGGATCATCACTGATGTACTATGGATCATCACTGATGTACTATGGATCATGACTGGTGTACTATGGATCATCACTGATGTACTGTGGACCATCCCTGATGTACTGTGGATCATCACTGATGTACTGTGGATCATCACTGATGTACTGTGGATCATCACTGATGTACTGAGGATCATCACTGATGTACTATGGATCATCACTGATGTACCTTGGATCATCACTGATGTACTGTGGACCATCACTGATGTACTGTGGATCATCACTGATGTACTATAGATCATCACTGTAGTACTATGGGCCATGACTGGTGTACTATGGATCATCACTGATGTACTATGGATCATCACTGATGTATTATGGATCATCACTGATGTACTATGAGCCATCACTGATGTACTATGGATCATCACTGGTGTACTATGGATCATCACTGATGTACTATGAGCCATCACTGATGTACTATGGATCATCACTGGTGTACTATGGATCATCACTGATGTACTATGGATCATCACTGATGTACTATGAGCCATCACTGATGTACTATGGGCCATCCCTGGTGTACTATGGATCATCACTGATGTACTGTGGATCATCACTGATGTACTATGGGACATCACTGGTGTACTATGGGCCATCACTGGTGTACTATGGATCATCACTGGTGTACTATGGGCCATCACTGGTGTACTATGGGCCATCACTGGTGTACTATGGATCATCACTGGTGTACTATGGACCATCACTGATGTACTATGGCTCATCACTGATATACTGTGGACCATCCCTGATATACTGTGGATCATCCCTGATGTACTGTGGATCATCACTGATCTACTGTGGGCCATCACAGGTGTACTGTGGGCCATCACAGGTGTACTATGGAGCATCACTGATGTACTATGGATCATCACTGGTGTACTACGGATCATCACTGGTGTACTATGGATCATCACTGATGTACTGTGGACCATCCCTGATGTACTATAGATCATCACTGATGTACTGTGGATCATCACTGATGTACTATGGGCCATCACTGGTGTACTATGGGCCATCACTGGTGTACTATGGATCATCACTGGATTACTATGGATCATCCCTGGTGTACTATGGACCATCACTGATGTGCTTTGGGCCATCACTGGTGTACTATGGATCATCACTGATGTACTGTGGACCATCCCTGATGTACTGTGGATCATCACTGATGTACTATGGATCATCACTGATGTACTATGGATCATCACTGATGTACTATGGACCATCACTGGTGTACTATGGACCATCACTGGTGTACTATGGATCATCACTGATGTACTGTGGATCATCACTGATGTACTGTGGGCCATCACTGATGTACTATGGATCATCACTGATATACTGTGGACAATCCCTGATGTATTGTGGATCATCACTGATGTACTGTGGATCATCACTGATGTACTATGGGCCATCACTGGTGTACTATGGATCATCACTGATGTACTATGGATCATCACTGATGTACTATGGATCATGACTGGTTTACTATGGATCATCACTGATGTACTGTGGACCATCCCTGATGTCCTGTGGATCATCACTGATGTACTGTGGATCATCACTGATGTACTGTGGATGATCACTGATGTACTGTGGATCATCATTGATGTACTGAGGATCATCACTGATGTACTATGGATCATCACTGATGTACCGTGGATCATCACTGATGTACTGTGGATCATCACTGATGTACTGTGGATCATCACTGATGTACTATAGATCATCACTGAAGTACTATGGGCCATCACTGGTGTACTATGGATCATCACTGATGTATTATGGATCATCACTGATGTACTATGAGCCATCACTGATGTACTATGGATCATCACTGGTGTACTATGGATCATCACTGATGTACTATGGATCATCACTGATGTACTATGAGCCATCACTGATGTACTATGGATCATCACTGGTGTACTATGGATCATCACTGATGTACTATGGATCATCACTGATGTACTATGAGCCATCACTGATGTACTATGGGCCATCCCTGGTGTACTATGGATCATCACTGATGTACTGTGGATCATCACTGATGTACTATGGGACATCACTGGTATACTATGGGCCATCTCTGGTGTACTATGGATCATCACTGGTGTACTATGGGCCATCACTGGTGAACTATGGATCATCACTGGTGTACTATGGACCATCACTGATTTACTATGGACCATCACTGATGTACTGTGGATCATCACTGATGTACTGTGGGTCATCCCTGGTGTACTATGGATCATCACTGGTGTAATATGGATCATCACTGATGTACTATGGGCCATCACTGATGTACTATGGATCATCACTGATGTACTGTGGACCATCCGTGATGTACTGTGGATCATCACTGATGTACTATGGACCATCCCTGATGTACTATGGACCATCCCTGATGTACTGTGAATCATCACTGGTGTACTGTGGATCATCACTGATGTACTATAGATCATCACTGATGTACTGTGGATCATCACTGATGTACTATGGGCCATCACTGGTGTACTATGGGCCATCACTGGTGTACTATGGATCATCACTGATGTACTGTGGATCATCCCTGATGTACTGTGGGCCATCACTGATGTACTGTGGATCATCACTGATGTACTATGGATCATCACTGATGTACTATGGGCCATCACTGGTGTACTATGGGCCATCACTGGTGTACTATAGATCATCACTGGTGTACTATGGACCATCACTGATGTACTATGGATCATCACTGATATACTGTGGACCATCCCTGATGTACTGTGGATCATCACTGATGTACTGTGGATCATCACTGAAGTATTGTGGATCATCACTGATGTACTGTGGATCATCACTGATGTACTGTGTATCATAACTGATGTACTGTGGATCATCACTGATGTACTATAGATCATCACTGATGTACTATGGACCATCACTGATGTACTATAGATCATCACTGATATACTATGGACCATCACTGGTGTACTATGGATCATCACTGGTGTACTGTGGATCATCACTGGTGTACTATGGACCATCCCTGATGTACTGTGGATCATCACTGATGTACTGTGGATCATCACTGATGTACTATAGTTCATCACTGATGTACTATGGGCCATCACTGGTGTACTATGGATCATCACTGGTGTACTATGGATCATCACTGATGTACTATGGACCATCCCTGATGTACTGTGGATCATCACTGATGTACTGTGGATCATCACTGATGTACTATGGATCATCACTGATGTACTGTGGATCATCACTGATGTACTATTGTTCATCACTGATGTACTATGGGCCATCACTGGTGTACTATGGATCATCACTGGTGTACTATGGATCATCACTGATGTACTATGGACCATCCCTGATGTACTGTGGATCATCACTGATGTACTATAGTTCATCACTGATGTACTATGGGCCATCACTGGTGTACTATGGATCATCACTGGTGTACTATGGATCATCACTGGTGTACTATGGGCCATCACTGGTGTACTATGGATCATCACTGGTGTACTATGGATCATCACTGGTGTACTATGGACCATCACTGATGTACTATGGACCATCACTGATGTACTATGGATCATCACTGATATACTGTGGACCATCCCTGATGTACTGTGGATCATCACTGATGTACTGTGGATCATCACTGAAGTATTGTGGATCATCACTGATGTACTGTGGATCATCACTAATGTACTGTGGATCATAACTGATGTACTGTAGATCATTACTGATGTACTATAGATCATCACTGGTGTACTATGTATATAGATCATCACTGATGTACTATGGACCATCACTAATGTACTATAGATCATCACTGATGTACTATGGACCATCACTGGTGTACTATGGATCATCACTGGTGTACTGTGGATCATCACTGGTGTACTATGGACCATCCCTGATGTACTGTGGATCATCACTGATGTACTGTGGATCATCACTGATGTACTATAGTTCATCACTGATGTACTATGGGCCATCACTGGTGTACTATGGATCATTACTGGTGTACTATGGATCATCACTGATGTACTATGGACCATCCCTGATGTACTGTGGATCATCACTGATGTACTATAGTTCATCACTGATGTACTATGGGCCATCACTGGTGTACTATGGATCATCACTGGTGTACTATGGATCATAACTGATGTACTATGGATCATCACTGATGTACTATGAGCCATCACTGATGTACTATGGGCCATCCCTGGTGTACTATGGATCATCACTGATGTACTGTGGATCATCACTGATGTACTATGGGACATCACTGGTATACTATGGGCCATCTCTGGTGTACTATGGATCATCACTGGTGTACTATGGGCCATCACTGGTGAACTATGGATCATCACTGGTGTACTATGGACCATCACTGATTTACTATGGACCATCACTGATGTACTGTGGATCATCACTGATGTACTGTGGGTCATCCCTGGTGTACTATGGATCATCACTGGTGTAATATGGATCATCACTGATGTACTATGGGCCATCACTGATGTACTATGGATCATCACTGATGTACTGTGGACCATCCGTGATGTACTGTGGATCATCACTGATGTACTATGGACCATCCCTGATGTACTATGGACCATCCCTGATGTACTGTGAATCATCACTGGTGTACTGTGGATCATCACTGATGTACTATAGATCATCACTGATGTACTGTGGATCATCACTGATGTACTATGGGCCATCACTGGTGTACTATGGGCCATCACTGGTGTACTATGGATCATCACTGATGTACTGTGGATCATCCCTGATGTACTGTGGGCCATCACTGATGTACTGTGGATCATCACTGATGTACTATGGATCATCACTGATGTACTATGGGCCATCACTGGTGTACTATGGGCCATCACTGGTGTACTATAGATCATCACTGGTGTACTATGGACCATCACTGATGTACTATGGATCATCACTGATATACTGTGGACCATCCCTGATGTACTGTGGATCATCACTGATGTACTGTGGATCATCACTGAAGTATTGTGGATCATCACTGATGTACTGTGGATCATCACTGATGTACTGTGTATCATAACTGATGTACTGTGGATCATCACTGATGTACTATAGATCATCACTGATGTACTATGGACCATCACTGATGTACTATAGATCATCACTGATGTACTATGGACCATCACTGGTGTACTATGGATCATCACTGGTGTACTGTGGATCATCACTGGTGTACTATGGACCATCCCTGATGTACTGTGGATCATCACTGATGTACTGTGGATCATCACTGATGTACTATAGTTCATCACTGATGTACTATGGGCCATCACTGGTGTACTGTGGATCATCACTGGTGTACTATGGATCATCACTGATGTACTATGGACCATCCCTGATGTACTGTGGATCATCACTGATGTACTGTGGATCATCACTGATGTACTATGGATCATCACTGATGTACTGTGGATCATCACTGATGTACTATTGTTCATCACTGATGTACTATGGGCCATCACTGGTGTACTATGGATCATCACTGGTGTACTATGGATCATCACTGATGTACTATGGACCATCCCTGATGTACTGTGGATCATCACTGATGTACTATAGTTCATCACTGATGTACTATGGGCCATCACTGGTGTACTATGGATCATCACTGGTGTACTATGGATCATCACTGATGTACTATGGACCATCCCTGATGTACTGTGGATCATCACTGATGTACTGTGGATCATCACTGATGTACTATGGATCATCACTGATGTACTATGGGCCATCACTGGTGTACTATGGGCCATCACTGGTGTACTATGGATCATCACTGGTGTACTATGGACCATCACTGATGTACTATGGACCATCACTGATGTACTATGGATCATCACTGATATACTGTGGACCATCCCTGATGTACTGTGGATCATCACTGATGTACTGTGGATCATCACTGAAGTATTGTGGATCATCACTGATGTACTGTGGATCATCACTGATGTACTGTGTATCATAACTGATGTACTGTGGATCATCACTGATGTACTGTGGATCATCACTGATGTACTGTGGATCATCACTGATGTACTATGGATCATCACTGATGTACTGTGGATCATCACTGATGTACTATTGTTCATCACTGATGTACTATGGGCCATCACTGGTGTACTATGGATCATCACTGGTGTACTATGGATCATCACTGATGTACTATGGACCATCCCTGATGTACTGTGGATCATCACTGATGTACTATAGTTCATCACTGATGTACTATGGGCCATCACTGGTGTACTATGGATCATCACTGGTGTACTATGGATCATCACTGGTGTACTATGGGCCATCACTGGTGTACTATGGATCATCACTGGTGTACTATGGATCATCACTGGTGTACTATGGACCATCACTGATGTACTATGGACCATCACTGATGTACTATGGATCATCACTGATATACTGTGGACCATCCCTGATGTACTGTGGATCATCACTGATGTACTGTGGATCATCACTGAAGTATTGTGGATCATCACTGATGTACTGTGGATCATCACTAATGTACTGTGGATCATAACTGATGTACTGTAGATCATTACTGATGTACTATAGATCATCACTGGTGTACTATGTATATAGATCATCACTGATGTACTATGGACCATCACTAATGTACTATAGATCATCACTGATGTACTATGGACCATCACTGGTGTACTATGGATCATCACTGGTGTACTGTGGATCATCACTGGTGTACTATGGACCATCCCTGATGTACTGTGGATCATCACTGATGTACTGTGGATCATCACTGATGTACTATAGTTCATCACTGATGTACTATGGGCCATCACTGGTGTACTATGGATCATTACTGGTGTACTATGGATCATCACTGATGTACTATGGACCATCCCTGATGTACTGTGGATCATCACTGATGTACTATAGTTCATCACTGATGTACTATGGGCCATCACTGGTGTACTATGGATCATCACTGGTGTACTATGGATCATAACTGATGTACTATGGATCATCACTGATGTACTATGAGCCATCACTGATGTACTATGGGCCATCCCTGGTGTACTATGGATCATCACTGATGTACTGTGGATCATCACTGATGTACTATGGGACATCACTGGTATACTATGGGCCATCTCTGGTGTACTATGGATCATCACTGGTGTACTATGGGCCATCACTGGTGAACTATGGATCATCACTGGTGTACTATGGACCATCACTGATTTACTATGGACCATCACTGATGTACTGTGGATCATCACTGATGTACTGTGGGTCATCCCTGGTGTACTATGGATCATCACTGGTGTAATATGGATCATCACTGATGTACTATGGGCCATCACTGATGTACTATGGATCATCACTGATGTACTGTGGACCATCCGTGATGTACTGTGGATCATCACTGATGTACTATGGACCATCCCTGATGTACTATGGACCATCCCTGATGTACTGTGAATCATCACTGGTGTACTGTGGATCATCACTGATGTACTATAGATCATCACTGATGTACTGTGGATCATCACTGATGTACTATGGGCCATCACTGGTGTACTATGGGCCATCACTGGTGTACTATGGATCATCACTGATGTACTGTGGATCATCCCTGATGTACTGTGGGCCATCACTGATGTACTGTGGATCATCACTGATGTACTATGGATCATCACTGATGTACTATGGGCCATCACTGGTGTACTATGGGCCATCACTGGTGTACTATAGATCATCACTGGTGTACTATGGACCATCACTGATGTACTATGGATCATCACTGATATACTGTGGACCATCCCTGATGTACTGTGGATCATCACTGATGTACTGTGGATCATCACTGAAGTATTGTGGATCATCACTGATGTACTGTGGATCATCACTGATGTACTGTGTATCATAACTGATGTACTGTGGATCATCACTGATGTACTATAGATCATCACTGATGTACTATGGACCATCACTGATGTACTATAGATCATCACTGATGTACTATGGACCATCACTGGTGTACTATGGATCATCACTGGTGTACTGTGGATCATCACTGATGTACTATGGACCATCCCTGATGTACTGTGGATCATCACTGATGTACTGTGGATCATCACTGATGTACTATAGTTCATCACTGATGTACTATGGGCCATCACTGGTGTACTATGGATCATCACTGGTGTACTATGGATCATCACTGATGTACTATGGACCATCCCTGATGTACTGTGGATCATCACTGATGTACTGTGGATCATCACTGATGTACTATGGATCATCACTGATGTACTGTGGATCATCACTGATGTACTATTGTTCATCACTGATGTACTATGGGCCATCACTGGTGTACTATGGATCATCACTGGTGTACTATGGATCATCACTGATGTACTATGGACCATCCCTGATGTACTGTGGATCATCACTGATGTACTATAGTTCATCACTGATGTACTATGGGCCATCACTGGTGTACTATGGATCATCACTGGTGTACTATGGATCATCACTGATGTACTATGGACCATCCCTGATGTACTGTGGATCATCACTGATGTACTGTGGATCATCACTGATGTACTATGGATCATCACTGATGTACTATGGGCCATCACTGGTGTACTATGGGCCATCACTGGTGTACTATGGATCATCACTGGTGTACTATGGATCATCACTGGTGTACTATGGACCATCACTGATGTACTATGGACCATCACTGATGTACTATGGATCATCACTGATATACTGTGGACCATCCCTGATGTACTGTGGATCATCACTGATGTACTGTGGATCATCACTGAAGTATTGTGGATCATCACTGATGTACTGTGGATCATCACTAATGTACTGTGGATCATAACTGATGTACTGTAGATCATTACTGATGTACTATAGATCATCACTGGTGTACTATGTATATAGATCATCACTGATGTACTATGGACCATCACTAATGTACTATAGATCATCACTGATGTACTATGTACCATCACTGGTGTACTATGGATCATCACTGGTGTACTGTGGATCATCACTGGTGTACTATGGACCATCCCTGATGTACTGTGGATCATCACTGATGTACTGTGGATCATCACTGATGTACTATAGTTCATCACTGATGTGCTATGGGCCATCACTGGTGTACTATGGATCATTACTGGTGTACTATGGATCATCACTGATGTACTATGGACCATCCCTGATGTACTGTGGATCATCACTGATGTACTATAGTTCATCACTGATGTACTATGGGCCATCACTGGTGTACTATGGATCATCACTGGTGTACTATGGATCATCACTGATGTACTATGGACCATCCCTGATGTACTGTGGATCATCACTGATGTACTGTGGATCATCATTGATGTACTATGGATCATCACTGATGTACTATGGGCCATCACTGGTGTACTACGGGCCATCACTGGTGTACTATGGATCATCACTGGTGTACTATGGATCATCACTGGTGTACTATGGACCATCACTGATGTACTGTGGACCACCACTGATGTACTGTGGATCATCACTGATGTACTGTGGATCATCCCTGGTGTACTATGGAACATTACTGGTGTACTATGGATCATCACTGGTGTACTATGGATCATCACTGATGTACTATGGGCCATCACTGATGTACTATGGATCATCACTGATATACTGTGGACCATCCCTGATGTACTGTGGATCATCACTGATGTACTGTGGATCATCACTGAAGTATTGTGGATCATCACTGATGTACTGTGGATCATCACTGATGTACTGTGGATCATAACTGATGTACTGTGGATCATCACTGGTGTACTATGGATCATCACTGATGTACTATGGATCATCACTGATGTACTATGGACCATCACTGATGTACTATGGGCCATCACTGGTGTACTATGGATCATCACTGATGTACTGTGGATCATCACTGATGTACTGTGGGCCATCACTGATGTACTATGGATCATCACTGATATACTGTGGACCATCCCTGATGTATTGTGGATCATCACTGATGTACTGTGGATCATCACTGATGTACTATTAATTATCACTGAAGTACTATGGGCCATCACTGGTGTACTATGGTTCATCACTGGTGTACTATGGATCATCACTGATGTACTATGGATCATCACTGATGTACTATGGATCATGACTGGTGTACTATGGATCATCACTGATGTACTGTGGACCATCCCTGATGTACTATGGATCATCACTGATGTACTGTGGATCATCACTGATGTACTGTGGATCATCACTGATGTACTGAGGATCATCACTGATGTACTATGGATCATCACTGATGTACCTTGGCTCATCACTGATGTACTGTGGATCATCACTGATGTACTGTGGATCATCACTGATGTACTATAGATCATCACTGTAGTACTATGGGCCATGACTGGTGTACTATGGATCATCACTGATGTACTATGGATCATCACTGATGTATTATGGATCATCACTGATGTACTATGAGCCATCACTGATGTACTATGGATCATCACTGGTGTACTATGGATCATCACTGATGTACTATGAGCCATCACTGATGTACTATGGATCATCACTGGTGTACTATGGATCATCACTGATGTACTATGGATCATCACTGATGTACTATGAGCCATCACTGATGTACTATGGGCCATCCCTGGTGTACTATGGATCATCACTGATGTACTGTGGATCATCACTGATGTACTATGGGACATCACTGGTGTACTATGGGCCATCACTGGTGTACTATGGATCATCACTGGTGTACTATGGGCCATCACTGGTGTACTATGGGCCATCACTGGTGTACTATGGATCATCACTGGTGTACTATGGACCATCACTGATGTACTATGGCTCATCACTGATATACTGTGGACCATCCCTGATATACTGTGGATCATCCCTGATGTACTGTGGATCATCACTGATCTACTGTGGGCCATCACAGGTGTACTGTGGGCCATCACAGGTGTACTATGGAGCATCACTGATGTACTATGGATCATCACTGGTGTACTATGGATCATCACTGATGTACTGTGGACCATCCCTGATGTACTATAGATCATCACTGATGTACTGTGGATCATCACTGATGTACTATGGGCCATCACTGGTGTACTATGGGCCATCACTGGTGTACTATGGATCATCACTGGATTACTATGGATCATCCCTGGTGTACTATGGACCATCACTGATGTGCTTTGGGCCATCACTGGTGTACTATGGATCATCACTGATGTACTGTGGACCATCCCTGATGTACTGTGGATCATCACTGATGTACTATGGATCATCACTGATGTACTATGGACCATCACTGGTGTACAATGGACCATCACTGGTGTACTATGGATCATCACTGATGTACTGTGGATCATCACTGATGTACTGTGGGCCATCACTGATGTACTATGGATCATCACTGATATACTGTGGACCATTCCTGATGTATTGTGGATCATCACTGATGTACTGTGGATCATCACTGATGTACTATAGATCATCACTGAAGTACTATGGGCCATCACTGGTGTACTATGGATCATCACTGGTGTACTATGGGCCATCACTGGTGTACTATGGATCATCACTGATGTACTATGGATCATCACTGATGTACTATGGATCATGACTGGTTCACTATGGATCATCACTGATGTACTGTGGACCATCCCTGATGTCCTGTGGATCATCACTGATGTACTGTGGATCATCACTGATGTACTGTGGATCATCACTGATGTACTGTGGATCATCATTGATGTACTGAGGATCATCACTGATGTACTATGGATCATCACTGATGTACCGTGGATCATCACTGATGTACTGTGGATCATCACTGATGTACTGTGGATCATCACTGATGTACTATAGATCATCACTGAAGTACTATGGGCCATCACTGGAGTACTATGGATCATCACTGATGTATTATGGATCATCACTGATGTACTATGAGCCATCACTGATGTACTATGGATCATCACTGGTGTACTATGGATCATCACTGATGTACTATGGATCATCACTGATGTACTATGAGCCATCACTGATGTACTATGGATCATCACTGGTGTACTATGGATCATCACTGATGTACTATGGATCATCACTGATGTACTATGAGCCATCACTGATGTACTATGGGCCATCCCTGGTGTACTATGGATCATCACTGATGTACTGTGGATCATCACTGATGTACTATGGGACATCACTGGTATACTATGGGCCATCTCTGGTGTACTATGGATCATCACTGGTGTACTATGGGCCATCACTGGTGAACTATGGATCATCACTGGTGTACTATGGACCATCACTGATTTACTATGGACCATCACTGATGTACTGTGGATCATCCCTGATGTACTGTGGGTCATCCCTGGTGTACTATGGATCATCACTGGTGTAATATGGATCATCACTGATGTACTATGGGCCATCACTGATGTACTATGGATCATCACTGATGTACTGTGGACCATCCCTGATGTACTGTGGATCATCACTGATGTACTATGGACCATCCCTGATGTACTATGGACCATCCCTGATGTACTGTGAATCATCACTGGTGTACTGTGGATCATCACTGATGTACTATAGATCATCACTGATGTACTGTGGATCATCACTGATGTACTCTGGGCCATCACTGGTGTACTATGGGCCATCACTGGTGTACTATGGATCATCACTGATGTACTGTGGATCATCCCTGATGTACTGTGGGCCATCACTGATGTACTATGGATCATGACTGGTGTACTATGGATCATGACTGGTGTACTATGGATCATCACTGATGTACTGTGGACCATCCCTGATGTACTGTGGATCATCACTGATGTACTGTGGATCATCACTGATGTACTGTGGATCATCACTGATGTACTGTGGATCATCCCTGATGTACTATGGACCATCCCTGATGTACTATGGACCATCCCTGATGTACTGTGGATCATCACTGATGTACTATAGATCATCACTGATGTACTATGGGCCATCACTGGTGTACTATGGATCATCACTGGTGTACTATGGATCATCACTGATGTACTGTGGATCATCACTGATGTACTGTGGATCATCACTGATGTACTATGGATCATCACTGATGTACTGTGGATCATCACTGATGTACTATAGTTCATCACTGATGTACTATGGGCCATCACTGATGTACTATGGATCATCACTGGTGTGCTATGGATCATCACTGATGTACTATGGACCATCCCTGATGTACTGTGGATCATCACTGATGTACTATAGTTCATCACTGATGTACTATGGGCCATCACTGGTGTACTATGGATCATCACTGGTGTACTATGGATCATCACTGATGTACTATGGACCATCCCTGATGTACTGTGGATCATCACTGATGTACTGTGGATCATCACTGATGTACTATGGATCATCACTGATGTACTATGGGCCATCACTGGTGTACTATGGATCATCACTGATGTACTGTGGATCATCACTGATGTACTATGGGACATCACTGGTGTACTATGGGCCATCACTGGTGTACTATGGATCATCACTGGTGTACTATGGGCCATCACTGGTGTACTATGGGCCATCACTGGTGTACTATGGATCATCACTGGTGTACTATGGACCATCACTGATGTACTATGGCTCATCACTGATATACTGTGGACCATCCCTGATATACTGTGGATCATCCCTGATGTACTGTGGATCATCACTGATCTACTGTGGGCCATCACAGGTGTACTGTGGGCCATCACAGGTGTACTATGGAGCATCACTGATGTACTATGGATCATCACTGGTGTACTATGGATCATCACTGATGTACTGTGGACCATCCCTGATGTACTATAGATCATCACTGATGTACTGTGGATCATCACTGATGTACTATGGGCCATCACTGGTGTACTATGGGCCATCACTGGTGTACTATGGATCATCACTGGATTACTATGGATCATCCCTGGTGTACTATGGACCATCACTGATGTGCTTTGGGCCATCACTGGTGTACTATGGATCATCACTGATGTACTGTGGACCATCCCTGATGTACTGTGGATCATCACTGATGTACTATGGATCATCACTGATGTACTATGGACCATCACTGGTGTACTATGGACCATCACTGGTGTACTATGGATCATCACTGATGTACTGTGGATCATCACTGATGTACTGTGGGCCATCACTGATGTACTATGGATCATCACTGATATACTGTGGACAATCCCTGATGTATTGTGGATCATCACTGATGTACTGTGGATCATCACTGATGTACTATGGGCCATCACTGGTGTACTATGGATCATCACTGATGTACTATGGATCATCACTGATGTACTATGGATCATGACTGGTTTACTATGGATCATCACTGATGTACTGTGGACCATCCCTGATGTCCTGTGGATCATCACTGATGTACTGTGGATCATCACTGATGTACTGTGGATCATCACTGATGTACTGTGGATCATCATTGATGTACTGAGGATAATCACTGATGTACTATGGATCATCACTGATGTACCATGGATCATCACTGATGTACTGTGGATCATCACTGATGTACTGTGGATCATCACTGATGTACTATAGATCATCACTGAAGTACTATGGGCCATCACTGGTGTACTATGGATCATCACTGATGTATTATGGATCATCACTGATGTACTATGAGCCATCACTGATGTACTATGGATCATCACTGGTGTACTATGGATCATCACTGATGTACTATGGATCATCACTGATGTACTATGAGCCATCACTGATGTACTATGGATCATCACTGGTGTACTATGGATCATCACTGATGTACTATGGATCATCACTGATGTACTATGAGCCATCACTGATGTACTATGGGCCATCCCTGGTGTACTATGGATCATCACTGATGTACTGTGGATCATCACTGATGTACTATGGGACATCACTGGTATGCTATGGGCCATCTCTGGTGTACTATGGATCATCACTGGTGTACTATGGGCCATCACTGGTGAACTATGGATCATCACTGGTGTACTATGGGCCATCACTGGTGAACTATGGATCATCACTGGTGTACTATGGACCATCACTGATTTACTATGGACCATCACTGATGTACTGTGGATCATCACTGATGTACTGTGGGTCATCCCTGGTGTACTATGAATCATCACTGGTGTAATATGGATCATCACTGATGTACTATGGGCCATCACTGATGTACTATGGATCATCACTGATGTACTGTGGACCATCCGTGATGTACTGTGGATCATCACTGATGTACTATGGACCATCCCTGATGTACTATGGACCATCCCTGATGTACTGTGAATCATCACTGGTGTACTGTGGATCATCACTGATGTACTATAGATCATCACTGATGTACTGTGGATCATCACTGATGTACTATGGGCCATCACTGGTGTACTATGGGCCATCACTGGTGTACTATGGATCATCACTGATGTACTGTGGATCATCCCTGATGTACTGTGGGCCATCACTGATGTACTGTGGATCATCACTGATGTACTATGGATCATCACTGATGTACTATGGGCCATCACTGGTGTACTATGGGCCATCACTGGTGTACTATAGATCATCACTGGTGTACTATGGACCATCACTGATGTACTATGGATCATCACTGATATACTGTGGACCATCCCTGATGTACTGTGGATCATCACTGATGTACTGTGGATCATCACTGAAGTATTGTGGATCATCACTGATGTACTGTGAATCATCACTGATGTACTGTGTATCATAACTGATGTACTGTGGATCATCACTGATGTACTATAGATCATCACTGATGTACTATGGACCATCACTGATGTACTATAGATCATCACTGATGTACTATGGACCATCACTGGTGTACTATGGATCATCACTGGTGTACTGTGGATCATCACTGGTGTACTATGGACCATCCCTGATGTACTGTGGATCATCACTGATGTACTGTGGATCATCACTGATGTACTATAGTTCATCACTGATGTACTATGGGCCATCACTGGTGTACTATGGATCATCACTGGTGTACTATGGATCATCACTGATGTACTATGGACCATCCCTGATGTACTGTGGATCATCACTGATGTACTGTGGATCATCACTGATGTACTATGGATCATCACTGATGTACTGTGGATCATCACTGATGTACTATTGTTCATCACTGATGTACTATGGGCCATCACTGGTGTACTATGGATCATCACTGGTGTACTATGGATCATCACTGATGTACTATGGACCATCCCTGATGTACTGTGGATCATCACTGATGTACTATAGTTCATCACTGATGTACTATGGGCCATCACTGGTGTACTATGGATCATCACTGGTGTACTATGGATCATCACTGATGTACTATGGACCATCCCTGATGTACTGTGGATCATCACTGATGTACTGTGGATCATCACTGATGTACTATGGATCATCACTGATGTACTATGGGCCATCACTGGTGTACTATGGGCCATCACTGGTGTACTATGGATCATCACTGGTGTACTATGGACCATCACTGATGTACTATGGACCATCACTGATGTACTATGGATCATCACTGATATACTGTGGACCATCCCTGATGTACTGTGGATCATCACTGATGTACTGTGGATCATCACTGAAGTATTGTGGATCATCACTGATGTACTGTGGATCATCACTAATGTACTGTGGATCATAACTGATGTACTGTAGATCATCACTGATGTACTATAGATCATCACTGGTGTACTATGTATATAGACCATCACTGGTGTACTATGGATCATCACTGGTGTACTGTGGATCATCACTGGTGTACTATGGACCATCCCTGATGTACTGTGGATCATCACTGATGTACTGTGGATCATCACTGATGTACTATAGTTCATCACTGATGTACTATGGGCCATCACTGGTGTACTATGGATCATCACTGGTGTACTATGGATCATCACTGATGTACTATGGACCATCCCTGATGTACTGTGGATCATCACTGATGTACTATAGTTCATCACTGATGTACTATGGGCCATCACTGGTGTACTATGGATCATCACTGGTGTACTATGGATCATCACTGATGTACTATGGACCATCCCTGATGTACTGTGGATCATCACTGATGTACTGTGGATCATCATTGATGTACTATGGATCATCACTGATGTACTATGGGCCATCACTGGTTTACTACGGGCCATCACTGGTGTACTATAGATCATCACTGGTGTACTATGGATCATCACTGGTGTACTATGGACCATCACTGATGTACTGTGGACCACCACTGATGTACTGTGGATCATCACTGATGTACTGTGGATCATCCCTGGTGTACTATGGAACATTACTGGTGTACTATGGATCATCACTGGTGTACTATGGATCATCACTGATGTACTATGGGCCATCACTGATGTACTATGGATCATCACTGATATACTGTGGACCATCCCTGATGTACTGTGGATCATCACTGATGTACTGTGGATCATCACTGAAGTATTGTGGATCATCACTGATGTACTGTGGATCATCACTGATGTACTGTGGATCATAACTGATGTACTGTGGATCATCACTGGTGTACTATGGATCATCACTGATGTACTATGGATCATCACTGATGTACTATGGACCATCACTGATGTACTATGGGCCATCACTGGTGTACTATGGATCATCACTGATGTACTGTGGATCATCACTGATGTACTGTGGGCCATCACTGATGTACTATTTATCATCACTGATGTACTATGGGCCATCCCTGGTGTACTATGGATCATCACTGGTGTACTATGGATCATCACTGATGTACTATGGATCATCACTGATGTACTATGGATCATGACTGGTGTACTATGGATCATCACTGATGTACTGTGGACCATCCCTGATGTACTGTGGATCATCACTGATGTACTGTGGATCATCACTGATGTACCTTGGATCATCACTGATGTACTATGGATCATCACTGATGTACCTTGGATCATCACTGATGTACTGTGGATCATCACTGATGTACTGTGGATCATCACTGATGTACTATAGATCATCACTGTAGTACTATGGGCCATGACTGGTGTACTATGGATCATCACTGATGTGCTATGGATCATCACTGATGTATTATGGATCATCACTGATGTACTATGAGCCATCACTGATGTACTATGGATCATCACTGGTGTACTATGGATCATCACTGATGTACTATGAGCCATCACTGATGTACTATGGATCATCACTGGTGTACTATGGATCATCACTGATGTACTATGGATCATCACTGATGTACTATGAGCCATCACTGATGTACTATGGGCCATCCCTGGTGTACTATGGATCATCACTGATGTACTGTGGATCATCACTGATGTACTATGGGACATCACTGGTGTACTATGGGCCATCACTGGTGTACTATGGATCATCACTGGTGTACTATGGGCCATCACTGGTGTACTATGGGCCATCACTGGTGTACTATGGATCATCACTGGTGTACTATGGACCATCACTGATGTACTATGGCTCATCACTGATATACTGTGGACCATCCCTGATATACTGTGGATCATCCCTGATGTACTGTGGATCATCACTGATCTACTGTGGGCCATCACAGGTGTACTGTGGGCCATCACAGGTGTACTATGGAGCATCACTGATGTACTATGGATAATCACTGGTGTACTATGGATCATCACTGATGTACTGTGGACCATCCCTGATGTACTATAGATCATCACTGATGTACTGTGGATCATCACTGATGTACTATGGGCCATCACTGGTGTACTATGGGCCATCACTGGTGTACTATGGATCATCACTGGATTACTATGGATCATCCCTGGTGTACTATGGACCATCACTGATGTGCTTTGGGCCATCACTGGTGTACTATGGATCATCACTGATGTACTGTGGACCATCCCTGATGTACTGTGGATCATCACTGATGTACTATGGATCATCACTGATGTACTATGGACCATCACTGGTGTACTATGGACCATCACTGGTGTACTATGGATCATCACTGATGTACTGTGGATCATCACTGATGTACTGTGGGCCATCACTGATGTACTATGGATCATCACTGATATACTGTGGACCATCCCTGATGTATTGTGGATCATCACTGATGTACTGTGGATCATCACTGATGTACTATAGATCATCACTGAAGTACTATGGGCCATCACTGGTGTACTATGGATCATCACTGGTGTACTATGGGCCATCACTGATGTGCTTTGGGCCATCACTGGTGTACTATGGATCATCACTGATGTACTGTGGACCATCCCTGATGTACTGTGGATCATCACTGATGTACTATGGACCATCACTGGTGTACTATGGACCATCACTGGTGTACTATGGATCATCACTGATGTACTGTGGATCATCACTGATGTACTGTGGGCCATCACTGATGTACTATGGATCATCACTGATATACTGTGGACCATCCCTGATGTATTGTGGATCATCACTGATGTACTGTGGATCATCACTGATGTACTGTGGATCATCACTGATGTACTATAGATCATCACTGAAGTACTATGGGCCATCACTGGTGTACTATGGATCATCACTGGTGTACTATGGGCCATCACTGGTGTACTGTGGATCATCACTGATGTACTGTGGATCATCACTGATGTACTGTGGATCATCATTGATGTACTGAGGATCATCACTGATGTACTATGGATCATCACTGATGTACCGTGGATCATCACTGATGTACTGTGGATCATCACTGATGTACTGTGGATCATCACTGATGTACTATGGGCCATCACTGGTGTACTATGGATCATCACTGGATTACTATGGATCATCCCTGGTGTACTATGGACCATCACTGATGTGCTTTGGGCCATCACTGGTGTACTATGGATCATCACTGATGTACTGTGGACCATCCCTGATGTACTGTGGATCATCACTGATGTACTATGGATCATCACTGATGTACTATGGACCATCACTGGTGTACTATGGACCATCACTGGTGTACTATGGATCATCACTGATGTACTGTGGATCATCACTGATGTACTGTGGGCCATCACTGATGTACTATGGATCATCACTGATATACTGTGGACAATCCCTGATGTATTGTGGATCATCACTGATGTACTGTGGATCATCACTGATGTACTATTGGCCATCACTGGTGTACTATGGATCATCACTGATGTACTATGGATCATCACTGATGTACTATGGATCATGACTGGTTTACTATGGATCATCACTGATGTACTGTGGACCATCCCTGATGTCCTGTGGATCATCACTGATGTACTGTGGATCATCACTGATGTACTGTGGATCATCACTGATGTACTGTGGATCATCATTGATGTACTGAGGATCATCACTGATGTACTATGGATCATCACTGATGTACCGTGGATCATCACTGATGTACTGTGGATCATCACTGATGTACTGTGGATCATCACTGATGTACTATAGATCATCACTGAAGTACTATGGGCCATCACTGGTGTACTATGGATCATCACTGATGTATTATGGATCATCACTGATGTACTATGAGCCATCACTGATGTACTATGGATCATCACTGGTGTACTATGGATCATCACTGATGTACTATGGATCATCACTGATGTACTATGAGCCATCACTGATGTACAATGGATCATCACTGGTGTACTATGGATCATCACTGATGTACTATGGATCATCACTGATGTACTATGAGCCATCACTGATGTACTATGGGCCATCCCTGGTGTACTATGGATCATCACTGATGTACTGTGGATCATCACTGATGTACTATGGGACATCACTGGTATGCTATGGGCCATCTCTGGTGTACTATGGATCATCACTGGTGTACTATGGGCCATCACTGGTGAACTATGGATCATCACTGGTGTACTATGGACCATCACTGATTTACTATGGACCATCACTGATGTACTGTGGATCATCACTGATGTACTGTGGGTCATCCCTGGTGTACTATGAATCATCACTGGTGTAATATGGATCATCACTGATGTACTATGGGCCATCACTGATGTACTATGGATCATCACTGATGTACTGTGGACCATCCGTGATGTACTGTGGATCATCACTGATGTACTATGGACCATCCCTGATGTACTATGGACCATCCCTGATGTACTGTGAATCATCACTGGTGTACTGTGGATCATCACTGATGTACTATAGATCATCACTGATGTACTGTGGATCATCACTGATGTACTATGGGCCATCACTGGTGTACTATGGGCCATCACTGGTGTACTATGGATCATCACTGATGTACTGTGGATCATCCCTGATGTACTGTGGGCCATCACTGATGTACTGTGGATCATCACTGATGTACTATGGATCATCACTGATGTACTATGGGCCATCACTGGTGTACTATGGGCCATCACTGGTGTACTATAGATCATCACTGGTGTACTATGGACCATCACTGATGTACTATGGATCATCACTGATATACTGTGGACCATCCCTGATGTACTGTGGATCATCACTGATGTACTGTGGATCATCACTGAAGTATTGTGGATCATCACTGATGTACTGTGTATCATAACTGATGTACTGTGGATCATCACTGATGTACTATAGATCATCACTGATGTACTATGGACCATCACTGATGTACTATAGATCATCACTGATGTACTATGGACCATCACTGGTGTACTATGGATCATCACTGGTGTACTGTGGATCATCACTGGTGTACTATGGACCATCCCTGATGTACTGTGGATCATCACTGATGTACTGTGGATCATCACTGATGTACTATGGATCATCACTGATGTACTGTGGATCATCACTGATGTACTATAGTTCATCACTGATGTACTATGGGCCATCACTGGTGTACTATGGATCATCACTGGTGTACTATGGATCATCACTGATGTACTATGGACCATCCCTGATGTACTGTGGATCATCACTGATGTACTGTGGATCATCACTGATGTACTATGGATCATCACTGATGTACTATGGACCATCCCTGATGTACTGTGGATCATCACTGATGTACTATAGTTCATCACTGATGTACTATGGGCCATCACTGGTGTACTATGGGCCATCACTGGTGTACTATGGATCATCACTGGTGTACTATGGATCATCACTGGTGTACTATGGACCATCACTGATGTACTATGGACCATCACTGATGTACTATGGATCATCACTGATATACTGTGGACCATCCCTGATGTACTGTGGATCATCACTGATGTACTGTGGATCATCACTGAAGAATTGTGGATCATCACTGATGTACTGTGGATCATCACTAATGTACTGTGGATCATAACTGATGTACTGTAGATCATCACTGATGTACTATAGATCATCACTGAAGTACTATGGGCCATCACTGGTGTACTATGGATCATCACTGATGTATTATGGATCATCACTGATGTACTATGAGCCATCACTGATGTACTATGGATCATCACTGGTGTACTATGGATCATCACTGATGTACTATGGATCATCACTGATGTACTATGAGCCATCACTGATGTACTATGGATCATCACTGGTGTACTATGGATCATCACTGATGTACTATGGATCATCACTGATGTACTATGAGCCATCACTGATGTACTATTGGCCATCCCTGGTGTACTATGGATCATCACTGATGTACTGTGGATCATCACTGATGTACTATGGGACATCACTGGTATACTATGGGCCATCTCTGGTGTACTATGGATCATCACTGGTGTACTATGGGCCATCACTGGTGAACTATGGATTATCACTGGTGTACTATGGACCATCACTGATTTACTATGGACCATCACTGATGTACTGTGGATCATCACTGATGTACTGTGGGTCATCCCTGGTGTACTATGGATCATCACTGGTGTAATATGGATCATCACTGATGTACTATGGGCCATCACTGATGTACTATGGATCATCACTGATGTACTGTGGACCATCCCTGATGTACTGTGGATCATCACTGATGTACTATGGACCATCCCTGATGTACTATGGACCATCCCTGATGTACTGTGAATCATCACTGGTGTACTGTGGATCATCACTGATGTACTATAGATCATCACTGATGTACTGTGGATCATCACTGATGTACTATGGGCCATCACTGGTGTACTATGGGCCATCACTGGTGTACTATGGATCATCACTGATGTACTGTGGATCATCCCTGATGTACTGTGGGCCATCACTGATGTACTATGGATCATCACTGATGTACTATGGATCATGACTGGTGTACTATGGATCATCACTGATGTACTGTGGACCATCCCTGATGTACTGTGGATCATCACTGATGTACTGTGGATCATCACTGATGTACTGTGGATCATCACTGATGTACTGTGGATCATCACTGATGTACTATGGATCATCCCTGATGTTCTATGGACCATCCCTGATGTACTGTGGATCATCACTGATGTACTATAGATCATCACTGATGTACTATGGGCCATCACTGGTGTACTATGGATCATCACTGGTGTACTATGGATCATCACTGATGTACTATGGACCATCCCTGATGTACTGTGGATCATCACTGATGTACTGTGGATCATCACTGATGTACTATGGATCATCACTGATGTACTGTGGATCATCACTGATGTACTATAGTTCATCACTGATGTACTATGGGCCATCACTGGTGTACTATGGATCATCACTGGTGTACTATGGATCATCACTGATGTACTATGGACCATCCCTGATGTACTGTGGATCATCACTGATGTACTATAGTTCATCACTGATGTACTATGGGCCATCACTGGTGTACTATGGATCATCACTGGTGTACTATGGATCATCACTGATGTACTATGGACCATCCCTGATGTACTGTGGATCATCACTGATGTACTGTGGATCATCACTGATGTACTATGGATCATCACTGATGTACTATGGGCCATCACTGGTGTACTATGGGCCATCACTGGTGTACTATGGATCATCACTGGTGTACTATGGATCATCACTGGTGTACTATGGACCATCACTGATGTACTATGGACCATCACTGATGTACTATGGATCATCACTGATATACTGTGGACCATCCCTGATGTACTGTGGATCATCACTGATGTACTGTGGATCATCACTGATGTACTGTGGATCATCACTGAAGTATTGTGGATCATCACTGATGTACTGTGGATCATCACTGATGTACTGTGTATCATAACTGATGTACTGTGGATCATCACTGATGTACTATAGATCATCACTGATGTACTATGGACCATCACTGATGTACTATAGATCATCACTGATGTACTATGGACCATCACTGGTGTACTATGGATCATCACTGGTGTACTGTGGATCATCACTGGTGTACTATGGACCATCCCTGATGTACTGTGGATCATCACTGATGTACTGTGGATCATCACTGATGTACTATAGTTCATCACTGATGTACTATGGGCCATCACTGGTGTACTATGGATCATCACTGGTGTACTATGGATCATCACTGATGTACTATGGACCATCCCTGATGTACTGTGGATCATCACTGATGTACTGTGGATCATCACTGATGTACTATGGATCATCACTGATGTACTGTGGATCATCACTGATGTACTATGGGCCATCACTGGTGTACTATGGGCCATCACTGGTGTACTATGGATCATCACTGATCTACTATGGATCATCACTGATGTACTATGGACCATCACTGATGTACTATGGGCCATCACTGGTGTACTATGGATCATCACCGATGTACTGTGGACCATCCCTGATGTACTGTGGACCATCACTGATGTACTGTGGATCATCACTGATGTACTATGGATCATCACTGATGTACTATGGATCATCACTGATGTACTATAGATCATCACTGATGTACTATAGCTCATCACTGATGTACTTTGGACCATCACTGATGTACTATAGATCATCACTGATGTACTATGGACCATCACTGGTGTACTGTGGATCATCACTGGTGTACTGTGGATCATCACTGGTGTACTATGGACCATCCCTGATGTACTGTGGATCATCACTGATGTACTGTGGATCATCACTGATGTACTATAGTTCATCACTGATGTACTATGGGCCATCACTGGTGTACTATGGATCATCACTGGTGTACTATGGATCATCACTGATGTACTATGGACCATCCCTGATGTACAGTTGATCATCACTGATGTACTGTGGATCATCACTGATGTACTATGGATCATCACTGATGTACTGTGGATCATCACTGATGTACTATGGGCCATCACTGGTGTACTATGGGCCATCACTGGTGTACTATGGATCATCACTGATGTACTATGGATCATCACTGATGTACTATGGACCATCACTGATGTACTATGGGCCATCACTGGTGTACTATGGATCATCACCGATGTACTGTGGATCATCACTGGTGTACTATGGATCATCACTGGTGTACTATGGACCATCACTGATGTACTATGGACCATCACTGATGTACTATGGATCATCACTGATATACTGTGGACCATCCCTGATGTACTGTGGATCATCACTGATGTACTGTGGATCATCACTGATGTACTGTGGATCATCACTGAAGTATTGTGGATCATCACTGATGTACTGTGGATCATCACTGATGTACTGTGTATCATAACTGATGTACTGTGGATCATCACTGATGTACTATAGATCATCACTGATGTACTATGGACCATCACTGATGTACTATAGATCATCACTGATGTACTATGGACCATCACTGGTGTACTATGGATCATCACTGGTGTACTGTGGATCATCACTGGTGTACTATGGACCATCCCTGATGTACTGTGGATCATCACTGATGTACTGTGGATCATCACTGATGTACTATAGTTCATCACTGATGTACTATGGGCCATCACTGGTGTACTATGGATCATCACTGGTGTACTATGGATCATCACTGATGTACTATGGACCATCCCTGATGTACTGTGGATCATCACTGATGTACTGTGGATCATCACTGATGTACTATGGATCATCACTGATGTACTGTGGATCATCACTGATGTACTATGGGCCATCACTGGTGTACTATGGGCCATCACTGGTGTACTATGGATCATCACTGATCTACTATGGATCATCACTGATGTACTATGGACCATCACTGATGTACTATGGGCCATCACTGGTGTACTATGGATCATCACCGATGTACTGTGGACCATCCCTGATGTACTGTGGACCATCACTGATGTACTGTGGATCATCACTGATGTACTATGGATCATCACTGATGTACTATAGATCATCACTGATGTACTATAGCTCATCACTGATGTACTTTGGACCATCACTGATGTACTATAGATCATCACTGATGTACTTTGGACCATCACTGATGTACTATAGATCATCACTGATGTACTATGGACCATCACTGGTGTACTATGGATCATCACTGGTGTACTGTGGATCATCACTGGTGTACTATGGACCATCCCTGATGTACTGTGGATCATCACTGATGTACTGTGGATCATCACTGATGTACTATAGTTCATCACTGATGTACTATGGGCCATCACTGGTGTACTATGGATCATCACTGGTGTACTATGGATCATCACTGATGTACTATGGACCATCCCTGATGTACAGTTGATCATCACTGATGTACTGTGGATCATCACTGATGTACTATGGATCATCACTGATGTACTGTGGATCATCACTGATGTACTATGGGCCATCACTGGTGTACTATGGGCCATCACTGGTGTACTATGGATCATCACTGATGTACTATGGATCATCACTGATGTACTATGGACCATCACTGATGTACTATGGGCCATCACTGGTGTACTATGGATCATCACCGATGTACTGTGGACCATCCCTGATGTACTGTGGACCATCACTGATGTACTGTGGATCATCACTGATGTACTATGAATCATCACTGATGTACTATAGATCATCACTGATGTACTATAGATCATCACTGATGTACTATGGACCATCACTGATGTACTATAGATCATCACTGATGTACTATGGACCATCACTGGTGTACGATGGATCATCACTGGTGTACTGTGGATCATCACTGGTGTACTATGGACCATCCCTGGTGTACTGTGGATCATCACTGATGTACTGTGGATCATCACTGATGTACTATAGTTCATCACTGATGTACTATGGGCCATCACTGGTGTACTATGGATCATCACTGGTGTACTATGGATCATCACTGATGTACTATGGACCATCCCTGATGTACTGTGGATCATCACTGATGTACTGTGGATCATCACTGATGTACTATGGATCATCACTGATGTACTGTGGATCATCACTGATGTACTATAGTTCATCACTGATGTACTATGGGCCATCACTGGTGTACTATGGATCATCACTGATGTACTATGGATCATCACTGATGTACTATGGACCATCCCTGATGTACTGTGGATCATCACTGATGTACTATAGTTCATCACTGATGTACTATGGGCCATCACTGGTGTACTATGGATCATCACTGGTGTACTATGGATCATCATTGATGTACTATAGATCATCACTCATGTACTATAGCTCATCACTGATGTACTATGGACCATCACTGATGTACTATAGATCATCACTGATGTACTATGGACCATCACTGGTGTACTATGGATCATCACTGGTGTACTGTGGATCATCACTGGTGTACTGTGGATCATCACTGATGTACTGTGGATCATCACTGATGTACTATAGTTCATCACTGATGTACTATGGGCCATCACTGGTGTACTATGGATCATCACTGGTGTACTATGGATCATCACTGATGTACTATGGACCATCCCTGATGTACTGTGGATCATCACTGATATACTGTGGATCATCACTGATGTACTATGGATCATCACTGATGTACTGTGGATCATCACTGATGTACTATAGTTAATCACTGATGTACTATGGGCCATCACTGATGTACTATGGATCATCACTGGTGTACTATGGATCATCACTGATGTACTATGGACCATCCCTGATGTACTGTGGATCATCACTGATGTACTATAGTTCATCACTGATGTACTATGGGCCATCACTGGTGTACTATGGATCATCACTGGTGTACTATGGATCATCACTGATGTACTATGGACCATCCCTGATGTACTGTGGATCATCACTGATGTACTGTGGATCATCACTGATGTACTATGGATCATCACTGATGTACTATGGGCCATCACTGGTGTACTATGGGCCATCACTGGTGTACTATAGATCATCACTGGTGTACTATGGACCATCACTGATGTACTATGGATCATCACTGATATACTGTGGACCATCCCTGATGTACTGTGGATCATCACTGATGTACTGTGGATCATCACTGAAGTATTGTGGATCATCACTGATGTACTGTGGATCATCATTGATGTACTGTGTATAATAACTGATGTACTGTGGATCATCACTGATGTACTATAGATCATCACTGATGTACTATGGACCATCACTGATGTACTATAGATCATCACTGATGTACTATGGACCATCACTGGTGTACTATGGGCCATCACTGGTGTACTATGGATCATCACTGATGTACTATGGATCATCACTGATGTACTATGGACCATCCCTGATGTACTGTGGATCATCACTGATGTACTATAGTTCATCACTGATGTACTATGGGCCATCACTGGTGTACTATGGATCATCACTGGTGTACTATGGATCATCACTGATGTACTATAGATCATCACTGATGTACTATAGCTCATCACTGATGTACTATGGACCATCACTGATGTACTATAGATCATCACTGATGTACTATGGACCATCACTGGTGTACTATGGATCATCACTGGTGTACTGTGGATCATCACTGGTGTACTATAGACCATCCCTGATGTACTGTGGATCGACACTGATGTACTGTGGATCATCACTGATGTACTATGGATCATCACTGATGTACTGTGGATCATCACTGATGTACTATGGGCCATCACTGGTGTACTATGGGCCATCACTGGTGTACTATGGATCATCACTGATGTACTATGGATCATCACTGATGTACTATGGACCATCACTGATGTACTATGGGCCATCACTGGTGTACTATGGATCATCACCAATGTACTGTGGACCATCCCTGATGTACTGTGGACCATCACTGATGTACTGTGGATCATCACTGATGTACTATGGATCATCACTGATGTACTATGGGCCATCACTGGTGTACTATGGGCCATCACTGGTGTACTATAGATCATCACTGGTGTACTATGGACCATCACTGATGTACTATGGATCATCACTGATATACTGTGGACCATCCCTGATGTACTGTGGATCATCACTGATGTACTGTGGATCATCACTGAAGTATTGTGGATCATCACTGATGTACTGTGGATCATCACTGATGTACTGTGTATAATAACTGATGTACTGTGGATCATCACTGATGTACTATAGATCATCACTGATGTACTATGGACCATCACTGATGTACTATAGATCATCACTGATGTACTATGGACCATCACTGGTGTACTATGGATCATCACTGGTGTACTGTGGATCATCACTGGTGTACTATGGACCATCCCTGATGTACTGTGGATCATCACTGATGTACTGTGGATCATCACTGATGTACTATAGTTCATCACTGATGTACTATGGGCCATCACTGGTGTACTATGGATCATCACTGGTGTACTATGGATCATCACTGATGTACTATGGACCATCCCTGATGTACTGTGGATCATCACTAGTGATGAGCCGAACACCCCCGGGTTCGGTTCGCACCAGAACCCGCGAACGGACCGGAAGTTCGAACGAACATTAGAACCCTATTAAATACAATGGATGCGAACGTTCGAATTCTAAAGTGCTAATTATAACAACTATTATGCATGTTATTGTCCTAAAAAGGGTTTGGGAACCCGGGTTCTGCACCAGGGGACATGTATCAATGCAAAAAGAAGTTTTAAAAACGGTCGTTTTTCGGGAGCAGTCATTTTAATGATGCATAAAGTGAAAAAAAAAAAGTCAAATATTCCTTTAAATATCGTACCTGGGGGGTGTCTAAAGTATGCCTGTGAAGTGCCACGTGTTTCCCGTGTTTAGAACTGTCCCTGCACAAAATGACACTTCTAAAGGAAAAAAAAGCCATTTAAAACTGCTTGCGGCTTTAATGTAATGTCTGGTCCCGGTAATATGGATGAAATTCTTTAAGAAAAATGGCATAGCTACCCCATGACCCCCCCCCCCCTACCCCAGCCCATTACCAGCCCCTTTGGGTCTTGTATGGATATTAAGGGGAACCCCGCACATAAAATAAAAAAGGCCCTATATACTCTGAACAGCCGTATACAGGCGGTGCATACAAGACAGGGACTGTAGGTTTGTTCTTATGTAGAATCTGTTTGTAATTTTGAACAGGTACATTGTTGAAGTGTAGCTCCAGCCCAAAAATCTATTTTTAAACTTTTTGGAAAACATAGGTAAGGGTTATCACCCCTGTAACATTTGTTTTGCTGTCTGTGCCCCTGTTCAGAACATTTCACCTCACTTTCCGTCCCAATGACAACTGTTTTTGAAATGTGGTGTTTTTCTTGAAACAAGGATTGCTGATAAAGCATCAGTACAGAGGAGACACCTTTCTCCCATATTTATTCTTACAGGAGAGAATTTTCCTTCCTAGTGGTAGATTTCCTCTCACTTCCTGTTGTCTTCTTGCGTTTGCAAGTAGGAGTCGTTTGTAAGTTGGATGTTTGAAAGTAGGGACCTGCCGTATATACTCTGCAGAAATAGGCCCCTTAGTTGTTGGTGTTGGCACAACACTGTAAGCACTCACAGTTACTCTTGGTTGGTGCTGGAACGCCCTGCTGTCAACTATTATATCAGGAATTTTAATTACATATAATTGTTGAACAGTGGTAGTAAAAATTGGGCCTTTGATGGTGGTGCTGGTGCCACAACACTGTAAGCCCTGACAGTTACTCTTGGTGGGTGCAGCAATGGGCCCTGCTGTGAATTATTAGATCAAGAATTGTAATTACATGCCCCTGTTGAACAGGGGCTGAAAAATTGGGCCTTAGGCACTGGTGGCACAACACTGCAACCCCTCACAGATACTGTACTTGGAGCACAGCAATGAGCCCTGTTGCAAAGTATTGCTTCAAAAATTGTAATGACACGCCCCTGTTAAACAGGGGCTGAAAAATTGGGCCTTAGGCACTGGTGGCACAACACTGCAACTCCTCACAGATACTGTACTTGGAGCACAGCAATGAGCCCTGTTGCAAAGTATTGCTTCAAAAATTGTAATTACACGCCCCTGTTAAACAGGGGCTGAAAAATTGGGCGTTAGGCACTGGTGGCGGCACCCATAAACAAAAATGATCTTCCAAGCTATCATCATCAATCGTATCATTGAGGACTCGGAGGAGGAGGATAGCCAGTCAACATAACAGCACAGGCACTCAGCATCAGCATCAGTCTTGAAGGGATGTGACATTTTAAAATCAATTAGTCTGTTATATCAGCATCAGGTGTGTGGTAGCTGGTGGTGATCCAAGACTGGTTCATCTTGATGAAAGTCAGTCGATCAACCGAGTCGGTGGACAGGCGCACCCTGTGATCCGTGACAAATCCTCCAGCAGCACTGAATGTGCGTTCCGAAAGAACGCTGGATGCAGGACAGGCCAGTAGCTCAATTGCATACTGTGCAAGCTCTGGCCAGTGATCCATCCTCAAGACCCAGTAAGCCAGAGGATTTTCGGTGGGGAAGGTGTCCAAGTCTGACCTTGCCCCTAGATATTCCTGCACCATGTTTATCAGACGCTGGCGATGGTTGCTGGAACCAATCATACTTTGGGGCTGCGGACTAAAGAATTGTCTGAACGCATCGGTCAGACGGCCACCTTCCCCACCGCTCCTTCTTTGACTGGCCGAAGCCTCAGCAACTCGTTGTCCAGGACCAGGAGTTTGCAACCTCCCAGTCTCTGGGAACGCGTTGCACAGACCTTTCTGCAAGGCCTCCCGGAGTTGTCTCATCCTCTGCTCCCTCTGCGACGGTAACATAAGGTCCGCAACCTTACCCTTGTACCGTGGATCAAGGAGAGTGGCCAGCCAGTAATGGTCCCTCTCCTTGATCCGAAGAATACGAGGATCCTTCCGCAGACTTTGCAGGATCAGGGAGGCCATGCAGCGTAGGTTTGCTGAGGCATTCGCTCCGGAGTCCTCTGGGTCACTAAGGACGACATGATCCGCAGCCACCTCCTCCCAGCCACGTACAAGTCCACTGGTTTCTTGGGACTGTAAATCATCCCTAAAAGACTGCTGCTGATGATGCTGAGTGCCAGCCTCCACCTCCATGCTGACACAATCCTCCTCCTCCTCCTCCTCCTCTTCCTGTGCGATGGGTGGGACAGAAGGAACACTGTCTGGGTAAAGGGGGCCTTGAGAGGCAAGGAAGTCCTCCTCTTCCTGCCTCTGTTCTGCCTCAAGTGCCCTGTCCATTATTCCACGCAGCGTGTGCTCCAACAGGTGGACAAGAGGTACAGTGTCACTGATGCATGCACTGTCACTGCTCACCATCCTCGTGGCCTCCTCAAATGGTGCCAGGACAGTGCATGCATCCCTGATCATGCCCCACTGGCGTGGAGAAAAAAAACCAAGCTCCCCTGACCCTGTCCTGGTGCCGTAGTCGCACAGGTACTCATTGATGGCCCTCTGCTGCGTGTGCAGCCGCTGCAGCATGGCCAACGTTGAGTTCCACCTGGTGGGCATGTCACATATAAGGCGGTTCTTGGGCAGGTTCAACTCCTTTTGCAGCTCAGCCAGGCGAGCACTGGCATTATAAGATCTGCGGAAATGCACACAGACTTTCCTGGCCTGCCTCAGGACATCCTGTAAGCCCGGGTACCTGCCCAAGAACCGCTGCACCACCAGGTTAAGGACGTGAGCCACACAGGGCACATGGGTCAGTTGTCCCTGTCGGAGGGCGGAGAGGAGGTTGGTGCCATTGTCGCAAACCACCATTCCTGGCTTAAGCTGGCGTGGCGTCAACCACCTCTCGGCCTGGCCCTGCAGAGCAGACAGGACCTCTGCCCCAGTGTGGCTTCTGTCCCCCAAACACACCAGCGCAAGCACGGCATGGCATCTTTTTGCCTGCGTACTTGCGTAGCCCCGTGAACGGCTACGGAGCACCGCTGGTTCATAGGACAAACCACAGGAAGAGGCCATGGAGGAAGAAGAAGAGGAGGGGGTGGAGGAGAGAGGTGTGTCACAACCAGTAGTAGCATTTTGGAGGCGTGGCGGTGGGACAACCTCCAACACTACTGCACCTTGTCCTGAATCCTTCCCAGCTGCCAAAAGAGTGACCCAATGGGCCGTGAAAGAAAGGTAACGTCCCTGTCCATGCCTGCTGGACCATGAGTCAGCGGTAATATGCACCTTACCGCTGACCGCCCTGTCCAGCGAGGCCAAGACATTGCCTTCCACATGCCGGTAGAGAGCCGGAATAGCCTTCCGTGAGAAAAAGTGGCGTTTGGGAACCTGCCACTGAGGAACCGCACATTGCACAAACTCACGGAAGGGGGCCGAGTCTACCAACTGAAAAGGCAGCAGTTGAAGCGCTAGCAATTTAGCCAAGCTAGCATTCAACCGCTGGGCATGTGGATGGCTGGGAGTGAACTTCTTTCGACGGTCCAGCAGCTGGGGCAGGGAAATTTGCCTGCTAGAATCGGACGTCGGTGTACTGCTAGCAGAGTGGGCGCAAGTACTTGGCTGTGACACACCTAATTCTACACCTTCATTCCTCTCAGTGCATGTTTCAGAGAGGACTGAAGTTATAGTGGGGTTGGAGATCCCAGCTGATGCGGTGCAAGGAGAGGTCCGCTTTGTTCTTTGGTGTGGGTCTTTGAGGTAGGCTTGCCAACGAGCTGCATGGCAGGTCAACATATGTCTGGTCAGGCATGTGGTACCCAAGCGGCTGATGTTTTGGCCACGCGATATACGCTTGAGACATATGTTGCAAACAGCAGCTGTGCGATCTGATGCACTAGCCTCAAAAAAGGCCCACACCAAAGAACTTTTTGAATGACGGGCAGAGGCAGCGCCCTGCACAGGCGGAGCTCTGCGGTGTGATTCCGTCGGTGTACTGCCCTTACGCTGGCCACCAAAGGGCATCCTGCCTCGTTGGAGATGTGCCTCCTCCTCATCCTCCTCCTCCTCCTCTCTCCTATTAGGCACCCACGTGGAGTCATTGACCTCATCATCCCCTCCCTCCTCATCACTGGAGCCAATCTGGCAGTATGCTGCAGCTGCTGGAACATGACTGCCAGATTGGTGTCCTTCTTGAGCATCCCCTCTGTCTGCTCTCACGCTACTGCCTTCCTCTAGCTGGGTTTCATCATCAGACCCTTCGAAACGCTGGGCATCCTCCTGGAGCATGTACCCAACACTGTGCTGAAACAGTTCGGGGGACTCCTCAGGAGGAGGACATGGTGGGTCTAGGGAAGGAGTGACTGATGATTTGTCTGACATTGATACCAGGGAAGACGACGCTTTGGCAGCTGCTTTTCCAGTACCCTGAGCCTGGGTGAGAGAGGATGAGGAGGAGGAGGAGGGCTTGGTCATCCACTCTACCAAGTCTTCGGCATGATGTGGCTCAACATGTCCAGCTGCCGAAAAGAAGGACAAGCGTGTCCCATGACCATGTGCTGATGACAATGCACCGCGTCCACGACCAGCACTGTTGCCCCCAGACACAGAGCCTGCTTGCCCTCTTTTATTGCCTCCTGACTGTCTGCCTCTCCTTGTTTGCCTTCCAGACATTCTAATAGATGGCCTGCAGGGAGATGGGAAAAAAGCAATAAGGGCTACCTTCAGGTGTCCTTCTCTGTCCCTGGAAACAAGGACTTGCAGAGTGAAAGAAAAAAAACACTCTCCCTACCTAGAGTTTTCTGTCCCTAGAATAAATGTTTTTTTTAATCACAATATAGCACAAGGAAAATTAACTCACTGTCCTTACAGGTCCCTGGAAACAAGGACTTGCAGAGTGAAAGAAAAAAAACACTCTCCCTACCTACAGTTTTCTGTCCCTAGAAAAAAATGTTTTTTTTAATCACAATATAGCAAAAGGACAATTCACTCACTGTCCTTCCAGGTCCCTGGAAACAAGGACTTGCAGAGTGAAAGAAACTGACACTGTCCCTACCTAGAGTTTTCTGTCCCTGGAATAAATGTTTTTTTCAGCACAATATAGCACAAGGACAATTAACTCACTGTCCTTACAGGTCCCTGGAAACAAGGACTTGCAGAGTGAAAGAAAAAAAATACTCTCCCTACCTACAGTTTTCTGTCCCTAGAAAAAAATGTTTTTTTTAATCACAATATAGCAAAAGGACAATTCACTCACTGTCCTTCCAGGTCCCTGGAAACAAGGACTTGCAGAGTGAAAGAAACTGACACTGTCCCTACCTAGAGTTTTCTGTCCCTAGAATAAATGTTTTTTTTAATCACAATATAGCACAAGGAAAATTAACTCACTGTCCTTACAGGTCCCTGGAAACAAGGACTTGCAGAGTGAAAGAAAAAAAACACTCTCCCTACCTACAGTTTTCTGTCCCTAGAAAAAAATGTTTTTTTTAATCACAATATAGCAAAAGGACAATTCACTCACTGTCCTTCCAGGTCCCTGGAAACAAGGACTTGCAGAGTGAAAGAAACTGACACTGTCCCTACCTAGAGTTTTCTGTCCCTGGAATAAATGTTTTTTTCAGCACAATATAGCACAAGGACAATTAACTCACTGTCCTTACAGGTCCCTGGAAACAAGGACTTGCAGAGTGAAAGAAAAAAAATACTCTCCCTACCTACAGTTTTCTGTCCCTAGAAAAAAATGTTTTTTTTAATCACAATATAGCAAAAGGACAATTCACTCACTGTCCTTCCAGGTCCCTGGAAACAAGGACTTGCAGAGTGAAAGAAACTGACACTGTCCCTACCTAGAGTTTTCTGTCCCTAGAATAAATGTTTTTTTTAATCACAATATAGCAAAAGGACAATTCACTCACTGTCCTTCCAGGTCCCTGGAAACAAGGACTTGCAGAGTGAAAGAAACTGACACTGTCCCTACCTAGAGTTTTCTGTCCCTAGAATAAATGTTTTTTTTAATCACAATATAGCAAAAGGACAATTCACTCACTGTCCTTCCAGGTCCCTGGAAACAAGGACTTGCAGAGTGAAAGAAACTGACACTGTCCCTACCTAGAGTTTTCTGTCCCTAGAATAAATGTTTTTTTTAATCACAATATAGCAAAAGGACAATTCACTCACTGTCCTTCCAGGTCCCTGGAAACAAGGACTTGCAGAGTGAAAGAAACTGACACTGTCCCTACCTAGAGTTTTCTGTCCCTAGAATAAATGTTTTTTTTAATCACAATATAGCAAAAGGACAATTCACTCACTGTCCTTCCAGGTCCCTGGAAACAAGGACTTGCAGAGTGAAAGAAACTGACACTGTCCCTACCTAGAGTTTTCTGTCCCTAGAATAAATGTTTTTTTTAATCACAATATAGCAAAAGGACAATTCACTCACTGTCCTTCCAGGTCCCTGGAAACAAGGACTTGCAGAGTGAAAGAAACTGACACTGTCCCTACCTAGAGTTTTCTGTCCCTAGAATAAATGTTTTTTTTAAGCACAATATAGCACAAGGAAAATTAACTCACTGTCCTTACAGGTCCCTGGAAACAAGGACTTGCAGAGTGAAAGAAAAAAAACACTCTCCCTACCTACAGTTTTCTGTCCCTAGAAAAAAATGTTTTTTTTAATCACAATATAGCAAAAGGACAATTCACTCACTGTCCTTCCAGGTCCCTGGAAACAAGGACTTGCAGAGTGAAAGAAACTGACACTGTCCCTACCTAGAGTTTTCTGTCCCTAGAATAAATGTTTTTTTTAATCACAATATAGCAAAAGGACAATTCACTCACTGTCCTTCCAGGTCCCTGGAAACAAGGACTTGCAGAGTGAAAGAAACTGACACTGTCCCTACCTAGAGTTTTCTGTCCCTAGAATAAATGTTTTTTTTAATCACAATATAGCACAAGGAAAATTAACTCACTGTCCTTACAGGTCCCTGGAAACAAGGACTTGCAGAGTGAAAGAAAAAAAACACTCTCCCTACCTACAGTTTTCTGTCCCTAGAAAAAAATGTTTTTTTTAATCACAATATAGCAAAAGGACAATTCACTCACTGTCCTTCCAGGTCCCTGGAAACAAGGACTTGCAGAGTGAAAGAAACTGACACTGTCCCTACCTAGAGTTTTCTGTCCCTGGAATAAATGTTTTTTTCAGCACAATATAGCACAAGGACAATTAACTCACTGTCCTTACAGGTCCCTGGAAACAAGGACTTGCAGAGTGAAAGAAAAAAAATACTCTCCCTACCTACAGTTTTCTGTCCCTAGAAAAAAATGTTTTTTTTAATCACAATATAGCAAAAGGACAATTCACTCACTGTCCTTCCAGGTCCCTGGAAACAAGGACTTGCAGAGTGAAAGAAACTGACACTGTCCCTACCTAGAGTTTTCTGTCCCTAGAATAAATGTTTTTTTTAATCACAATATAGCAAAAGGACAATTCACTCACTGTCCTTCCAGGTCCCTGGAAACAAGGACTTGCAGAGTGAAAGAAACTGACACTGTCCCTACCTAGAGTTTTCTGTCCCTAGAATAAATGTTTTTTTTAATCACAATATAGCAAAAGGACAATTCACTCACTGTCCTTCCAGGTCCCTGGAAACAAGGACTTGCAGAGTGAAAGAAACTGACACTGTCCCTACCTAGAGTTTTCTGTCCCTAGAATAAATGTTTTTTTTAATCACAATATAGCAAAAGGACAATTCACTCACTGTCCTTCCAGGTCCCTGGAAACAAGGACTTGCAGAGTGAAAGAAACTGACACTGTCCCTACCTAGAGTTTTCTGTCCCTAGAATAAATGTTTTTTTTTAAGCACACTATAGCAGAAGCACAAAACACACTGACACTCTCCCTACCTATCCTTCTCTTTCCCTAAACTAAAGGAATCCAGGTTAAGCAAGAAAGAAATAACAGTCACTGTCCCTGCCTATGCTACTCTATCCCTGCTCCGGAACACACTACACTAGGCCGCCGTGCTGGCGGCCTTTTATAGTGTGGGGCGTGTACTAAACACCCTCAGCAATAATTGGCCACAGGCATCCTGCCTGTGGCCAATCATTGCTCTCCTCGCTGCCGGCGCTGTGATTGGCCAAGCATGCGGGGTCACAGTGCATGCTTGGCCAATCACAGCGCCTGGATGACACTGCGATGGCGTAGTGCATTGTGGGCCGTTCGCGTCACTCGAATTTGGCGCGAACGGCCCAAATCGTTCGATCTTCGTCGAACGATCGAACAGCCAATGTTCGAGTCGAACGTATGTTCGACTCGAACACGAAGCTCATCCCTAATCATCACTGATGTACTGTGGATCATCACTGATGTACTATGGATCGTCACTGATGTACTGTGGATCATCACTGATGTACTATAGTTCATCACTGATGTACTATGGGCCATCACTGGTGTACTATGGATCATCACTGATGTACTATGGATCATCACTGATGTACTATGGACCATCCCTGATGTACTGTGGATCATCACTGATGTACTATAGTTCATCACTGATGTACTATGGGCCATCACTGGTGTACTATGGATCATCACTGGTGTACTATGGATCATCACTGATGTACTATAGATCATCACTGATGTACTATAGCTCATCACTGATGTACTATGGACCATCACTGATGTACTATAGATCATCACTGATGTACTATGGACCATCACTGGTGTACTATGGATCATCACTGGTGTACTGTGGATCATCACTGGTGTACTATGGACCATCCCTGATGTACTGTGGATCATCACTGATGTACTGTGGATCATCACTGATGTACTATAGTTCATCACTGATGTACTATGGGCCATCACTGGTGTACTATGGATCATCACTGGTGTACTATGGATCATCACTGATGTACTATGGACCATCCCTGATGTACTGTGGATCGACACTGATGTACTGTGGATCATCACTGATGTACTATGGATCATCACTGATGTACTGTGGATCATCACTGATGTACTATGGGCCATCACTGGTGTACTATGGGCCATCACTGGTGTACTATGGATCATCACTGATGTACTATGGATCATCACTGATGTACTATGGACCATCACTGATGTACTATGGGCCATCACTGGTGTACTATGGATCATCACCAATGTACTGTGGACCATCCCTGATGTACTGTGGACCATCACTGATGTACTGTGGATCATCACTGATGTACTATAGTTCATCACTGATGTACTATGGGCCATCACTGGTGTACTATGGATCATCACTGGTGTACTATGGATCATCACTGATGTACTATGGACCATCCCTGATGTACTGTGGATTGACACTGATGTACTGTGGATCATCACTGATGTACTATGGATCATCACTGATGTACTGTGGATCATCACTGATGTACTATGGGCCATCACTGGTGTACTATGGGCCATCACTGGTGTACTATGGATCATCACTGATGTACTATGGATCATCACTGATGTACTATGGACCATCACTGATGTACTATGGGCCATCACTGGTGTACTATAGATCATCACTGGTGTACTATGGACCATCACTGATGTACTATGGATCATCACTGATATACTGTGGACTATCCCTGATGTACTGTGGATCATCACTGATGTACTGTGGATCATCACTGAAGTATTGTGGATCATCACTGATGTACTGTGGATCATCACTGATGTACTGTGTATCATAACTGATGTACTGTGGATCATCACTGATGTACTATAGATCATCACTGATGTACTATGGACCATCACTGATGTACTATAGATCATCACTGATGTACTATGGACCATCACTGGTGTACTATGGATCATCACTGGTGTACTGTGGATCATCACTGGTGTACTATGGACCATCCCTGATGTACTGTGGATCATCACTGATGTACTGTGGATCATCACTGATGTACTATAGTTCATCACTGATGTACTATGGGCCATCACTGGTGTACTATGGATCATCACTGGTGTACTATGGATCATCACTGATGTACTATGGACCATCCCTGATGTACTGTGGATCATCACTGATGTACTGTGGATCATCACTGATGTACTATGGATCATCACTGATGTACTGTGGATCATCACTGATGTACTATTGTTCATCACTGATGTACTATGGGCCATCACTGGTGTACTATGGATCATCACTGGTGTACTATGGATCATCACTGATGTACTATGGACCATCCCTGATGTACTGTGGATCATCACTGATGTACTATAGTTCATCACTGATGTACTATGGGCCATCACTGGTGTACTATGGATCATCACTGGTGTACTATGGATCATCACTGATGTACTATGGACCATCCCTGATGTACTGTGGATCATCACTGATGTACTGTGGATCATCACTGATGTACTGTGGATCATCACTGATGTACTATGGGCCATCACTGGTGTACTATGGGCCATCACTGGTGTACTATGGATCATCACTGGTGTACTATGGATCATCACTGGTGTACTATGGACCATCACTGATGTACTATGGACCATCACTGATGTACTATGGATCATCACTGATATACTGTGGACCATCCCTGATGTACTGTGGATCATCACTGATGTACTGTGGATCATCACTGAAGTATTGTGGATCATCACTGATGTACTGTGGATCATCACTAATGTACTGTGGATCATAACTGATGTACTGTAGATCATCAATGATGTACTATAGAACATCACTGGTGTACTATGTATATAGATCATCACTGATGTACTATGGACCATCACTGATGTACTATAGATCATCACTGATGTACTATGGACCATCACTGATGTACTGTGGACCATCCCTGATGTCCTGTGGATCATCACTGATGTACTGTGGATCATCACAGATGTACTGTGGATCATCACTGATGTACTGTGGATCATCATTGATGTACTGAGGATCATCACTGATGTACTATGGATCATCACTGATGTACCGTGGATCATCACTGATGTACTGTGGATCATCACTGATGTACTGTGGATCATCACTGATGTACTATAGATCATCACTGAAGTACTATGGGCCATCACTGGTGTACTATGGATCATCACTGATGTATTATGGATCATCACTGATGTACTATGAGCCATCACTGATGTACTATGGATCATCACTGGTGTACTATGGATCATCACTGATGTACTATGGATCATCCCTGATGTACTATGAGCCATCACTGATGTACTATGGATCATCACTGGTGTACTATGGATCATCACTGATGTACTATGGATCATCACTGATGTACTATGAGCCATCACTGATGCACTATGGGCCATCCCTGGTGTACTATGGATCATCACTGATGTACTGTGGATCATCACTGATGTACTATGGGACATCACTGGTATACTATGGGCCATCTCTGGTGTACTATGGATCATCACTGGTGTACTATGGGCCATCACTGGTGAGCTATGGATCATCACTGGTGTACTATGGACCATCACTGATTTACTATGGACCATCACTGATGTACTGTGGATCATCACTGATGTACTGTGGGTCATCCCTGGTGTACTATGGATCATCACTGGTGTAATATGGATCATCACTGATGTACTATGGGCCATCACTGATGTACTATGGATCATCACTGATGTTCTGTGGACCATCCCTGATGTACTGTGGATCATCACTGATGTACTATGGACCATCCCTGATGTACTATGGACCATTCCTGATGTACTGTGAATCATCACTGGTGTACTGTGGATCATCACTGATGTACTATAGATCATCACTGATGTACTGTGGATCATCACTGATGTACTATGGGCCATCACTGGTGTACTATGGGCCATCACTGGTGTACTATGGATCATCACTGATGTACTGTGGATCATCCCTGATGTACTGTGGGCCATCACTGATGTACTGTGGATCATCACTGATGTACTATGGATCATCACTGATGTACTATGGGCCATCACTGGTGTACTATGGGCCATCACTGGTGTACTATAGATCATCACTGGTGTACTATGGACCATCACTGATGTACTATGGATCATCACTGATATACTGTGGACCATCCCTGATGTACTGTGGATCATCACTGATGTACTGTGGATCATCACTGAAGTATTGTGGATCATCACTGATGTACTGTGGATCATCACTGATGTACTGTGTATCATAACTGATGTACTATGGATCATCACTGATGTACTATAGATCATCACTGATGTACTATGGACCATCACTGATGTACTATAGATCATCACTGATGTACTATGGACCATCACTGGTGTACTATGGATCATCACTGGTGTACTGTGGATCATCACTGGTGTACTATGGACCATCCCTGATGTACTGTGGATCATCACTGATGTACTGTGGATCATCACTGATGTACTATAGTTCATCACTGATGTACTATGGGCCATCACTGGTGTACTATGGATCATCACTGGTGTACTATGGATCATCACTGATGTACTATGGACCATCCCTGATGTACTGTGGATCATCACTGATGTACTGTGGATCATCACTGATGTACTATGGATCATCACTGATGTACTGTGGATCATCACTGATGTACTATTGTTCATCACTGATGTACTATGGGCCATCACTGGTGTACTATGGATCATCACTGGTGTACTATGGATCATCACTGATGTACTATGGACCATCCCTGATGTACTGTGGATCATCACTGATGTACTATAGTTCATCACTGATGTACTATGGGCCATCACTGGTGTACTATGGATCATCACTGGTGTACTATGGATCATCACTGATGTACTATGGACCATCCCTGATGTACTGTGGATCATCACTGATGTACTGTGGATCATCACTGATGTACTATGGATCATCACTGATGTACTATGGGCCATCACTGGTGTACTATGGGCCATCACTGGTGTACTATGGATAATCACTGGTGTACTATGGATCATCACTGGTGTACTATGGACCATCACTGATGTACTATGGACCATCACTGATGTACTATGGATCATCACTGATATACTGTGGACCATCCCTGATGTACTGTGGATCATCACTGATGTACTGTGGATCATCACTGAAGTATTGTGGATCATCACTGATGTACTGTGGATCATCACTAATGTACTGTGGATCATAACTGATGTACTGTAGATCATCACTGATGTACTATAGATCATCACTGGTGTACTATGTATATAGATCATCACTGATGTTCTATGGACCATCACTGATGTACTATAGATCATCACTGATGTACTATGGACCATCACTGGTGTACTATTGATCATCATTGGTGTACTGTGGATCATCACTGGTGTACTATGGACCATCCCTGATGTACTGTGGATCATCACTGATGTACTGTGGATCATCACTGATGTACTATAGTTCATCACTGATGTACTATGGGCCATCACTGGTGTACTATGGATCATCACTGGTGTACTATGGATCATCACTGATGTACTATGGACCATCCCTGATGTACTGTTGATCATCACTGATGTACTATAGTTCATCACTGATGTACTATGGGCCATCACTGGTGTACTATGGATCATCACTGGTGTACTATGGATCATCACTGATGTACTATGGACCATCCCTGATGTACTGTGGATCATCACTGATGTACTGTGGATCATCATTGATGTACTATGGATCATCACTGATGTATTATGGGCCATCACTGGTGTACTACGGGCCATCACTGGTGTACTATGGATCATCACTGGTGTACTATGGACCATCACTGATGTACTGTGGACCACCACTGATGTACTGTGGATCATCACTGATGTACTGTGGATCATCCCTGGTGTACTATGGAACATTACTGGTGTACTATGGATCATTACTGGTGTACTATGGATCATCACTGATGTACTATGAGCCATCACTGATGTACTATGGATCATCACTGATATACTGTGGACCATCCCTGATGTACTGTGGATCATCACTGATGTACTGTGGATCATCACTGAAGTATTGTGGATCATCACTGATGTACTGTGGATCATCACTGATGTACTGTGGATCATAACTGATGTACTGTGGATCATCACTGGTGTACTATGGATCATCACTGATGTACTATGGATCATCACTGATGTACTATGGACCATCACTGATGTACTATGGGCCATCACTGGTGTACTATGGATCATCACTGATGTACTGTGGATCATCACTGATGTACTGTGGGCCATCACTGATGTACTATGGGCCATCACTGGTGTACTATGGATCATCACTGGTGTACTATGGATCATCACTGATGTATTATGGACCATCCCTGATGTACTGTGGATCATCACTGATGTACTGTGGATCATCATTGATGTACTATGGATCATCACTGATGTACTATGGGCCATCACTGGTGTACTACGGGCCATCACTGGTGTACTATGGATCATCACTGGTGTACTATGGATCATCACTGGTGTACTATGGACCATCACTGATGTACTGTGGACCACCACTGATGTACTGTGGATCATCACTGATGTACTGTGGATCATCCCTGGTGTACTATGGAACATTACTGGTGTACTATGGATCATCACTGGTGTACTATGGATCATCACTGATGTACTATGAGCCATCACTGATGTACTATGGATCATCACTGATATACTGTGGACCATCCCTGATGTACTGTGGATCATCACTGATGTACTGTGGATCATCACTGAAGTATTGTGGATCATCACTGATGTACTGTGGATCATCACTGATGTACTGTGGATCATAACTGATGTACTGTGGATCATCACTGGTGTACTATGGATCATCACTGATGTACTATGGATCATCACTGATGTACTATGGACCATCACTGATGTACTATGGGCCATCACTGGTGTACTATGGATCATCACTGATGTACTGTGGATCATCACTGATGTACTGTGGGCCATCACTGATGTACTATGGATCATCACTGATATACTGTGGACCATCCCTGATGTATTGTGGATCATCACTGATGTACTGTGGATCATCACTGATGTCCTATTAATTATCACTGAAGTACTATGGGCCATCACTGGTGTACTATGGATCATCACTGGTGTACTATGGATCATCACTGATGTACTATGGATCATCACTGATGTACTATGGATCATCACTGGTGTACTATGGATCATCACTGATGTACTATGAGCCATCACTGATGTACTATGGATCATCACTGATATACTGTGGACCATCCCTGATGTACTGTGGATCATCACTGATGTACTGTGGATCATCACTGAAGTATTGTGGATCATCACTGATGTACTGTGGATCATCACTGATGTACTGTGGATCATAACTGATGTACTGTGGATCATCACTGGTGTACTATGGATCATCACTGATGTACTATGGATCATCACTGATGTACTATGGACCATCACTGATGTACTATGTGCCATCACTGGTGTACTATGGATCATCACTGATGTACTGTGGATCATCACTGATGTACTGTGGGCCATCACTGATGTACTATGGATCATCACTGATATACTGTGGACCATCCCTGATGTATTGTGGATCATCACTGATGTACTGTGGATCATCACTGATGTCCTATTAATTATCACTGAAGTACTATGGGCCATCACTGGTGTACTATGGATCATCACTGGTGTACTATGGATCATCACTGATGTACTATGGATCATCACTGATGTACTATGGATCATGACTGGTGTACTATGGATCATCACTGATGTACTGTGGACCATCCCTGATGTACTGTGGATCATCACTGATGTACTGTGGATCATCACTGATGTACTGTGGATCATCACTGATGTACTGAGGATCATCACTGATGTACTATGGATCATCACTGATGTACCTTGGATCATCACTGATGTACTGTGGACCATCACTGATGTACTGTGGATCATCACTGATGTACTATAGATCATCACTGTAGTACTATGGGCCATGACTGGTGTACTATGGATCATCACTGATGTACTATGGATCATCACTGATGTATTATGGATCATCACTGATGTACTATGAGCCATCACTGATGTACTATGGATCATCACTGGTGTACTATGGATCATCACTGATGTACTATGAGCCATCACTGATGTACTATGGATCATCACTGGTGTACTATGGATCATCACTGATGTACTATGGATCATCACTGATGTACTATGAGCCATCACTGATGTACTATGGGCCATCCCTGGTGTACTATGGATCATCACTGATGTACTGTGGATCATCACTGATGTACTATGGGACATCACTGGTGTACTATGGGCCATCACTGGTGTACTATGGATCATCACTGGTGTACTATGGGCCATCACTGGTGTACTATGGGCCATCACTGGTGTACTATGGATCATCACTGGTGTACTATGGACCATCACTGATCTACTATGGCTCATCACTGATATACTGTGGACCATCCCTGATATACTGTGGATCATCCCTGATGTACTGTGGATCATCACTGATCTACTGTGGGCCATCACAGGTGTACTGTGGGCCATCACAGGTGTACTATGGAGCATCACTGATGTACTATGGATCATCACTGGTGTACTATGGAGCATCACTGATGTACTATGGATCATCACTGATGTACTATGGATCATCACTGATGTACTATGGGCCATCACTGGTGTACTATGGGCCATCACTGGTGTACTATGGATCATCACTGGATTACTATGGATCATCCCTGGTGTACTATGGACCATCACTGATGTGCTTTGGGCCATCACTGGTGTACTATGGATCATCACTGATGTACTGTGGACCATCCCTGATGTACTGTGGATCATCACTGATGTACTATGGACCATCACTGGTGTACTATGGACCATCACTGGTGTACTATGGATCATCACTGATGTACTGTGGATCATCACTGATGTACTGTGGGCCATCACTGATGTACTATGGATCATCACTGATATACTGTGGACCATCCCTGATGTATTGTGGATCATCACTGATGTACTGTGGATCATCACTGATGTACTATAGATCATCACTGAAGTACTATGGGCCATCACTGGTGTACTATGGATCATCACTGGTGTACTATGGGCCATCACTGGTGTACTATGGATCATCACTGATGTACTATGGATCATAACTGATGTACTATGGATCATGACTGGTTTACTATGGATCATCACTGATGTACTGTGGACCATCCCTGATGTCCTGTGGATCATCACTGATGTACTGTGGATCATCACTGATGTACTGTGGATCATCACTGATGTACTGTGGATCATCATTGATGTACTGAGGATCATCACTGATGTACTATGGATCATCACTGATGTACCGTGGATCATCACTGATGTACTGTGGATCATCACTGATGTACTGTGGATCATCACTGATGTACTATAGATCATCACTGAAGTACTATGGGCCATCACTGGTGTACTATGGATCATCACTGATGTATTATGGATCATCACTGATGTACTATGAGCCATCACTGATGTACTATGGATCATCACTGGTGTACTATGGATCATCACTGATGTACTATGGATCATCACTGATGTACTATGAGCGATCACTGTTGTACTATGGATCATCACTGGTGTACTATGGATCATCACTGATGTACTATGGATCATCACTGATGTACTATGAGCCATCACTGATGTACTATGGGCCATCCCTGGTGTACTATGGATCATCACTGATGTACTGTGGATCATCACTGATGTACTATGGGACATCACTGGTGTACTATGGGCCATCACTGGTGAACTATGGATCATCACTGGTGTACTATGGACCATCACTGATTTACTATGGACCATTACTGATGTACTGTGGATCATCACTGATGTACTGTGGGTCATCCCTGTTGTACTATGGATCATCACTGGTGTAATATGGATCATCACTGATGTACTATGGGCCATCACTGATGTACTATGGATCATCACTGATGTACTGTGGACCATCCCTGATGTACTGTGGATCATCACTGATGTACTATGGACCATCCCTGATGTACTATGGACCATCCCTGATGTACTGTGAATCATCACTGGTGTACTGTGGATCATCACTGATGTACTATAGATCATCACTGATGTACTGTGGATCATCACTGATGTACTATGGGTCATCACTGGTGTACTATGGGCCATCACTGGTGTACTATGGATCATCACTGATGTACTGTGGATCATCCCTGATGTACTGTGGGCCATCACTGATGTACTATGGATCATCACTGATGTACTATGGATCATGACTGGTGTACTATGGATCATCACTGATGTACTGTGGACCATCCCTGATGTACTGTGGATCATCACTGATGTACTGTGGATCATCACTGATGTACTGTGGATCATCACTGATGTACTATGGATCATCCCTGATGTACTGTGGATCATCACTGATGTACTATAGATCATCACTGATGTACTATGGGCCATCACTGGTGTACTATGGATCATCACTGGTGTACTATGGATCATCACTGATGTACTATGGACCATCCCTGATGTACTATGGATCATCACTGATGTACTGTGGATCATCACTGATGTACTATGGATCATCACTGATGTACTGTGGAACATCACTGATGTACTATAGTTCATCACTGATGTACTATGGGCCATCACTGGTGTACTATGGATCATCACTGGTGTACTATGGATCATCACTGATGTACTATGGACCATCCCTGATGTACTGTGGATCATCACTGATGTACTATAGTTCATCACTGATGTACTATGGGCCATCACTGGTGTACTATGGGCCATCACTGGTGTACTATGGATCATCACTGGTGTACTATGGATCATCACTGATGTACTATGGACCATCCCTGATGTACTGTGGATCATCACTGATGTACTGTGGATCATCACTGATGTACTATGGATCATCACTGATGTACTATGGGCCATCACTGGTGTACTATGGGCGATCACTGGTGTACTATGGATCATCACTGGTGTACTATGGATCATCACTGGTGTACTATGGACCATCACTGATGTACTATGGACCATCACTGATGTACTATGGATCATCACTGATATACTGTGGACCATCCCTGATGTACTGTGGATCATCACTGATGTACTGTGGATCATCACTGAAGTATTGTGGATCATCACTGATGTACTGTGGATCATCACTGATGTACTGTGTATCATAACTGATGTACTGTGGATCATCACTGATGTACTATAGATCATCACTGATGTACTATGGACCATCACTGATGTACTATAGATCATCACTGATGTACTATGGACCATCACTGGTGTACTATGGATCATCACTGGTGTACTGTGGATCATCACTGGGGTACTATGGACCATCCCTGATGTACTGTGGATCATCACTGATGTACTGTGGATCATCACTGATGTACTATAGTTCATCACTGATGTACTATGGGCCATCACTGGTGTACTATGGATCATCACTGGTGTACTATGGATCATCACTGATGTACTATGGACCATCCCTGATGTACTGTGGATCATCACTGATGTACTGTGGATCATCACTGATGTACTATGGATCATCACTGATGTACTGTGGATCATCACTGATGTACTATGGGCCATCACTGGTGTACTATGGGCCATCACTGGTGTACTATGGATTATCACTGATCTACTATGGATCATCACTGATGTACTATGGACCATCACTGATGTACTATGGGCCATCACTGGTGTACTATGGATCATCACCGATGTACTGTGGACCATCCCTGATGTACTGTGGACCATCACTGATGTACTGTGGATCATCACTGATGTACTATGGATCATCACTGATGTACTATAGATCATCACTGATGTACTATAGATCATCACTGATGTACTATGGACCATCACTGATGTACTATAGATCATCACTGATGTACTATGGACCATCACTGGTGTACTATGGATCATCACTGGTGTACTGTGGATCATCACTGGTGTACTATGGACCATCCCTGATGTACTGTGGATCATCACTGATGTACTGTGGATCATCACTGATGTACTATAGTTCATCACTGATGTACTATGGGCCATCACTGGTGTACTATGGATCATCACTGGTGTACTATGGATCATCACTGATGTACTATGGACCATCCCTGATGTACTGTGGATCATCACTGATGTACTGTGGATCATCACTGATGTACTATGGATCATCACTAATGTACTGTGGATCATCACTGATGTACTATAGTTCATCACTGATGTACTATGGGCCATCACTGGTGTACTATGGATCATCACTGATGTACTATGGATCATCACTGATGTACTATGGACCATCCCTGATGTACTGTGGATCATCACTGATGTACTATAGTTCATCACTGATGTACTATGGGCCATCACTGGTGTACTATGGATCATCACTGGTGTACTATGGATCATCACTGATGTACTATAGATCATCACTGATGTACTATAGCTCATCACTGATGTACTATAGACCATCACTGATGTACTATAGATCATCACTGTTGTACTATGGACCATCACTGGTGTACTATGGATCATCACTGGTGTACTGTGGATCATCACTGGTGTACTATGGACCATCCCTGATGTACTGTGGATCATCACTGATGTACTGTGGATCATCACTGATGTACTATAGTTCATCACTGATGTACTATGGGCCATCACTGGTGTACTATGGATCATCACTGGTGTACTATGGATCATCACTGATGTACTATGGACCATCCCTGATGTACTGTGGATCATCACTGATGTACTGTGGATCATCACTGATGTACTATGGATCATCACTGATGTACTGTGGATCATCACTGATGTACTATAGTTCATCACTGATGTACTATGGGCCATCACTGGTGTACTATGGATCATCACTGGTGTACTATGGATCATCACTGATGTACTATGGACCATCCCTGATGTACTGTGGATCATCACTGATGTACTATAGTTCATCACTGATGTCCTATGGGCCATCACTGGTGTACTATGGATCATCACTGGTGTACTATGGATCATCACTGATGTACTATGGACCATCCCTGATGTACTGTGGATCATCACTGATGTACTGTGGATCATCACTGATGTACTATGGATCATCACTGATGTACTATGGGCCATCACTGGTGTACTATGGGCCATCACTGGTGTACTATGGATCATCACTGGTGTACTATGGACCATCACTGATGTACTATGGACCATCACTGATGTACTATGGATCATCACTGATATACTGTGGACCATCCCTGATGTACTGTGGATCATCACTGATCTACTGTGGATCATCACTGAAGTATTGTGGATCATCACTGATGTACTGTGGATCATCACTGATGTACTGTGTATCATAACTGATGTACTGTGGATCATCACTGATGTACTATAGATCATCACTGATGTACTATAGATCATCACTGATGTACTATGGACCATCACTGGTGTACTGTGGATCATCACTGGTGTACTATGGACCATCCCTGATGTACTGTGGATCATCACTGATGTACTGTGGATCATCACTGATGTACTATAGTTCATCACTGATGTACTATGGGCCATCACTGGTGTACTATGGATCATCACTGGTGTACTATGGATCATCACTGATGTACTATGGACCATCCCTGATGTACTGTGGATCATCACTGATGTACTATGGATCATCACTGATGTACTGTGGATCATCACTGATGTACTATAGTTCATCACTGATGTACTATGGGTCATCACTGGTGTACTATGGATCATCACTGGTGTACTATGGATCATGACTGATGTACTATGGACCATCCCTGATGTACTGTGGATCATCTCTGATGTACTATAGTTCATCACTGATGTACTATGGGCCATCACTGGTGTACTATGGATCATCACTGGTGTACTATGGATCATCACTGATGTACTATGGACCATCCCTGATGTACTGTGGATCATCACTGATGTACTGTGGATCATCACTGATGTACTATGGATCATCACTGATGTACTATGGGCCATCACTGGTGTACTGTGGGCCATCACTGGTGTACTATGGATCATCACTGGTGTACTATGGACCATCACTGATGTACTATGGACCATCACTGATGTACTATGGATCATCACTGATATACTGTGGACCATCACTGATGTACTGTGGACCATCCCTGATGTACTGTGGATCATCACTGAAGTATTGTGGATCATCACTGATGTATTGTGGATCATCACTGATGTACTGTGGATCATCACTAATGTACTGTGGATCATAACTGATGTACTGTGGATCATCACTGGTGTACTATGGACCCTCCCTGATGTACTGTGGATCATCACTGATGTACTGTGGATCATCACTGATGTACTATAGTTCATCACTGATGTACTATGGGCCATCACTGGTGTACTATGGATCATCACTGGTGTACTATGGATCATCACTGATGTACTATGGACCATCCCTGATGTACTGTGGATCATCACTGATGTACTGTGGATCATCACTGATGTACTATGGATCATCACTGATGTACTATGGGCCATCACTGGTGTACTATGGATCATCACTGATGTACTATGGATCATCACTGATGTACTATGGACCATCACTGATGTACTATGGACCATCACTGGTGTACTATGGATCATCACCGATGTACTGTGGACCATCCCTGATGTACTGTGGAACATCACTGATGTACTGTGGATCATCACTGATGTACTATGGATCATCACTGATGTACTATAGATCATCACTGATGTACTATAGATCATCACTGATGTACTATGGACCATCACTGATGTACTATAGATCATCACTGATGTACTATGGACCATCACTGGTGTACTATGGATCATCACTGGTGTACTGTGGATCATCACTGGTGTACTCTGGACCATCCCTGATGTACTGTGGATCATCACTGATGTACTGTGGATCATCACTGATGTACTATAGTTCATCACTGATATACTGTGGGCCATCACTGGTGTACTATGGATCATCACTGGTGTACTATGGATCATCACTGATGTACTATGGACCATCCCTGATGTACTGTGGATCATCACTGATGTACTGTGGATCAGTACTGATGTACTATGGATCATCACTGATGTACTGTGGATCATCACTGATGTACTATAGTTCATCACTGATGTACTATGGGCCATCACTGGTGTACTATGGATCATCACTGGTGTACTATGGATCATCACTGATGTACTATGGGCCATCACTGGTGTACTATGGATCATCACTGGTGTACTATGGATCATCACTGATGTACTATAGATCATCACTGATGTACTATAGCTCATCACTGATGTACTATGGACCATCACTGATGTACTATAGATCATCACTGATGTACTATGGACCATCACTGGTGTACTATGGATCATCACTGGTGTACTGTGGATCATCACTGGTGTACTATGGACCATCCCTGATGTACTGTGGATCATCACTGATGTACTGTGGATCATCACTGATGTACTATAGTTCATCACTGATGTACTATGGGCCATCACTGGTGTACTATGGATCATCACTGGTGTACTATGGATCATCACTGATGTACTATGGACCATCCCTGATGTACTGTGGATCATCACTGATGTACTGTGGATCATCACTGATGTACTATGGATCATCACTGATGTACTGTGGATCATCACTGATGTACTATAGTTCATCACTGATGTACTATGGGCCATCACTGGTGTACTATGGATCATCACTGGTGTACTATGGATCATCACTGATGTACTATGGACCATCCCTGATGTACTGTGGATCATCACTGATGTACTATAGTTCATCACTGATGTACTATGGGCCATCACTGGTGTACTATGGGCCATCACTGGTGTACTATGGATCATCACTGGTGTACTATGGACCATCACTGATGTACTATGGACCATCACTGATGTACTGTGGATCATCACTGATATACTGTGGACCATCCCTGATGTACTGTGGATCATCACTGATGTACTGTGGATCATCACTGAAGTACTGTGGATCATCACTGATGTACTGTGTATCATAACTGATGTACTGTGGATCATCACTGATGTACTATAGATCATCACTGATGTACTATAGATCATCACTGATGTACTATGGACCATCACTGATGTACTATAGATCATCACTGATGTACAATGGACCATCACTGGTGTACTATGGATCATCACTGGTGTACTGTGGATCATCACTGGTGTACTATGGACCATCCCTGATGTACTGTGGATCATCACTGATGTACTGTGGATCATCACTGATGTACTATAGTTCATCACTGATGTACTATGGGCCATCACTGGTGTACTATGGATCATCACTGGTGTACTATGGATCATCACTGATGTACTATGGACCATCCCTGATGTACTATGGACCATCACTGGTGTACTATGGATCATCACTGGTGTACTGTGGATCATCACTGGTGTACTATGGACCATCCCTGATGTACTGTGGATCATCACTGATGTACTGTGGATCATCACTGATGTACTGTGGATCATCACTGATGTACTATAGTTCATCACTGAAGTACTATGGACCATCACTGGTGTACTATGGATCATCACTGGTGTACTATGGATCATCACTGATGTACTATGGACCATCCCTGATGTACTGTGGATCATCACTGATGTACTGTGGATCATCACTGATGTACTATGGATCATCACTGATGTACTGTGGATCATCACTGATGTACTATAGTTCATCACTGATGTACTATGGGCCATCACTGGTGTACTATGGATCATCACTGGTGTACTATGGATCATCACTGATGTACTATGGACCATCCCTGATGTACTGTGGATCATCACTGATGTACTATAGTTCATCACTGATGTACTATGGGCCATCACTGGTGTACTATGGATCATCACTGGTGTACTATGGATCATCACTGATGTACTATGGACCATCCCTGATGTACTGTGGATCATCACTGATGTACTGTGGATCATCACTGATGTACTATGGATCATCACTGATGTACTATGGGCCATCACTGGTGTACTATGGGCCATCACTGGTGTACTATGGATCATCACTGGTGTACTATGGATCATCACTGGTGTACTATGGACCATCACTGATGTACTATGGACCATCACTGATGTACTATGGATCATCACTGATATACTGTGGACCATCCCTGATGTACTGTGGATCATCACTGATGTACTGTGGATCATCACTGAAGTATTGTGGATCATCACTGATGTACTGTGGATCATCACTGATGTACTGTGTATCATAACTGATGTACTGTGGATCATCACTGATGTACTATAGATCATCACTGATGTACTATAGATCATCACTGATGTACTATGGACCATCACTGATGTACTATAGATCATCACTGATGTACTATGGACCATCACTGGTGTACTATGGATCATCACTGGTGTGCTGTGGATCATCACTGGTGTACTATGGACCATCCCTGATGTACTGTGGATCATCACTGATGTACTGTGGATCATCACTGATGTACTATAGTTCATCACTGATGTACTATGGGCCATCACTGGTGTACTATGGATCATCACTGGTGTACTATGGATCATCACTGATGTACTATGGACCATCCCTGATGTACTGTGGATCATCACTGATGTACTGTGGATCATCACTGATGTACTATGGATCATCACTGATGTACTGTGGATCATCACTGATGTACTATGGGCCATCACTGGTGTACTATGGGCCATCACTGGTGTACTATGGATCATCACTGATCTACTATGGATCATCACTGATGTACTATGGACCATCACTGATGTACTATGGGCCATCACTGGTGTACTATGGATCATCACCGATGTACTGTGGACCATCCCTGATGTACTGTGGACCATCACTGATGTACTGTGGATCATCACTGATGTACTGTGGATCATCACTGATGTACTATAGATCATCACTGATGTACTATAGATCATCACTGATGTACCATGGACCATCACTGATGTACTATAGATCATCACTGATGTACTATGGACCATCACTGATGTACTATGGACCATCACTGGTGTACTATGGATCATCACTGGTGTACTGTGGATCATCACTGGTGTACTATGGACCATCCCTGATGTACTGTGGATCATCACTGATGTACTGTGGATGATCACTGATGTACTATAGTTCATCACTGATGTACTATGGGCCATCACTGGTGTACTATGGATCATCACTGGTGTACTATGGATCATCACTGATGTACTATGGACCATCCCTGATGTACTGTGGATCATCACTGATGTACTGTGGATCATCACTGATGTACTATGGATCATCACTGATGTACTGTGGATCATCACTGATGTACTATAGTTCATCACTGATGTACTATGGGCCATCACTGGTGTACTGTGGATCATCACTGATGTACTGTGGATCATCACTGATGTACTATGGATCATCACTGATGTACTGTGGATCATCACTGATGTACTATAGTTCATCACTGATGTACTATGGGCCAGCACTGGTGTACTATGGATCATCACTGATGTACTATGGATCATCACTGATGTACTATGGACCATCCCTGATGTACTGTGGATCATCACTGATGTACTATAGTTCATCACTGATGTACTATGGGCCATCACTGGTGTACTATGGGCCATCACTGGTGTACTATGGATCATCACTGGTGTACTATGGATCATCACTGATGTACTATGGACCATCCCTGATGTACTGTGGATCATCACTGATGTACTGTGGATCATCACTGATGTACTATGGATCATCACTGATGTACTATGGGCCATCACTGGTGTACTATGGGCGATCACTGGTGTACTATGGATCATCACTGGTGTACTATGGATCATCACTGGTGTACTATGGACCATCACTGATGTACTATGGACCATCACTGATGTACTATGGATCATCACTGATATACTGTGGACCATCCCTGATGTACTGTGGATCATCACTGATGTACTGTGGATCATCACTGAAGTATTGTGGATCATCACTGATGTACTGTGGATCATCACTGATGTACTGTGTATCATAACTGATGTACTGTGGATCATCACTGATGTACTATAGATCATCACTGATGTACTATGGACCATCACTGATGTACTATAGATCATCACTGATGTACTATGGACCATCACTGGTGTACTATGGATCATCACTGGTGTACTGTGGATCATCACTGGGGTACTATGGACCATCCCTGATGTACTGTGGATCATCACTGATGTACTGTGGATCATCACTGATGTACTATAGTTCATCACTGATGTACTATGGGCCATCACTGGTGTACTATGGATCATCACTGGTGTACTATGGATCATCACTGATGTACTATGGACCATCCCTGATGTACTGTGGATCATCACTGATGTACTGTGGATCATCACTGATGTACTATGGATCATCACTGATGTACTGTGGATCATCACTGATGTACTATGGGCCATCACTGGTGTACTATGGACCATCACTGGTGTACTATGGATTATCACTGATCTACTATGGATCATCACTGATGTACTATGGACCATCACTGATGTACTATGGGCCATCACTGGTGTACTATGGATCATCACCGATGTACTGTGGACCATCCCTGATGTACTGTGGACCATCACTGATGTACTGTGGATCATCACTGATGTACTATGGATCATCACTGATGTACTATAGATCATCACTGATGTACTATAGATCATCACTGATGTACTATGGACCATCACTGATGTACTATAGATCATCACTGATGTACTATGGACCATCACTGGTGTACTATGGATCATCACTGGTGTACTGTGGATCATCACTGGTGTACTATGGACCATCCCTGATGTACTGTGGATCATCACTGATGTACTGTGGATCATCACTGATGTACTATAGTTCATCACTGATGTACTATGGGCCATCACTGGTGTACTATGGATCATCACTGGTGTACTATGGATCATCACTGATGTACTATGGACCATCCCTGATGTACTGTGGATCATCACTGATGTACTGTGGATCATCACTGATGTACTATGGATCATCACTAATGTACTGTGGATCATCACTGATGTACTATAGTTCATCACTGATGTACTATGGGCCATCACTGGTGTACTATGGATCATCACTGATGTACTATGGATCATCACTGATATACTATGGACCATCCCTGATGTACTGTGGATCATCACTGATGTACTATAGTTCATCACTGATGTACTATGGGCCATCACTGGTGTACTATGGATCATCACTGGTGTACTATGGATCATCACTGATGTACTATAGATCATCACTGATGTACTATAGCTCATCACTGATGTACTATAGACCATCACTGATGTACTATAGATCATCACTGTTGTACTATGGACCATCACTGGTGTACTATGGATCATCACTGGTGTACTGTGGATCATCACTGGTGTACTATGGACCATCCCTGATGTACTGTGGATCATCACTGATGTACTGTGGATCATCACTGATGTACTATAGTTCATCACTGATGTACTATGGGCCATCACTGGTGTACTATGGATCATCACTGGTGTACTATGGATCATCACTGATGTACTATGGACCATCCCTGATGTACTGTGGATCATCACTGATGTACTGTGGATCATCACTGATGTACTATGGATCATCACTGATGTACTGTGGATCATCACTGATGTACTATAGTTCATCACTGATGTAGTATGGGCCATCACTGGTGTACTATGGATCATCACTGGTGTACTATGGATCATCACTGATGTACTATGGACCATCCCTGATGTACTGTGGATCATCACTGATGTACTATAGTTCATCACTGATGTCCTATGGGCCATCACTGGTGTACTATGGATCATCACTGGTGTACTATGGATCATCACTGATGTACTATGGACCATCCCTGATGTACTGTGGATCATCACTGATGTACTGTGGATCATCACTGATGTACTATGGATCATCACTGATGTACTATGGGCCATCACTGGTGTACTATGGGCCATCACTGGTGTACTATGGATCATCACTGGTGTACTATGGACCATCACTGATGTACTATGGACCATCACTGATGTACTATGGATCATCACTGATATACTGTGGACCATCCCTGATGTACTGTGGATCATCACTGATCTACTGTGGATCATCACTGAAGTATTGTGGATCATCACTGATGTACTGTGGATCATCACTGATGTACTGTGTATCATAACTGATGTACTGTGGATCATCACTGATGTACTATAGATCATCACTGATGTACTATAGATCATCACTGATGTACTATGGACCATCACTGGTGTACTGTGGATCATCACTGGTGTACTATGGACCATCCCTGATGTACTGTGGATCATCACTGATGTACTGTGGATCATCACTGATGTACTATAGTTCATCACTGATGTACTATGGGCCATCACTGGTGTACTATGGATCATCACTGGTGTACTATGGATCATGACTGATGTACTATGGACCATCCCTGATGTACTGTGGATCATCACTGATGTACTGTGGATCATCACTGATGTACTATGGATCATCACTGATGTACTATGGGCCATCACTGGTGTACTGTGGGCCATCACTGGTGTACTATGGATCATCACTGGTGTACTATGGACCATCACTGATGTACTATGGACCATCACTGATGTACTATGGATCATCACTGATATACTGTGGACCATCACTGATGTACTGTGGACCATCCCTGATGTACTGTGGATCATCACTGAAGTATTGTTGATCATCACTGATGTACTGTGGATCATCACTGATGTACTGTGGATCATCACTAATGTACTGTGGATCATAACTGATGTACTGTGGATCATCACTGGTGTACTATGGACCCTCCCTGATGTACTGTGGATCATCACTGATGTACTGTGGATCATCACTGATGTACTATAGTTCATCACTGATGTACTATGGGCCATCACTGGTGTACTATGGATCATCACTGGTGTACTATGGATCATCACTGATGTACTATGGACCATCCCTGATGTACTGTGGATCATCACTGATGTACTGTGGATCATCACTGATGTACTATGGATCATCACTGATGTACTATGGGCCATCACTGGTGTACTATGGATCATCACTGATGTACTATGGATCATCACTGATGTACTATGGACCATCACTGATGTACTATGGGCCATCACTGGTGTACTATGGATCATCACCGATGTACTGTGGACCATCCCTGATGTACTGTGGAACATCACTGATGTACTGTGGATCATCACTGATGTACTATGGATCATCACTGATGTACTATAGATCATCACTGATGTACTATAGATCATCACTGATGTACTATGGACCATCACTGATGTACTATAGATCATCACTGATGTACTATGGACCATCACTGGTGTACTATGGATCATCACTGGTGTACTGTGGATCATCACTGGTGTACTCTGGACCATCCCTGATGTACTGTGGATCATCACTGATGTACTGTGGATCATCACTGATGTACTATAGTTCATCACTGATATACTGTGGGCCATCACTGGTGTACTATGGATCATCACTGGTGTACTATGGATCATCACTGATGTACTATGGACCATCCCTGATGTACTGTGGATCATCACTGATGTACTGTGGATCAGTACTGATGTACTGTGGATCATCACTGATGTACTGTGGATCATCACTGATGTACTATAGTTCATCACTGATGTACTATGGGCCATCACTGGTGTACTATGGATCATCACTGGTGTACTATGGATCATCACTGATGTACTATGGGCCATCACTGGTGTACTATGGATCATCACTGGTGTACTATGGATCATCACTGATGTACTATAGATCATCACTGATGTACTATAGCTCATCACTGAAGTACTATGGACCATCACTGATGTACTATAGATCATCACTGATGTACTATGGACCATCACTGGTGTACTATGGATCATCACTGGTGTACTGTGGATCATCACTGGTGTACTATGGACCATCCCTGATGTACTGTGGATCATCACTGATGTACTGTGGATCATCACTGATGTACTATAGTTCATCACTGATGTACTATGGGCCATCACTGGTGTACTATGGATCATCACTGGTGTACTATGGATCATCACTGATGTACTATGGACCATCCCTGATGTACTGTGGATCATCACTGATGTACTGTGGATCATCACTGATGTACTATGGATCATCACTGATGTACTGTGGATCATCACTGATGTACTATAGTTCATCACTGATGTACTATGGGCCATCACTGGTGTACTATGGATCATCACTGGTGTACTATGGATCATCACTGATGTACTATGGACCATCCCTGATGTACTGTGGATCATCACTGATGTACTATAGTACATCACTGATGTACTATGGGCCATCACTGGTGTACTATGGGCCATCACTGGTGTACTATGGATCATCACTGGTGTACTATGGACCATCACTGATGTACTATGGACCATCACTGATGTACTGTGGATCATCACTGATATACTGTGGACCATCCCTGATGTACTGTGGATCATCACTGATGTACTGTGGATCATCACTGAAGTACTGTGGATCATCACTGATGTACTGTGTATCATAACTGATGTACTGTGGATCATCACTGATGTACTATAGATCATCACTGATGTACTATAGATCATCACTGATGTACTATGGACCATCACTGATGTACTATAGATCATCACTGATGTACAATGGACCATCACTGGTGTACTATGGATCATCACTGGTGTACTGTGGATCATCACTGGTGTACTATGGACCATCCCTGATGTACTGTGGATCATCACTGATGTACTGTGGATCATCACTGATGTACTATAGTTCATCACTGATGTACTATGGGCCATCACTGGTGTACTATGGATCATCACTGGTGTACTATGGATCATCACTGATGTACTATGGACCATCCCTGATGTACTATGGACCATCACTGGTGTACTATGGATCATCACTGGTGTACTGTGGATCATCACTGGTGTACTATGGACCATCCCTGATGTACTGTGGATCATCACTGATGTACTGTGGATCATCACTGATGTACTGTGGATCATCACTGATGTACTATAGTTCATCACTGAAGTACTATGGACCATCACTGGTGTACTATGGATCATCACTGGTGTACTATGGATCATCACTGATGTACTATGGACCATCCCTGATGTACTGTGGATCATCACTGATGTACTGTGGATCATCACTGATGTACTATGGATCATCACTGATGTACTGTGGATCATCACTGATGTACTATAGTTCATCACTGATGTACTATGGGCCATCACTGGTGTACTATGGATCATCACTGGTGTACTATGGATCATCACTGATGTACTATGGACCATCCCTGATGTACTGTGGATCATCACTGATGTACTATAGTTCATCACTGATGTACTATGGGCCATCACTGGTGTACTATGGATCATCACTGGTGTACTGTGGATCATCACTGATGTACTATGGACCATCCCTGATGTACTGTGGATCATCACTGATGTACTGTGGATCATCACTGATGTACTATGGATCATCACTGATGTACTATGGGCCATCACTGGTGTACTATGGGCCATCACTGGTGTACTATGGATCATCACTGGTGTACTATGGATCATCACTGGTGTACTATGGACCATCACTGATGTACTATGGACCATCACTGATGTACTATGGATCATCACTGATATACTGTGGACCATCCCTGATGTACTGTGGATCATCACTGATGTACTGTGGATCATCACTGAAGTATTGTGGATCATCACTGATGTACTGTGGATCATCACTGATGTACTGTGTATCATAACTGATGTACTGTGGATCATCACTGATGTACTATAGATCATCACTGATGTACTATAGATCATCACTGATGTACTATGGACCATCACTGATGTACTATAGATCATCACTGATGTACTATGGACCATCACTGGTGTACTATGGATCATCACTGGTGTGCTGTGGATCATCACTGGTGTACTATGGACCATCCCTGATGTACTGTGGATCATCACTGATGTACTGTGGATCATCACTGATGTACTATAGTTCATCACTGATGTACTATGGGCCATCACTGGTGTACTATGGATCATCACTGGTGTACTATGGATCATCACTGATGTACTATGGACCATCCCTGATGTACTGTGGATCATCACTGATGTACTGTGGATCATCACTGATGTACTATGGATCATCACTGATGTACTGTGGATCATCACTGATGTACTATGGGCCATCACTGGTGTACTATGGGCCATCACTGGTGTACTATGGATCATCACTGATCTACTATGGATCATCACTGATGTACTATGGACCATCACTGATGTACTATGGGCCATCACTGGTGTACTATGGATCATCACCGATGTACTGTGGACCATCCCTGATGTACTGTGGACCATCACTGATGTACTGTGGATCATCACTGATGTACTGTGGATCATCACTGATGTACTATAGATCATCACTGATGTACTATAGATCATCACTGATGTACCATGGACCATCACTGATGTACTATAGATCATCACTGATGTACTATGGACCATCACTGATGTACTATGGACCATCACTGGTGTACTATGGATCATCACTGGTGTACTGTGGATCATCACTGGTGTACTGTGGATCATCACTGATGTACTGTGGATCATCACTGAAGTATTGTGGATCATCACTGATGTACTGTGGATCATCACTGATGTACTGTGTATCATAACTGATGTACTGTGGATCATCACTGATGTACTATAGATCATCACTGATGTACTATAGATCATCACTGATGTACTATGGACCATCACTGATGTACTATAGATCATCACTGATGTACTATGGACCATCACTGGTGTACTATGGATCATCACTGGTGTGCTGTGGATCATCACTGGTGTACTATGGACCATCCCTGATGTACTGTGGATCATCACTGATGTACTGTGGATCATCACTGATGTACTATAGTTCATCACTGATGTACTATGGGCCATCACTGGTGTACTATGGATCATCACTGGTGTACTATGGATCATCACTGATGTACTATGGACCATCCCTGATGTACTGTGGATCATCACTGATGTACTGTGGATCATCACTGATGTACTATGGATCATCACTGATGTACTGTGGATCATCACTGATGTACTATAGTTCATCACTGATGTACTATGGGCCATCACTGGTGTACTATGGATCATCACTGATGTACTATGGATCATCACTGATGTACTATGGACCATCCCTGATGTACTGTGGATCATCACTGATGTACTATAGTTCATCACTGATGTACTATGGGCCATCACTGGTGTACTATGGATCATCACTGGTGTACTATGGATCATCAGTGATGTACTATAGATCATCACTGATGTACTATAGCTCATCACTGATGTACTATGGACCATCACTGATGTACTATAGATCATCACTGATGTACTATGGACCATCACTGGTGTACTATGGATCATCACTGGTGTACTGTGGATCATCACTGGTGTACTATGGACCATCCCTGATGTACTGTGGATCATCACTGATGTACTATAGTTCATCACTGATGTACTATGGGCCATCACTGGTGTACTATGGATCATCACTGGTGTACTATGGATCATCACTGATGTACTATGGACCATCCCTGATGTACTGTGGATCATCACTGATGTACTGTGGATCATCACTGATGTACTATGGATCATCACTGATGTACTGTGGATCATCACTGATGTACTATAGTTCATCACTGATGTACTATGGGCCATCACTGGTGTACTATGGATCATCACTGGTGTACTATGGATCATCACTGATGTACTATGGACCATCCCTGATGTACTGTGGATCATCACTGATGTACTATAGTTCATCACTGATGTACTATGGGCCATCACTGGTGTACTATGGATCATCACTGGTGTACTATGGATCATCACTGATGTACTATGGACCATCCCTGATGTACTGTGGATCATCACTGATGCACTGTGGATCATCACTGATGTACTATGGATCATCACTGATGTACTATAGGCCATCACTGGTGTACTATGGGCCATCACTGGTGTACTATGGATCATCACTGGTGTACTATGGACCATCACTGATGTACTATGGACCATCACTGATGTACTATGGATCATCACTGATATACTGTGGACCATCCCTGATGTACTGTGGATCATCACTGATGTACTGTGGATCATCACTGAACTATTGTGGATCATCACTGATGTACTGTGGATCATCACTGATGTACTGTGTATCATAACTGATGTACTGTGGATCATCACTGATGTACTATAGATCATCACTGATGTACTATAGATCATCACTGATGTACTATGGACCATCACTGGTGTACTATGGATCATCACTGGTGTACTATGGATCATCACTGGTGTACTATGGATCATCACTGGTGTACTATGGATCATCACTGATGTACTATGGACCATCCCTGATGTACTGTGGATCATCACTGATGTACTATGGATCATCACTGATGTACTGTGGATCATCACTGATGTACTATAGTTCATCACTGATGTACTATGGGCCATCACTGGTGTACTATGGATCATCACTGGTGTACTATGGATCATCACTGATGTACTATGGACCATCCCTGATGTACTGTGGATCATCACTGATATACTGTGGATCATCACTGATGTACTATGGATCATCACTGATGTACTGTGGATCATCACTGATGTACTATAGTTCATCACTGATGTACTATGGGCCATCACTGGTGTACTATGGATCATCACTGGTGTACTATGGATCATCACTGATGTACTATGGACCATCCCTGATGTACTGTGGATCATCACTGATGTACTATAGTTCATCACTGATGTACTATGGGCCATCACTGGTGTACTATGGATCATCACTGGTGTACTATGGATCATCACTGATGTACTATGGGCCATCACTGGTGTACTATGGATCATCACTGGTGTACTATGGATCATCACTGATGTACTATGGACCATCCCTGATGTACTGTGGATCATCACTGATGTACTGTGGATCATCACTGATGTACTATGGATCATCACTGATGTACTATGGGCCATCACTGGTGTACTATGGGCCATCACTGGTGTACTATAGATCATCACTGGTGTACTATGGACCATCACTGATGTACTATGGATCATCACTGATATACTGTGGACCATCCCTGATGTACTGTGGATCATCACTGATGTACTGTGGATCATCACTGAAGTATTGTGGATCATCACTGATGTACTGTGGATCATCACTGATGTACTGTGTATCATAACTGATGTACTGTGGATCATCACTGATGTACTATAGATCATCACTGATGTACTATGGACCATCACTGATGTACTATAGATCATCACTGATGTACTATGGACCATCACTGGTGTACTATGGATCATCACTGGTGTACTGTGGATCATCACTGGTGTACTATGGACCATCCCTGATGTACTGTGGATCATCACTGATGTACTGTGGATCATCACTGATGTACTATAGTTCATCACTGATGTACTATAGGCCATCACTGGTGTACTATGGATCATCACTGGTGTACTATGGATCATCACTGATGTACTATGGACCATCCCTGATGTACTGTGGATCATCACTGATGTACTGTGGATCATCACTGATGTACTATGGGCCATCACTGGTGTACTGTGGGCCATCACTGGTGTACTATGGATCATCACTGGTGTACTATGGACCATCACTGATGTACTATGGACCATCACTGATGTACTATGGATCATCACTGATATACTGTGGACCATCACTGATGTACTGTGGACCATCCCTGATGTACTGTGGATCATCACTGAAGTATTGTGGATCATCACTGATGTACTGTGGATCATCACTGATGTACTGTGGATCATCACTAATGTACTGTGGATCATAACTGATGTACTGTGGATCATCACTGGTGTACTATGGACCCTCCCTGATGTACTGTGGATCTTTACTGATGTACTGTGGATCATCACTGATGTACTATAGTTCATCACTGATGTACTATGGGCCATCACTGGTGTACTATGGATCATCACTGGTGTACTATGGATCATCACTGATGTACTATGGACCATCCCTGATGTACTGTGGATCATCACTGATGTACTGTGGATCATCACTGATGTACTATGGATCATCACTGATGTACTATGGGCCATCACTGGTGTACTATGGATCATCACTGATGTACTATGGATCATCACTGATGTACTATGGACCATCACTGATGTACTATGGGCCATCACTGGTGTACTATGGATCATCACCGATGTACTGTGGACCATCCCTGATGTACTGTGGAACATCACTGATGTACTGTGGATCATCACTGATGTACTATGGATCATCACTGATGTACTATAGATCATCACTGATGTACTATAGATCATCAGTGATGGACTATGGACCATCACTGATGTACTATAGATCATCACTGATGTACTATGGACCATCACTGGTGTACTATGGATCATCACTGGTGTACTGTGGATCATCACTGGTGTACTATGGACCATCCCTGATGTACTGTGGATCATCACTGATGTACTGTGGATCATCACTGATGTACTATAGTTCATCACTGATATACTGTGGGCCATCACTGGTGTACTATGGATCATCACTGGTGTACTATGGATCATCACTGATGTACTATGGACCATCCCTGATGTACTGTGGATCATCACTGATGTACTGTGGATCATCACTGATGTACTATGGATCATCACTGATGTACTGTGGATCATCACTGATGTACTATAGTTCATCACTGATGTACTATGGGCCATCACTGGTGTACTATGGATCATCACTGGTGTACTATGGATCATCACTGGTGTACTATGGGCCATCACTGGTGTACAATGGATCATCACTGGTGTACTATGGATCATCACTGATGTACTATAGATCATCACTGATGTACTATAGCTCATCACTGATGTACTATGGACCATCACTGATGTACTATAGATCATCACTGATGTACTATGGACCATCACTGGTGTACTATGGATCATCACTGGTGTACTGTGGATCATCACTGGTGTACTATGGACCATCCCTGATGTACTGTGGATCATCACTGATGTACTGTGGATCATCACTGATGTACTATAGTTCATCACTGATGTACTATGGGCCATCACTGGTGTACTATGGATCATCACTGGTGTACTATGGATCATCACTGATGTACTATGGACCATCCCTGATGTACTGTGGATCATCACTGATGTACTGTGGATCATCACTGATGTACTATGGATCATCACTGATGTACTGTGGATCATCACTGATGTACTATAGTTCATCACTGATGTACTATGGGCCATCACTGGTGTACTATGGATCATCACTGGTGTACTATGGATCATCACTGATGTACTATGGACAATCCCTGATGTACTGTGGATCATCACTGATGTACTATAGTTCATCACTGATGTACTATGGGCCATCACTGGTGTACTATGGGCCATCACTGGTGTACTATGGATCATCACTGGTGTACTATGGACCATCACTGATGTACTATGGACCATCACTGATGTACTGTGGATCATCACTGATATACTGTGGACCATCCCTGATGTACTGTGGATCATCACTGATGTACTGTGGATCATCACTGAAGTACTGTGGATCATCACTGATGTACTGTGTATCATAACTGATGTACTGTGGATCATCACTGATGTACTATAGATCATCACTGATGTACTATAGATCATCACTGATGTACTATGGACCATCACTGATGTACTATAGATCATCACTGATGTACTATGGACCATCACTGGTGTACTATGGATCATCACTGGTGTACTGTGGATCATCACTGGTGTACTATGGACCATCCCTGATGTACTGTGGATCATCACTGATGTACTGTGGATCATCACTGATGTACTATAGTTCATCACTGATGTACTATGGGCCATCACTGGTGTACTATGGATCATCACTGGTGTACTATGGATCATCACTGGTGTACTATGGGCCATCACTGGTGTACTATGGATCATCACTGGTGTACTATGGATCATCACTGATGTACTATAGATCATCACTGATGTACTATAGCTCATCACTGATGTACTATGGACCATCACTGATGTACTATAGATCATCACTGATGTACTATGGACCATCACTGGTGTACTATGGATCATCACTGGTGTACTGTGGATCATCACTGGTGTACTATGGACCATCCCTGATGTACTGTGGATCATCACTGATGTACTGTGGATCATCACTGATGTACTATAGTTCATCACTGAAGTACTATGGGCCATCACTGGTGTACTATGGATCATCACTGGTGTACTATGGATCATCACTGATGTACTATGGACCATCCTTGATGTACTGTGGATCATCACTGATGTACTGTGGATCATCACTGATGTACTATGGATCATCACTGATGTACTGTGGATCATCACTGATGTACTATAGTTCATCACTGATGTACTATGGGCCATCACTGGTGTACTATGGATCATCACTGGTGTACTATGGATCATCACTGATGTACTATGGACCATCCCTGATGTACTGTGGATCATCACTGATGTACTATAGTTCATCACTGATGTACTATGGGCCATCACTGGTGTACTATGGATCATCACTGGTGTACTATGGATCATCACTGATGTACTATGGACCATCCCTGATGTACTGTGGATCATCACTGATGTACTGTGGATCATCACTGATGTACTATGGATCATCACTGATGTACTATGGGCCATCACTGGTGTACTATGGGCCATCACTGGTGTACTATGGATCATCACTGGTGTACTATGGATCATCACTGGTGTACTATGGACCATCACTGATGTACTATGGACCATCACTGATGTACTATAGTTCATCACTGATATACTGTGGACCATCCCTGATGTACTGTGGATCATCACTGATGTACTGTGGATCATCACTGAAGTATTGTGGATCATCACTGATGTACTGTGGATCATCACTGATGTACTGTGTATCATAACTGATGTACTGTGGATCATCACTGATGTACTATAGATCATCACTGATGTACTATGGACCATCACTGATGTACTATAGATCATCACTGATGTACTATGGACCATCACTGGTGTACTATGGATCATCACTGGTGTACTGTGGATCATCACTGGTGTACTATGGACCATCCCTGATGTACTGTGGATCATCACTGATGTACTGTGGATCATCACTGATGTACTATAGTTCATCACTGATGTACTATGGGCCATCACTGGTGTACTATGGATCATCACTGGTGTACTATGGATCATCACTGATGTACTATGGACCATCCCTGATGTACTGTGGATCATCACTGATGTACTGTGGATCATCACTGATGTACTATGGATCATCACTGATGTACTGTGGATCATCACTGATGTACTATGGGCCATCACTGGTGTACTATGGGCCATCACTGGTGTACTATGGATCATCACTGATCTACTATGGATCATCACTGATGTACTATGGACCATCACTGATGTACTATGGGCCATCACTGGTGTACTATGGATCATCACCGATGTACTGTGGACCATCCCTGATGTACTGTGGACCATCACTGATGTACTGTGGATCATCACTGATGTACTATGGATCATCACTGATGTACTATAGATCATCACTGATGTACTATAGATCATCACTGATGTACTATGGATCATCACTGATGTACTATAGATCATCACTGATGTACTATGGACCATCACTGGTGTACTATGGATCATCACTGGTGTACTGTGGATCATCACTGGTGTACTATGGACCATCCCTGATGTACTGTGGATCATCACTGATGTACTGTGGATCATCACTGATGTACTATAGTTCATCACTGATGTACTATGGGCCATCACTGGTGTACTATGGATCATCACTGGTGTACTATGGATCATCACTGATGTACTATGGACCATCCCTGATGTACTGTGGATCATCACTGATGTACTGTGGATCATCACTGATGTACTGTGGATCATCACTGATGTACTATAGTTCATCACTGATGTACTATGGGCCATCACTGGTGTACTATGGATCATCACTGATGTACTATGGATCATCACTGATGTACTATGGACCATCCCTGATGTACTGTGGATCATCACTGATGTACTATAGTTCATCACTGATGTACTATGGGCCATCACTGGTGTACTATGGATCATCACTGGTGTACTATGGATCATCAGTGATGTACTATAGATCATCACTGATGTACTATAGCTCATCACTGATGTACTATGGACCATCACTGATGTACTATAGATCATCACTGATGTACTATGGACCATCACTGGTGTACTATGGATCATCACTGGTGTACTGTGGATCATCACTGGTGTACTATGGACCATCCCTGATGTACTGTGGATCATCACTGATGTACTGTGGATCATCACTGATGTACTATAGTTCATCACTGATGTACTATGGGCCATCACTGGTGTACTATGGATCATCACTGGTGTACTATGGATCATCACCGATGTACTATGGACCATCCCTGATGTACTGTGGATCATCACTGATGTACTATGGATCATCACTGATGTACTGTGGATCATCACTGATGTACTATAGTTCATCACTGATGTACTATGGGCCATCACTGGTGTACTATGGATCATCACTGGTGTACTATGGATCATCACTGATGTACTATGGACCATCCCTGATGTACTGTGGATCATCACTGATGTACTATAGTTCATCACTGATGTACTATGGGCCATCACTGGTGTACTATGGATCATCACTGGTGTACTATGGATCATCACTGATGTACTATGGACCATCCCTGATGTACTGTGGATCATGACTGATGTACTGTGGATCATCACTGATGTACTATGGATCATCACTGATGTACTATAGGCCATCACTGGTGTACTATGGGCCATCACTGGTGTACTATGGATCATCACTGGTGTACTATGGACCATCACTGATGTACTATGGACCATCACTGATGTACTATGGACCATCACTGATGTACTATGGATCATCACTGATATACTGTGGACCATCCCTGATGTACTGTGGATCATCACTGATGTACTGTGGATCATCACTGAACTATTGTGGATCATCACTGATGTACTGTGGATCATCACTGATGTACTGTGTATCATAACTGATGTACTGTGGATCATCACTGATGTACTTCAGATCATCACTGATGTACTATAGATCATCACTGATGTACTATGGACCATCACTGGTGTACTATGGATCATCACTGGTGTACTATGGATCATCACTGGTGTACTATGGATCATCACTGGTGTACTATGGATCATCACTGATGTACTATGGACCATCCCTGATGTACTGTGGATCATCACTGATGTACTATGGATCATCACTGATGTACTGTGGATCATCACTGATGTACTATAGTTCATCACTGATGTACTATGGGCCATCACTGGTGTACTATGGATCATCACTGATGTACTATGGACCATCCCTGATGTACTGTGGATCATCACTGATATACTGTGGATCATCACTGATGTACTATGGATCATCACTGATGTACTGTGGATCATCACTGATGTACTATAGTTCATCACTGATGTACTATGGGCCATCACTGGTGTACTATGGATCATCACTGGTGTACTATGGATCATCACTGATGTACTATGGACCATCCCTGATGTACTGTGGATCATCACTGATGTACTATAGTTCATCACTGATGTACTATGGGCCATCACTGGTGTACTATGGATCATCACTGGTGTACTATGGATCATCACTGATGTACTATGGACCATCCCTGATGTACTGTGGATCATCACTGATGTACTGTGGATCATCACTGATGTACTATAGATCATCACTGATGTACTATGGGCCATCACTGGTGTACTATGGGCCATCACTGGTGTACTATAGATCATCACTGGTGTACTATGGACCATCACTGATGTACTATGGATCATCACTGATATACTGTGGACCATCCCTGATGTACTGTGGATCATCACTGATGTACTGTGGATCATCACTGAAGTATTGTGGATCATCACTGATGTACTGTGGATCATCACTGATGTACTGTGTATCATAACTGATGTACTGTGGATCATCACTGATGTACTATAGATCATCACTGATGTACTATGGACCATCACTGATGTACTATAGATCATCACTGATGTACTATGGACCATCACTGGTGTACTATGGATCATCACTGGTGTACTGTGGATCATCACTGGTGTACTATGGACCATCCCTGATGTACTGTGGATCATCACTGATGTACTATAGTTCATCACTGATGTACTATGGGCCATCACTGGTGTACTATGGATCATCACTGGTGTACTATGGATCATCACTGATGTACTATGGACCATCCCTGATGTACTGTGGATCATCACTGATGTACTGTGGATCATCACTGATGTACTATGGATCATCACTGATGTACTATGGGCCATCACTGGTGTACTATGGGCCATCACTGGTGTACTATGGATCATCACTGGTGTACTATGGACCATCACTGATGTACTATGGACCATCACTGATGTACTATGGATCATCACTGATATACTGTGGACCATCCCTGATGTACTGTGGATCATCACTGATGTACTGTGGATCATCACTGAAGTATTGTGGATCATCACTGATGTACCGTGGATCATCACTAATGTACTGTGGATCATAACTGATGTACTGTAGATCATCACTGATGTACTATAGATCATCACTGGTGTACTATGTATATAGATCATCACTGATGTACTATGGACCATCACTGATGTACTATAGATCATCACTGATGTACTATGGACCATCACTGGTGTACTATGGATCATCACTGGTGTACTGTGGATCATCACTGGTGTACTATGGACCATCCCTGATGTACTGTGGATCATCACTGATGTACTGTGGATCATCACTGATGTACTATAGTTCATCACTGATGTACTATGGGCCATCACTGGTGTACTATGGATCATCACTGATGTACTATGGACCATCCCTGATGTACTATGGACCATCACTGATGTACTATAGATCATCACTGATGTACTATGGACCATCACTGGTGTACTATGGATCATCACTGGTGTACTGTGGATCATCACTGGTGTACTGTGGATCATCACTGATGTACTGTGGATCATCACTGATGTACTATAGTTCATCACTGATGTACTATGGGCCATCACTGGTGTACTATGGATCATCACTGGTGTACTATGGATCATCACTGATGTACTATGGACCATCCCTGATGTACTGTGGATCATCACTGATATACTGTGGATCATCACTGATGTACTATGGATCATCACTGATGTACTGTGGATCATCACTGATGTACTATAGTTCATCACTGATGTATTATGGGCCATCACTGGTGTACTATGGATCATCACTGGTGTACTATGGATCATCACTGATGTACTATGGACCATCCCTGATGTACTGTGGATCATCACTGATGTACTATAGTTCATCACTGATGTACTATGGGCCATCACTGGTGTACTATGGATCATCACTGGTGTACTATGGATCATCACTGATGTACTATGGACCATCCCTGATGTACTGTGGATCATCACTGATGTACTGTGGATCATCACTGATGTACTATGGATCATCACTGATGTACTATGGGCCATCACTGGTGTACTATGGGCCATCACTGGTGTACTATAGATCATCACTGGTGTACTATGGACCATCACTGATGTACTATGGATCATCACTGATATACTGTGGACCATCCCTGATGTACTGTGGATCATCACTGATGTACTGTGGATCATCACTGAAGTATTGTGGATCATCACTGATGTACTGTGGATCATCACTGATGTACTGTGTATCATAACTGATGTACTGTGGATCATCACTGATGTACTATAGATCATCACTGATGTACTATGGACCATCACTGATGTAGTATAGATCATCACTGATGTACTATGGACCATCACTGGTGTACTATGGATCATCACTGGTGTACTGTGGATCATCACTGGTGTACTATGGACCATCCCTGATGTACTGTGGATCATCACTGATGTACTGTGGATCATCACTGATGTACTATAGTTCATCACTGATGTACTATGGGCCATCACTGGTGTACTATGGATCATCACTGGTGTACTATGGATCATCACTGATGTACTATGGACCATCCCTGATGTACTGTGGATCATCACTGATGTACTGTGGATCATCACTGATGTACTATGGATCATCACTGATGTACTATGGATCATCACTGATGTACTATTGTTCATCACTGATGTACTATGGGCCATCACTGATGTACTATGGACCATCCCTGGTGTACTATGGATCATCACTGATGTACTATGGACCATCCCTGATGTACTGTGGATCATCACTGATGTACTATAGTTCATCACTGATGTACTATGGGCCATCACTGGTGTACTATGGATCATCACTGGTGTACTATGGACCATCCCTGATGTACTGTGGATCATCACTGATGTACTGTGGATCATCACTGATGTACTATAGTTCATCACTGATGTACTATAGGCCATCACTGGTGTACTATGGATCATCACTGGTGTACTATGGATCATCACTGATGTACTATGGACCATCCCTGATGTACTGTGGATCATCACTGATGTACTGTGGATCATCACTGATGTACTATGGATCATCACTGATGTACTGTGGATCATCACTGATGTACTATTGTTCATCACTGATGTACTATGGGCCATCACTGGTGTACTATGGATCATCACTGGTGTACTATGGATCATCACTGATGTACTATGGACCATCCCTGATGTACTGTGGATCATCACTGATGTACTATAGTTCATCACTGATGTACTATGGGCCATCACTGGTGTACTATGGATCATCACTGGTGTACTATGGATCATCACTGATGTACTATGGACCATCCCTGATGTACTGTGGATCATCACTGATGTACTGTGGATCATCACTGATGTACTATGGATCATCACTGATGTACTATGGGCCATCACTGGTGTACTATGGGCCATCACTGGTGTACTATGGATCATCACTGGTGTACTATGGACCATCACTGATGTACTATGGACCATCACTGATGTACTATGGATCATCACTGATATACTGTGGACCATCCCTGATGTACTGTGGATCATCACTGATGTACTGTGGATCATCACTGAAGTATTGTGGATCATCACTGATGTACTGTGGATCATCACTAATGTACTGTGGATCATAACTGATGTACTGTAGATCATCACTGATGTACTATAGATCATCACTGGTGTACTATGTATATAGATCATCACTGATGTACTATGGACCATCACTGATGTACTATAGATCATCACTGATGTACTATGGACCATCACTGGTGTACTATGGATCATCACTGGTGTACTGTGGATCATCACTGGTGTACTATGGACCATCCCTGATGTACTGTGGATCATCACTGATGTACTGTGGATCATCACTGATGTACTTTATTTCATCACTGATGTACTATGGGCCATCACTGGTGTACTATGGATCATCACTGATGTACTATGGACCATCCCTGATGTACTATGGACCATCACTGATGTACTATAGATCATCACTGATGTACTATGGACCATCACTGGTGTACTATGGATCATCACTGGTGTACTGTGGATCATCACTGGTGTACTGTGGATCATCACTGATGTACTGTGGATCATCACTGATGTACTATAGTTCATCACTGATGTACTATGGGCCATCACTGGTGTACTATGGATCATCACTGGTGTACTATGGATCATCACTGATGTACTATTGACCATCCCTGATGTACTGTGGATCATCACTGATATACTGTGGATCATCACTGATGTACTATGGATCATCACTGATGTACTGTGGATCATCACTGATGTACTATAGTTCATCACTGATGTATTATGGGCCATCACTGGTGTACTATGGATCATCACTGGTGTACTATGGATCATCACTGATGTACTATGGACCATCCCTGATGTACTGTGGATCATCACTGATGTACTATAGTTTATCACTGATGTACTATGGGCCATCACTGGTGTACTATGGATCATCACTGGTGTACTATGGATCATCACTGATGTACTATGGACCATCCCTGATGTACTGTGGATCATCACTGATGTACTGTGGATCATCACTGATGTACTATGGATCATCACTGATGTACTATGGGCCATCACTGGTGTACTATGGGCCATCACTGCTGTACTACAGATCATCACTGGTGTACTATGGACCATCACTGATGTACTATGGATCATCACTGATATACTGTGGACCATCCCTGATGTACTGTGGATCATCACTGATGTACTGTGGATCATCACTGAAGTATTGTGGATCATCACTGATGTACTGTGGATCATCACTGATGTACTGTGTATCATAACTGATGTACTGTGGATCATCACTGATGTACTATAGATCATCACTGATGTACTATGGACCATCACTGATGTAGTATAGATCATCACTGATGTACTATGGACCATCACTGGTGTACTATGGATCATCACTGGTGTACTGTGGATCATCACTGGTGTACTATGGACCATTCCTGATGTACTGTGGATCATCACTGATGTACTGTGGATCATCACTGATGTACTATAGTTCATCACTGATGTACTATGGGCCATCACTGGTGTACTATGGATCATCACTGGTGTACTATGGATCATCACTGATGTACTATGGACCATCCCTGATGTACTGTGGATCATCACTGATGTACTGTGGATCATCACTGATGTACTATGGATCATCACTGATGTACTATGGATCATCACTGATGTACTATTGTTCATCACTGATGTACTATGGGCCATCACTGATGTACTATGGACCATCCCTGGTGTACTATGGATCATCACTGATGTACTATGGACCATCCCTGATGTACTGTGGATCATCACTGATGTACTATAGTTCATCACTGATGTACTATGGGCCATCACTGGTGTACTATGGATCATCACTGGTGTACTATGGATCATCACTGATGTACTATGGACCATCCCTGAGGTACTGTGGATCATCACTGATGTACTGTGGATCATCACTGATGTACTATGGGCCATCACTGGTGTACTATGGATCATCACTGGTGTACTATGGATCATCACTGGTGTACTATGGACCATCACTGATGTACTATGGACCATCACTGATGTACTATGGATCATCACTGATATACTGTGGACCATCCCTGATGTACTGTGGATCATCACTGATGTACTGTGGATCATCACTGAAGTATTGTGGATCATCACTGATGTACTGTGGATCATCACTAATGTACTGTGGATCATAACTGATGTACTGTAGATCATCACTGATGTACTATAGATCATCACTGGTGTACTATGTATATAGATCATCACTGATGTACTATGGACCATCACTGATGTACTATAGATCATCACTGATGTACTATGGACCATCACTGGTGTACTATGGATCATCACTGGTGTACTGTGGATCATCACTGGTGTACTATGGACCATCCCTGATGTACTGTGGATCATCACTGATGTACTGTGGATCATCACTGATGTACTATAGTTCATCACTGATGTACTATGGGCCATCACTGGTGTACTATGGATCATCACTGGTGTACTATGGATCATCACTGATGTACTATGGACCATCCCTGATGTACTGTGGATCATCACTGATGTACTATAGTTCATCACTGATGTACTATGGGCCATCACTGGTGTACTATGGATCATCACTGGTGTACTATGGATCATCACTGATGTACTATGGACCATCCCTGATGTACTGTGGATCAACACTGATGTACTGTGGACCACCACTGATGTACTGTGGATCATCACTGATGTACTGTGGATCATCCCTGGTGTACTATGGAACATTACTGGTGTACTATGGATCATCACTGGTGTACTATGGATCATCACTGATGTACTATGGGCCATCACTGATGTACTATGGATCATCACTGATATACTGTGGACCATCCCTGATGTACTGTGGGTCATCACTGATGTACTGTGGATCATCACTGAAGTATTGTGGATCATCACTGATGTACTGTGGATCATCACTGATGTACTGTGGATCATAACTGATGTACTGTGGATCATCACTGGTGTACTATGGATCATCACTGATGTACTATGGATCATCACTGATGTACTATGGACCATCACTGATGTACTATGGGCCATCACTGGTGTACTATGGATCATCACTGATGTACTGTGGATCATCACTGATGTACTGTGGGCCATCACTGATGTACTATGGATCATCACTGATATACTGTGGACCATCCCTGATGTATTGTGGATCATCACTGATGTACTGTGGATCATCACTGATGTACTATTAATTATCACTGAAGTACTATGGGCCATCACTGGTGTACTATGGATCATCACTGGTGTACTATGGATCATCACTGATGTACTATGGATCATCACTGATGTACTATGGATCATGACTGGTGTACTATGGATCATCACTGATGTACTGTGGACCATCCCTGATGTACTGTGGATCATCACTGATGTACTGTGGATCATCACTGATGTACTGTGGATCATCACTGATGTACTGAGGATCATCACTGATGTACTATGGATCATCACTGATGTACCTTGGATCATCACTGATGTACTGTGGATCATCACTGATGTACTGTGGATCATCACTGATGTACTATAGATCATCACGGTAGTACTATGGGCCATGACTGGTGTACTATGGATCATCACTGATGTACTATGGATCATCACTGATGTATTATGGATCATCACTGATGTACTATGAGCCATCACTGATGTACTATGGATCATCACTGGTGTACTATGGATCATCACTGATGTACTATGAGCCATCACTGATGTACTATGGATCATCACTGGTGTACTATGGATCATCACTGATGTACTATGGATCATCACTGATGTACTATGAGCCATCACTGATGTACTATGGGCCAACCCTGGTGTACTATGGATCATCAATGATGTACTGTGGATCATCACTGATGTACTATGGGACATCACTGGTGTACTATGGGCCATCACTGGTGTACTATGGATCATCACTGGTCTACTATGGGCCATCACTGGTGTACTATGGGCCATCACTGGTGTACTATGGATCATCACTGGTGTACTATGGACCATCACTGATGTACTATGGCTCATCACTGATATACTGTGGACCATCCCTGATATACAGTGGATCATCCCTGATGTACTGTGGATCATCACTGATCTACTGTGGGCCATCACAGGTGTACTGTGGGCCATCACAGGTGTACTATGGAGCATCACTGATGTACTATGGATCATCACTGGTGTACTATGGATCATCACTGATGTACTGTGGACCATCCCTGATGTACTATAGATCATCACTGATGTACTGTGGATCATCACTGATGTACTATGGGCCATCACTGGTGTACTATGGGCCATCACTGGTGTACTATGGATCATCACTGGATTACTATGGATCATCCCTGGTGTACTATGGACCATCACTGATGTGCTTTGGGCCATCACTGGTGTACTATGGATCATCACTGATGTACTGTGGACCATCCCTGATGTACTGTGGATCATCACTGATGTACTATGGATCATCACTGATGTACTATGGACCATCACTGGTGTACTATGGACCATCAATGGTGTACTATGGATCATCACTGATGTACTGTGGATCATCACTGATGTACTGTGGGCCATCACTGATGTACTATGGATCATCACTGATATACTGTGGACAATCCCTGATGTATTGTGGATCATCACTGATGTACTGTGGATCATCACTGATGTACTATAGATCATCACTGAAGTACTATGGGCCATCACTGGTGTACTATGGATCATCACTGGTGTACTATGGGCCATCACTGGTGTACTATGGATCATCACTGATGTACTATGGATCATCACTGATGTACTATGGATCATGACTGGTTTACTATGGATCATCACTGATGTACTGTGGACCATCCCTGATGTCCTGTGGATCATCACTGATGTACTGTGGATCATCACTGATGTACTGTGGATCATCATTGATGTACTGAGGATCATCACTGATGTACTATGGATCATCACTGATGTACCGTGGATCATCACTGATGTACTGTGGATCATCACTGATGTACTGTGGATCATCACTGATGTACTATAGATCATCACTGAAGTACTATGGGCCATCACTGGTGTACTATGGATCATCACTGATGTATTATGGATCATCACTGATGTACTATGAGCCATCACTGATGTACTATGGATCATCACTGGTGTACTATGGATCATCACTGATGTACTATGGATCATCACTGATGTACTATGAGCCATCACTGATGTACTATGGGCCATCCCTGGTGTACTATGGATCATCACTGATGTACTGTGGATCATCACTAATGTACTATGGGACATCACTGGTATACTATGGGCCATCTCTGGTGTACTATGGATCATCACTGGTGTACTATGGGCCATCACTGGTGAACTATGGATCATCACTGGTGTACTATGGACCATCATTGTTTTACTATGGACCATCACTGATGTACTGTGGATCATCACTGATGTACTGTGGGTCATCCCTGGTGTACTATGGATCATCACTGGTGTAATATGGATCATCACTGATGTACTATGGGCTATCACTGATGTACTATGGATCATCACTGATGTACTGTGGACCATCCCTGATGTACTGTGGATCATAACTGATGTACTATGGACCATCCCTGATGTACTATGGACCATCCCTGATGTACTGTGAATCATCACTGGTGTACTGTGGATCATCACTGATGTACTATAGATCATCACTGATGTACTGTGGATCATCACTGATGTACTATGGGCCATCACTGGTGTACTATGGACCATCCCTGATGTACTGTGGATCATCACTGATGTACTATGGATCATCACTGATGTACTGTGGATCATCACTGATGTACTATAGTTCATCACTGATGTACTATGGGCCATCACTGGTGTACTATGGATCATCACTGGTGTACTATGGATCATGACTGATGTACTATGGACCATCCCTGATGTACTGTGGATCATCTCTGATGTACTATAGTTCATCACTGATGTACTATGGGCCATCACTGGTGTACTATGGATCATCACTGGTGTACTGTGGACAATCCCTGATGTATTGTGGATCATCACTGATGTACTGTGGATCATCACTGATGTACTATAGATCATCACTGAAGTACTATGGGCCATCACTGGTGTACTATGGATCATCACTGGTGTACTATGGGCCATCACTGGTGTACTATGGATCATCACTGATGTACTATGGATCATCACTGATGTACTATGGATCATGACTGGTTTACTATGGATCATCACTGATGTACTGTGGACCATCCCTGATGTCCTGTGGATCATCACTGATGTACTGTGGATCATCACTGATGTACTGTGGATCATCATTGATGTACTGAGGATCATCACTGATGTACTATGGATCATCACTGATGTACCGTGGATCATCACTGATGTACTGTGGATCATCACTGATGTACTGTGGATCATCACTGATGTACTATAGATCATCACTGAAGTACTATGGGCCATCACTGGTGTACTATGGATCATCACTGATGTATTATGGATCATCACTGATGTACTATGAGCCATCACTGATGTACTATGGATCATCACTGGTGTACTATGGATCATCACTGATGTACTATGGATCATCACTGATGTACTATGAGCCATCACTGATGTACTATGGGCCATCCCTGGTGTACTATGGATCATCACTGATGTACTGTGGATCATCACTGATGTACTATGGGACATCACTGGTATACTATGGGCCATCTCTGGTGTACTATGGATCATCACTGGTGTACTATGGGCCATCACTGGTGAACTATGGATCATCACTGGTGTACTATGGACCATCACTGATTTACTATGGACCATCACTGATGTACTGTGGATCATCACTGATGTACTGTGGGTCATCCCTGGTGTACTATGGATCATCACTGGTGTAATATGGATCATCACTGATGTACTATGGGCCATCACTGATGTACTATGGATCATCACTGATGTACTGTGGACCATCCCTGATGTACTGTGGATCATAACTGATGTACTATGGACCATCCCTGATGTACTATGGACCATCCCTGATGTACTGTGAATCATCACTGGTGTACTGTGGATCATCACTGATGTACTATAGATCATCACTGATGTACTGTGGATCATCACTGATGTACTATGGGCCATCACTGGTGTACTATGGACCATCCCTGATGTACTGTGGATCATCACTGATGTACTATGGATCATCACTGATGTACTGTGGATCATCACTGATGTACTATAGTTCATCACTGATGTACTATGGGCCATCACTGGTGTACTATGGATCATCACTGGTGTACTATGGATCATGACTGATGTACTATGGACCATCCCTGATGTACTGTGGATCATCTCTGATGTACTATAGTTCATCACTGATGTACTATGGGCCATCACTGGTGTACTATGGATCATCACTGATGTACTGTGGATCATCACTGATGTACTATGGGACATCACTGGTATACTATGGGCCATCTCTGGTGTACTATGGATCATCACTGGTGTACTATGGGCCATCACTGGTGAACTATGGATCATCACTGGTGTACTATGGACCATCACTGATTTACTATGGACCATCACTGATGTACTGTGGATCATCACTGATGTACTGTGGGTCATCCCTGGTGTACTATGGATCATCACTGGTGTAATATGGATCATCACTGATGTACTATGGGCCATCACTGATGTACTATGGATCATCACTGATGTACTGTGGACCATCCCTGATGTACTGTGGATCATAACTGATGTACTATGGACCATCCCTGATGTACTATGGACCATCCCTGATGTACTGTGAATCATCACTGGTGTACTGTGGATCATCACTGATGTACTATAGATCATCACTGGTGTACTATGGATCATCACTGATGTACTATGGACCATCCCTGATGTACTGTGGATCATCACTGATGTACTGTGGATCATCACTGATGTACTATGGATCATCACTGATGTACTATCGGCCATCACTGGTGTACTATGGGCCATCACTGGTGTACTATGGATCATCACTGGTGTACTATGGACCATCACTGATGTACTATGGACCATCACTGATGTACTATGGATCATCATTGATATACTGTGGACCATCACTGATGTACTGTGGACCATCCCTGATGTACTGTGGATCATCACTGAAGTATTGTGGATCATCACTGATGTACTGTGGATCATCACTGATGTACTGTGGATCATCACTAATGTACTGTGGATCATCACTGGTGTACTATGGACCATCCCTGATGTACTGTGGATCATCACTGATGTACTGTGGATCATCACTGATGTACTATAGTTCATCACTGATGTACTATGGGCCATCACTGGTGTACTATGGATCATCACTGGTGTACTATGGATCATCACTGATGTACTATGGACCATCCCTGATGTACTGTGGATCATCACTGATGTACTGTGGATCATCATTGATGTACTATGGATCATCACTGATGTATTACGGGCCATCACTGGTGTACTACGGGCCATCACTGGTGTACTATGGATCATCACTGGTGTACTATGGATCATCACTGGTGTACTATGGACCATCACTGATGTACTGTGGACCACCACTGATGTACTGTGGATCATCACTGATGTACTGTGGATCATCCCTGGTGTACTATGGAACATTACTGGTGTACTATGGATCATCATTGGTGTACTATGGATCATCACTGATGTACTATGGGCCATCACTGATGTACTATGGATCATCACTGATATACTGTGGACCATCCCTGATGTACTGTGGATCATCACTGATGTACTGTGGATCATCACTGAAGTATTGTGGATCATCACTGATGTACTGTGGATCATCACTGATGTACTGTGGATCATAACTGATGTACTGTGGATCATCACTGGTGTACTATGGATCATCACTGATGTACTATGGATCATCACTGATGTACTATGGACCATCACTGATGTACTATGGGCCATCACTGGTGTACTATGGATCATCACTGATGTACTGTGGATCATCACTGATGTACTGTGGGCCATCACTGATGTACTATGGATCATCACTGATATACTGTGGACCATCCCTGATGTATTGTGGATCATCACTGATGTACTGTGGATCATCACTGATGTACTATTAATTATCACTGAAGTACTATGGGCCATCACTGGTGTACTATGGCTCATCACTTGTGTACTATGGATCATCACTGATGTACTATGGATCATCACTGATGTACTATGGATCATGACTGGTGTACTATGGATCATCACTAATGTACTGTGGACCATCCCTGATGTACTGTGGATCATCACTGATGTACTGTGGATCATCACTGATGTACTGTGGATCATCACTGATGTACTGAGGATCATCACTGATGTACTATGGATCATCACTGATGTACCTTGGATCATCACTGATGTACTGTGGATCATCACTGATGTACTGTCGATCATCACTGATGTACTATAGATCATCACTGTAGTACTATGGGCCATGACTGGTGTACTATGGATCATCACTGATGTACTATGGATCATCACTGATGTATTATGGATCATCACTGATGTACTATGAGCCATCACTGATGTACTATGGATCATCACTGGTGTACTATGGATCATCACTGATGTACTATGAGCCATCACTGATGTACTATGGATCATCACTGGTGTACTATGGATCATCACTGATGTACTATGGATCATCACTGATGTACTATGAGCCATCACTGATGTACTATGGGCCATCCCTGGTGTACTATGGATCATCACTGATGTACTGTGGATCATCACTGATGTACTATGGGACATCACTGGTGTACTATGGACCATCACTGGTGTACTATGGATCATCACTGGTGTACTATGGGCCATCACTGGTGTACTATGGGCCATCACTGGTGTACTATGGATCATCACTGGTGTACTATGGACCATCACTGATGTACTATGGCTCATCACTGATATACTGTGGACCATCCCTGATATACTGTGGATCATCCCTGATGTACTGTGGATCATCACTGATCTACTGTGGGCCATCACAGGTGTACTGTGGGCCATCACAGGTGTACTATGGAGCATCACTGATGTACTATGGATCATCACTGGTGTACTATGGATCATCACTGATGTACTGTGGACCATCCCTGATGTACTATAGATCATCACTGATGTACTGTGGATCATCACTGATGTACTATGGGCCATCACTGGTGTACTATGGGCCATCACTGGTGTACTATGGATCATCACTGGATTACTATGGATCATCCCTGGTGTACTATGGACCATCACTGATGTGCTTTGGGCCATCACTGGTGTACTATGGATCATCACTGATGTACTGTGGACCATCCCTGATGTACTGTGGATCATCACTGATGTACTATGGATCATCACTGATGTACTATGGACCATCACTGGTGTACTATGGACCATCACTGGTGTACTATGGATCATCACTGATGTACTGTGGATCATCACTGATGTACTGTGGGCCATCACTGATGTACTATGGATCATCACTGATATACTGTGGACAATCCCTGATGTACTATAGATCATCACTGAAGTACTATGGGCCATCACTGGTGTACTATGGATCATCACTGGTGTACTATGGGCCATCACTGGTGTACTATGGATCATCACTGATGTACTATGGATCATCACTGATATACTATGGATCATGACTGGTTTACTATGGATCATCACTGATGTACTGTGGACCATCCCTGATGTCCTGTGGATCATCACTGATGTACTGTGGATCATCACTGATGTACTATGGGCCATCCCTGGTGTACTATGGATCATCACTGATGTACTGTGGATCATCACTGATGTACTATGGGACATCACTGGTATACTATGGGCCATCTCTGGTGTACTATGGATCATCACTGGTGTACTATGGGCCATCACTGGTGAACTATGGATCATCACTGGTGTACTATGGACCATCACTGATTTACTATGGACCATCACTGATGTACTGTGGATCATCACTGATGTACTGTGGGTCATCCCTGGTGTACTATGGATCATCACTGGTGTAATATGGATCATCACTGATGTACTATGGGCCATCACTGATGTACTATGGATCATCACTGATGTACTGTGGACCATCCCTGATGTACTGTGGATCATCACTGATGTACTATGGACCATCCCTGATGTACTATGGACCATCCCTGATGTACTGTGAATCATCACTGGTGTACTGTGGATCATCACTGATGTACTATAGATCATCACTGATGTACTGTGGATCATCACTGATGTACTATGGGCCATCACTGGTGTACTATGGACCATCCCTGATGTACTGTGGATCATCACTGATGTACTATGGATCATCACTGATGTACTGTGGATCATCACTGATGTACTATAGTTCATCACTGATGTACTATGGGCCATCACTGGTGTACTATGGATCATCACTGGTGTACTATGGATCATGACTGATGTACTATGGACCATCCCTGATGTACTGTGGATCATCTCTGATGTACTATAGTTCATCACTGATGTACTATGGGCCATCACTGGTGTACTATGGATCATCACTGGTGTACTATGGATCATCACTGATGTACTATGGACCATCCCTGATGTACTGTGGATCATCACTGATGTACTGTGGATCATCACTGATGTACTATGGATCATCACTGATGTACTATGGGCCATCACTGGTGTACTATGGGCCATCACTGGTGTACTATGGATCATCACTGGTGTACTATGGACCATCACTGATGTACTATGGACCATCACTGATGTACTATGGATCATCACTGATATACTGTGGACCATCACTGATGTACTGTGGACCATCCCTGATGTACTGTGGATCATCACTGAAGTATTGTGGATCATCACTGATGTACTGTGGATCATCACTGATGTACTGTGGATCATCACTAATGTACTGTGGATCATAACTGATGTACTGTGGATCATCACTGATGTACTGTGGATCATCACTGATGTACTATAGTTCATCACTGATGTACTATGGGCCATCACTGGTGTACTATGGATCATCACTGGTGTACTATGGATCATCACTTATGTACTATGGACCATCCCTGATGTACTGTGGATCATCACTGATGTACTGTGGATCATCACTGATGTACTATGGATCATCACTGATGTACTATGGGCCATCACTGGTGTACTATGGATCATCACTGATGTACTATGGATCATCACTGATGTACTATGGACCATCACTGATGTACTATGGGCCATCACTGGTGTACTATGGATCATCACCGATGTACTGTGGACCATCCCTGATGTACTGTGGACCATCACTGATGTACTGTGGATCATCACTGATGTACTCTGGATCATAACTGATGTACTATAGATCATCACTGATGTACTATAGATCATCACTGATGTACTATGGACCATCACTGATGTACTATAGATCATCACTGATGTACTATGGACCATCACTGGTGTACTATGGATCATCACTGGTGTACTGTGGATCATCAGTGGTGTACTATGGACCATCCCTGATGTACTGTGGATCATCACTGATGTACTGTGGATCATCACTGATGTACTATAGTTCATCACTGATATACTGTGGGCCATCACTGATGTACTATGGATCATCACTGGTGTACTATGGATCATCACTGATGTACTATGGATCATCACTGATGTACTATGAGCCATCACTGATGTACTATGGATCATCACTGGTGTACTATGGATCATCACTGATGTACTATGGATCATCACTGATGTACTATGAGCCATCACTGATGTACTATGGGCCATCCCTGGTGTACTATGGATCTTCACTGATGTACTGTGGATCATCACTGATGTACTATGGGACATCACTGGTATACTATGGGCCATCTCTGGTGTACTATGGATCATCACTGGTGTACTATGGGCCATCACTGGTGAACTATGGATCATCACTGATGTACTGTGGATCATCACTGATGTACTGTGGGTTATCCCTGGTGTACTATGGATCATCACTGCTGTAATATGGATCATCACTGATGTACTATGGGCCATCACTGATGTACTATGGATCATCACTGATGTACTGTGGACCATCCCTGATGTACTGTGGATCATCACTGATGTACTATGGACCATCCCTGATGTACTATGGACCATCCCTGATGTACTGTGAATCATCACTGGTGTACTGTGGATCATCACTGATGTACTATAGATCATCACTGATGTACTGTGGATCATCACTGATGTACTATGGGCCATCACTGGTGTACTATGGACCATCCCTGATGTACTGTGGATCATCACTGATGTACTATGGATCATCACTGATGTACTGTGGATCATCACTGATGTACTATAGTTCATCACTGATGTACTATGGGCCATCACTGGTGTACTATGGATCATCACTGGTGTACTATGGATCATGACTGATGTACTATGGACCATCCCTGATGTACTGTGGATCATCTCTGATGTACTATAGTTCATCACTGATGTACTATGGGCCATCACTGGTGAACTATGGATCATCACTGGTGTACTATGGATCATCACTGATGTACTATGGACCATCCCTGATGTACTGTGGATCATCACTGATGTACTGTGGATCATCACTGATGTACTATGGATCATCACTGATGTACTATGGGCCATCACTGGTGTACTATGGGCCATCACTGGTGTACTATGGATCATCACTGGTGTACTATGGACCATCACTGATGTACTATGGACCATCACTGATGTACTATGGATCATCACTGATATACTGTGGACCATCACTGATGTACTGTGGACCATCCCTGATGTACTGTGGATCATCACTGAAGTATTGTGGATCATCACTGATGTACTGTGGATCATCACTGATGTACTGTGGATCATCACTAATGTACTGTGGATCATAACTGATGTACTGTGGATCATCACTGGTGTACTATGGACCATCCCTGATGTACTGTGGATCATCACTGATGTACTGTGGATCATCACTGATGTACTATAGTTCATCACTGATGTACTATGGGCCATCACTGGTGTACTATGGATCATCACTGGTGTACTATGGATCATCACTGATGTACTATGGACCATCCCTGATGTACTGTGGATCATCACTGATGTACTGTGGATCATCACTGATGTACTGTGGATCATCACTGATGTACTATAGTTCATCACTGATGTACTATGGGCCATCACTGGTGTACTATGGATCATCACTGGTGTACTATGGATCATGACTGATGTACTATGGACCATCCCTGATGTACTGTGGATCATCTCTGATGTACTATAGTTCATCACTGATGTACTATGGTTCATCACTGGTGAACTATGGATCATCACTGGTGTACTATGGATCATCACTGATGTACTATGGACCATCCCTGATGTACTGTGGATCATCACTGATGTACTGTGGATCATCACTGATGTACTATGGATCATCACTGATGTACTATGGGCCATCACTGGTGTACTATGGGCCATCACTGGTGTACTATGGATCATCACTGGTGTACTATGGACCATCACTGATGTACTATGGACCATCACTGATGTACTATGGATCATCACTGATATACTGTGGACCATCACTGATGTACTGTGGACCATCTCTGATGTACTGTGGATCATCACTGAAGTATTGTGGATCATCACTGATGTACTGTGGATCATCACTGATGTACTGTGGATCATCACTAATGTACTGTGGATCATAACTGATGTACTGTGGATCATCACTGGTGTACTATGGACCATCCCTGATGTACTGTGGATCATCACTGATGTACTGTGGATCATCACTGATGTACTATAGTTCATCACTGATGTACTATGGGCCATCACTGGTGTACTATGGATCATCACTGGTGTACTATGGATCATCACTGATGTACTATGGACCATCCCTGATGTACTGTGGATCATCACTGATGTACTGTGGATCATCACTGATGTACTATGGATCATCACTGATGTACTATGGGCCATCACTGGTGTACTATGGATCATCACTGATGTACTATGGATCATCACTGATGTACTATGGACCATCACTGATGTACTATGGGCCATCACTGGTGTACTATGGATCATCACCGATGTACTGTGGACCATCCCTGATGTACTGTGGACCATCACTGATGTACTGTGGATCATCACTGATGAACTCTGGATCATCACTGATGTACTATAGATCATCACTGATGTACTATAGATCATCACTGATGTACTATGGACCATCACTGATGTACTATAGATCATCACTGATGTACTATGGACCATCACTGGTGTACTATGGATCATCACTGGTGTACTGTGGATCATCACTGGTGTACTATGGACCATCCCTGATGTACTGTGGATCATCACTGATTTACTGTGGATCATCACTGATGTACTATAGTTTATCACTGATATACTGTGGGCCATCACTGGTGTACTATGGATCATCACTGGTGTACTATGGATCATCACTGATGTACTATGGACCATCCCTGATGTACTGTGGATCATCACTGATGTACTGTGGATCATCACTGATGTACTATGGATCATCACTGATGTACTGTGGATCATCACTGATGTACTATAGTTCATCACTGATGTACTATGGGCCATCACTGGTGTACTATGGATCATCACTGGTGTACTATGGATCATCACTGGTGTACTATGGGCCATCACTGGTGTACTATGGATCATCACTGGTGTACTATGGATCATCACTGATGTACTATAGATCATCACTGATGTACTATAGCTCATCACTGATGTACTATGGACCATCACTGATGTACTATAGATCATCACTGATGTACTATGGACCATCACTGGTGTACTATGGATCATCACTGGTGTACTGTGGATCATCACTGGTGTACTATGGACCATCCCTGATGTACTGTGGATCATCACTGATGTACTATAGTTCATCACTGATGTACTATGGGCCATCACTGGTGTACTATGGATCATCACTGGTGTACTATGGATCATCACTGATGTACTATGGACCATCCCTGATGTACTGTGGATCATCACTGATGTACTGTGGATCATCACTGATGTACTATGGATCATCACTTATGTACTATGGATCATCACTGATGTACTATTGTTCATCACTGATGTACTATGGGCCATCACTGATGTACTATGGACCATCCCTGGTGTACTATGGATCATCACTGATGTACTATGGACCATCCCTGATGTACTGTGGATCATCACTGATGTACTATAGTTCATCACTGATGTGCTATGGGCCATCACTGGTGTACTATGGATCATCACTGGTGTACTATGGATCATCACTGATGTACTATGGACCATCCCTGATGTACTGTGGATCATCACTGATGTACTGTGGATCATCACTGATGTACTATGGATCATCACTGATGTACTATGGGCCCTCACTGGTGTACTATGGGCCATCACTGGTGTACTATGGATCATCACTGGTGTACTATGGATCATCACTGGTGTACTATGGACCATCACTGATGTACTATGGACCATCACTGATGTACTATGGATCATCACTGATATACTGTGGACCATCCCTGATGTACTGTGGATCATCACTGATGTACTGTGGATCATCACTGAAGCATTGTGGATCATCACTGATGTACTGTGGATCATCACTAATGTACTGTGGATCATAACTGATGTACTGTAGATCATCACTGATGTACTATAGATCATCACTGGTGTACTATGTATATAGATCATCACTGATGTACTATGGACCATCACTGATGTACTATAGATCATCACTGATGTACTATGGACCATCACTGGTGTACTATGGATCATCACTGGTGTACTGTGGATCATCACTGGTGTACTATGGACCATCCCTGATGTACTGTGGATCATCACTGATTTACTGTGGATCATCACTGATGTACTATAGTTCATCACTGATGTACTATGGGCCATCACTGGTGTACTATGGATCATCACTGGTGTACTATGGATCATCACTGATGTACTATGGACCATCCCTGATGTACTGTGGATCATCACTGATGTACTATAGTTCATCACTGATGTACTATGGGCCATCACTGGTGTACTATGGATCATCACTGGTGTACTATGGATCATCACTGATGTACTATGGACCATCCCTGATGTACTGTGGATCATCACTGATGTACTGTGGACCACCACTGATGTACTGTGGATCATCACTGATGTACTGTGGATCATCCCTGGTGTACTATGGAACATTACTGGTGTACTATGGATCATCACTGGTGTACTATGGATCATCACTGATGTACTATGGGCCATCACTGATGTACTATGGATCATCACTGATATACTGTGGACCATCCCTGATGTACCGTGGATCATCACTGATGTACTGTGGATCATCACTGAAGTATTGTGGATCATCACTGATGTACTGTGGATCATCACTGATGTACTATGGATCATAACTGATGTACTGTGGATCATCACTGGTGTACTATGGATCATCACTGATGTACTATGGATCATCACTGATGTACTATGGACCATCACTGATGTACTATGGGCCATCACTGGTGTACTATGGATCATCACTGATGTACTGTGGATCATCACTGATGTACTGTGGGCCATCACTGATGTACTATGGATCATCACTGATATACTGTGGACCATCCCTGATGTATTGTGGATCATCACTGATGTACTGTGGATCATCACTGATGTACTATTAATTATCACTGAAGTACTATGGGCCATCACTGGTGTACTATGGATCATCACTGGTGTACTATGGATCATCACTGATGTACTATGGATCATGACTGGTGTACTATGGATCATCACTGATGTACTGTGGACCATCCCTGATGTACTGTGGATCATCACTGATGTACTGTGGATCATCACTGATGTACTGTGGATCATCACTGATGTACTGAGGATCATCACTGATGTACTATGGATCATCACTGATGTACCTTGGATCATCACTGATGTACTGTGGATCATCACTGATGTACTGTGGATCATCACTGATGTACTATAGATCATCACTGTAGTACTATGGGCCATGACTGGTGTACTATGGATCATCACTGATGTACTATGGATCATCACTGATGTATTATGGATCATCACTGATGTACTATGAGCCATCACTGATGTACTATGGATCATCACTGGTGTACTATGGATCATCACTGATGTACTATGGACCATCCCTGATGTACTGTGGATCATCACTGATGTACTATAGTTCATCACTGATGTACTATGGGCCATCACTGGTGTACTATGGATCATCACTGGTGTACTATGGATCATCACTGATGTACTATGGACCATCCCTGATGTACTGTGGATCATCACTGATGTACTGTGGATCATCACTGATGTACTATGGATCATCACTGATGTACTATGGATCATCACTGATGTACTATTGTTCATCACTGATGTACTATGGGCCATCACTGATGTACTATGGACCATCCCTGGTGTACTATGGATCATCACTGATGTACTATGGACCATCCCTGATGTACTGTGGATCATCACTGATGTACTATAGTTCATCACTGATGTGCTATGGGCCATCACTGGTGTACTATGGATCATCACTGGTGTACTATGGATCATCACTGATGTACTATGGACCATCCCTGATGTACTGTGGATCATCACTGATGTACTGTGGATCATCACTGATGTACTATGGATCATCACTGATGTACTATGGGCCCTCACTGGTGTACTATGGGCCATCACTGGTGTACTATGGATCATCACTGGTGTACTATGGATCATCACTGGTGTACTATGGACCATCACTGATGTACTATGGACCATCACTGATGTACTATGGATCATCACTGATATACTGTGGACCATCCCTGATGTACTGTGGATCATCACTGATGTACTGTGGATCATCACTGAAGTATTGTGGATCATCACTGATGTACTGTGGATCATCACTAATGTACTGTGGATCATAACTGATGTACTGTAGATCATCACTGATGTACTATAGATCATCACTGGTGTACTATGTATATAGATCATCACTGATGTACTATGGACCATCACTGATGTACTATAGATCATCACTGATGTACTATGGACCATCACTGGTGTACTATGGATCATCACTGGTGTACTGTGGATCATCACTGGTGTACTATGGACCATCCCTGATGTACTGTGGATCATCACTGATTTACTGTGGATCATCACTGATGTACTATAGTTCATCACTGATGTACTATGGGCCATCACTGGTGTACTATGGATCATCACTGCTGTACTATGGATCATCACTGATGTACTATGGACCATCCCTGATGTACTGTGGATCATCACTGATGTACTATAGTTCATCACTGATGTACTATGGGCCATCACTGGTGTACTATGGATCATCACTGGTGTACTATGGATCATCACTGATGTACTATGGACCATCCCTGATGTACTGTGGATCATCACTGATGTACTGTGGACCACCACTGATGTACTGTGGATCATCACTGATGTACTGTGGATCATCCCTGGTGTACTATGGAACATTACTGGTGTACTATGGATCATCACTGGTGTACTATGGATCATCACTGATGTACTATGGGCCATCACTGATGTACTATGGATCATCACTGATATACTGTGGACCATCCCTGATGTACCGTGGATCATCACTGATGTACTGTGGATCATCACTGAAGTATTGTGGATCATCACTGATGTACTGTGGATCATCACTGATGTACTGTGGATCATAACTGATGTACTGTGGATCATCACTGGTGTACTATGGATCATCACTGATGTACTATGGATCATCACTGATGTACTATGGACCATCACTGATGTACTATGGGCCATCACTGGTGTACTATGGATCATCACTGATGTACTGTGGATCATCACTGATGTACTGTGGGCCATCACTGATGTACTATGGATCATCACTGATATACTGTGGACCATCCCTGATGTATTGTGGATCATCACTGATGTACTGTGGATCATCACTGATGTACTATTAATTATCACTGAAGTACTATGGGCCATCACTGGTGTACTATGGATCATCACTGGTGTACTATGGATCATCACTGATGTACTATGGATCATGACTGGTGTACTATGGATCATCACTGATGTACTGTGGACCATCCCTGATGTACTGTGGATCATCACTGATGTACTGTGGATCATCACTGATGTACTGAGGATCATCACTGATGTACTATGGATCATCACTGATGTACCTTGGATCATCACTGATGTACTGTGGATCATCACTGATGTACTGTGGATCATCACTGATGTACTATAGATCATCACTGTAGTACTATGGGCCATGACTGGTGTACTATGGATCATCACTGATGTACTATGGATCATCACTGATGTATTATGGATCATCACTGATGTACTATGAGCCATCACTGATGTACTATGGATCATCACTGGTGTACTATGGATCATCACTGATGTACTATGAGCCATCACTGATGTACTATGGATCATCACTGGTGTACTATGGACCATCACTGATGTACTATGGATCATCACTGATGTACTATGAGCCATCACTGATGTACTATGGGCCATCCCTGGTGTACTATGGATCATCACTGATGTACTGTGGATCATCACTGATGTACTATGGGACATCACTGGTGTACTATGGGCCATCACTGGTGTACTATGGATCATCACTGGTGTACTATGGGCCATCACTGGTGTACTATGGGCCATCACTGGTGTACTATGGATCATCACTGGTGTAATATGGACCATCACTGATGTACTATGGCTCATCACTGATATACTGTGGACCATCCCTGATATACTGTGGATCATCCCTGATGTACTGTGGATCATCACTGATCTACTGTGGGCCATCACAGGTGTACTGTGGGCCATCACAGGTGTACTATGGAGCATCACTGATGTACTATGGATCATCACTGGTGTACTATGGATCATCACTGATGTACTGTGGACCATCCCTGATGTACTATAGATCATCACTGATGTACTGTGGATCATCACTGATGTACTATGGGCCATCACTGGTGTTCTATGGGCCATCACTGGTGTACTATGGATCATCACTGGATTACTATGGATCATCCCTGGTGTACTATGGACCATCACTGATGTGATTTGGGCCATCACTGGTGTACCATGGATCATCACTGATGTACTGTGGACCATCCCTGATGTACTGTGGATCATCACTGATGTACTATGGATCATCACTGATGTACTATGGACCATCACTGGTGTACTATGGACCATCACTGGTGTACTATGGATCATCACTGATGTACTGTGGATCATCACTGATGTACTGTGGGCCATCACTGATGTACTATGGATCATCACTGATATACTGTGGACAATCCCTGATGTATTGTGGATCATCACTGATGTACTGTGGATCATCACTGATGTACTATAGATCATCACTGAAGTACTATGGGCCATCACTGGTGTACTATGGATCATCACTGGTGTACTATGGGCCATCACTGGTGTACTATGGATCATCACTGATGTACTATGGATCATCACTGATGTACTATGGATCATGACTGGTTTACTATGGATCATCACTGATGTACTGTGGATCATCACTGATGTACTGTGGATCATCACTGATGTACTGTGGATCATCATTGATGTACTGAGGATCATCACTGATGTACTATGGATCATCACTGATGTACCGTGGATCATCACTGATGTACTGTGGATCATCACTGATGTACTGTGGATCATCACTGATGTACTATAGATCATCACTGAAGTACTATGGGCCATCACTGGTGTACTATGGATCATCACTGATGTATTATGGATCATCACTGATGTACTATGAGCCATCACTGATGTACTATGGATCATCACTGGTGTACTATGGATCATCACTGATGTACTATGGATCATCACTGATGTACTATGAGCCATCACTGATGTACTATGGATCATCACTGGTGTACTATGGATCATCACTGATGTACTATGGATCATCACTGATGTACTATGAGCCATCACTGATGTACTATGGGCCATCCCTGGTGTACTATGGATCATCACTGATGTACTGTGGATCATCACTGATGTACTATGGGACATCACTGGTATACTATGGGCCATCTCTGGTGTACTATGGATCATCACTGGTGTACTATGGGCCATCACTGGTGAACTATGGATCATCACTGGTGTACTATGGACCATCACTGATTTACTATGGACCATCACTGATGTACTGTGGATCATCACTGATGTACTGTGGGTCATCCCTGGTGTACTATGGATCATCACTGGTGTAATATGGATCATCACTGATGTACTATGGGCCATCACTGATGTACTATGGATCATCACTGATGTACTGTGGACCATCCCTGATGTACTGTGGATCATCACTGATGTACTATGGACCATCCCTGATGTACTATGGATCATCACTGATGTACTATAGATCATCACTGAAGTACTATGGGCCATCACTGGTGTACTATGGATCATCACTGGTGTACTATGGGCCATCACTGGTGTACTATGGATCATCACTGATGTACTATGGATCATCACTGATGTACTATGGATCATGACTGGTTTACTATGGATCATCACTGATGTACTGTGGACCATCCCTGATGTAATGTGGATCATCACTGATGTACTGTGGATCATCACTGATGTACTGTGGATCATCATTGATGTACTGAGGATCATCACTGATGTACTATGGATCATCACTGATGTACCGTGGATCATCACTGATGTACTGTGGATCACCACTGATGTACTGTGGATCATCACTGATGTACTATAGATCATCACTGAAGTACTATGGGCCATCACTGGTGTACTATGGATCATCACTGATGTATTATGGATCATCACTGATGTACTATGAGCCATCACTGATGTACTATGGATCATCACTGGTGTACTATGGATCATCACTGATGTACTATGGATCATCACTGATGTACTATGAGCCATCACTGATGTACTATGGATCATCACTGGTGTACTATGGATCATCACTGATGTACTATGGATCATCACTGATGTACTATGAGCCATCACTGATGTACTATGGGCCATCCCTGGTGTACTATGGATCATCACTGATGTACTGTGGATCATCACTGATGTACTATGGGACATCACTGGTATACTATGGGCCATCTCTGGTGTACTATGGATCATCACTGGTGTACTATGGGCCATCACTGGTGAACTATGGATCATCACTGGTGTACTATGGACCATCACTGATTTACTATGGAGCATCACTGATGTACTGTGGATCATCACTGATGTACTGTGGGTCATCCCTGGTGTACTATGGATCATCACTGGTGTACTATGGATCATCACTGATGTACTATGGGCCATCACTGATGTACTATGGATCATCACTGATGTACTGTGGACCATCCCTGATGTACTGTGGATCATCACTGATGTACTATGGACCATCCCTGATGTACTATGGACCATCCCTGATGTACTGTGAATCATCACTGGTGTACTGTGGATCATCACTGATGTACTATAGATCATCACTGATGTACTGTGGATCATCACTGATGTACTATGGGCCATCACTGGTGTACTATGGACCATCCCTGATGTACTGTGGATCATCACTGATGTACTATGGATCATCACTGATGTACTGTGGATCATCACTGATGTACTATAGTTCATCACTGATGTACTATGGGCCATCACTGGTGTACTATGGATCATCACTGGTGTACTATGGATCATGACTGATGTACTATGGACCATCCCTGATGTACTGTGGATCATCTCTGATGTACTATAGTTCATCACTGATGTACTATGGGCCATCACTGGTGTACTATGGATCATCACTGGTGTACTATGGATCATCACTGATGTACTATGGACCATCCCTGATGTACTGTGGATCATCACTGATGTACTGTGGATCATCACTGATGTACTATGGATCATCACTGATGTACTATGGGCCATCACTGGTGTACTATGGGCCATCACTGGTGTACTATGGATCATCACTGGTGTACTATGGACCATCACTGATGTACTATGGACCATCACTGATGTACTATGGATCATCACTGATATACTGTGGACCATCACTGATGTACTGTGGACCATCCCTGATGTACTGTGGATCATCACTGAAGTATTGTGGATCATCACTGATGTACTGTGGATCATCACTGATGTACTGTGGATCATCACTAATGTACTGTGGATCATAACTGATGTACTGTGGATCATCACTGGTGTACTATGGACCATCCCTGATGTACTGTGGATCATCACTGATGTACTGTGGATCATCACTGATGTACTATAGTTCATCACTGATGTACTATGGGCCATCACTGGTGTACTATGGATCATCACTGGTGTACTATGGATCATCACTGATGTACTATGGACCATCCCTGATGTACTGTGGATCATCACTGATGTACTGTGGATCATCATTGATGTACTATGGATCATCACTGATGTATTATGGGCCATCACTGGTGTACTACGGGCCATCACTGGTGTACTATGGATCATCACTGGTGTACTATGGATCATCACTGGTGTACTATGGACCATCACTGATGTACTGTGGACCACCACTGATGTACTGTGGATCATCACTGATGTACTGTGGATCATCCCTGGTGTACTATGGAACATTACTGGTGTACTATGGATCATCATTGGTGTACTATGGATCATCACTGATGTACTATGGGCCATCACTGATGTACTATGGATCATCACTGATATACTGTGGACCATCCCTGATGTACTGTGGATCATCACTGATGTACTGTGGATCATCACTGAAGTATTGTGGATCATCACTGATGTACTGTGGATCATCACTGATGTACTGTGGATCATAACTGATGTACTGTGGATCATCACTGGTGTACTATGGATCATCACTGATGTACTATGGATCATCACTGATGTACTATGGACCATCACTGATGTACTATGGGCCATCACTGGTGTACTATGGATCATCACTGATGTACTGTGGATCATCACTGATGTACTGTGGGCCATCACTGATGTACTATGGATCATCACTGATATACTGTGGACCATCCCTGATGTATTGTGGATCATCACTGATGTACTGTGGATCATCACTGATGTACTATTAATTATCACTGAAGTACTATGGGCCATCACTGGTGTACTATGGATCATCACTGGTGTACTATGGATCATCACTGGTGTACTATGGATCATCACTGATGTACTATGGATCATGACTGGTGTACTATGGATCATCACTGATGTACTGTGGACCATCCCTGATGTACTGTGGATCATCACTGATGTACTGTGGATCATCACTGATGTACTGTGGATCATCACTGATGTACTGAGGATCATCACTGATGTACTATGGATCATCACTGATGTACCTTGGATCATCACTGATGTACTGTGGATCATCACTGATGTACTGTGGATCATCACTGATGTACTATAGATCATCACTGTAGTACTATGGGCCATGACTGGTGTACTATGGATCATCACTGATGTACTATGGATCATCACTGATGTATTATGGATCATCACTGATGTACTATGAGCCATCACTGATGTACTATGGATCATCACTGGTGTACTATGGATCATCACTGATGTACTATGAGCCATCACTGATGTACTATGGATCATCACTGGTGTACTATGGATCATCACTGATGTACTATGGATCATCACTGATGTACTATGAGCCATCACTGATGTACTATGGGCCATCCCTGGTGTACTATGGATCATCACTGATGTACTGTGGATCATCACTGATGTACTATGGGACATCACTGGTGTACTATGGGCCATCACTGGTGTACTATGGATCATCACTGGTGTACTATGGGCCATCACTGGTGTACTATGGGCCATCACTGGTGTACTATGGATCATCACTGGTGTACTATGGACCATCACTGATGTACTATGGCTCATCACTGATATACTGTGGACCATCCCTGATATACTGTGGATCATCCCTGATGTACTGTGGATCATAACTGATGTACTGTGGATCATCACTGGTGTACTATGGACCATCCCTGATGTACTGTGGATCATCACTGATGTACTGTGGATCATCACTGATGTACTATAGTTCATCACTGATGTACTATGGGCCATCACTGGTGTACTATGGATCATCACTGGTGTACTATGGATCATCACTTATGTACTATGGACCATCCCTGATGTACTGTGGATCATCACTGATGTACTGTGGATCATCACTGATGTACTATGGATCATCACTGATGTACTATGGGCCATCACTGGTGTACTATGGATCATCACTGATGTACTATGAGCCATCACTGATGTACTATGGGCCATCCCTGGTGTACTATGGATCATCACTGATGTACTGTGGATCATCACTGATGTACTATGGGACATCACTGGTATACTATGGGCCATCTCTGGTGTACTATGGATCATCACTGGTGTACTATGGGCCATCACTGCTGAACTATGGATCATCACTGGTGTACTATGGACCATCACTGATTTACTATGGACCATCACTGATGTACTGTGGATCATCACTGATGTACTGTGGGTCATCCCTGGTGTACTATGGATCATCACTCATGTACTATGGACCATCACTGATGTACTATGGACCATCACTGATGTACTATGGATCATCACTGATATACTGTGGACCATCACTGATGTACTGTGGACCATCCCTGATGTACTGTGGATCATCACTGAAGTATTGTGGATCATCACTGATGTACTGTGGATCATCACTGATGTACTGTGGATCATCACTGATGTACTATGGGCCATCCCTGGTGTACTATGGATCATCACTGATGTACTGTGGATCATCACTGATGTACTATGGGACATCACTGGTATACTATGGGCCATCTCTGGTGTACTATGGATCATCACTGGTGTACTATGGGCCATCACTGGTGAACTATGGATCATCACTGGTGTACTATGGACCATCACTGATTTACTATGGACCATCACTGATGTACTGTGGATCATCACTGATGTACTGTGGGTCATCCCTGGTGTACTATGGATCATCACTGGTGTAATATGGATCATCACTGATGTACTATGGGCCATCACTGATGTACTATGGATCATCACTGATGTACTGTGGACCATCCCTGATGTACTGTGGATCATCACTGATGTACTATGGACCATCCCTGATGTACTATGGACCATCCCTGATGTACTGTGAATCATCACTAGTGTACTGTGGATCATCACTGATGTACTATAGATCATCACTGATGTACTGTGGATCATCACTGATGTACTATGGGCCATCACTGGTGTACTATGGACCATCCCTGATGTACTGTGGATCATCACTGATGTACTATGGATCATCACTGATGTACTGTGGATCATCACTGATGTACTATAGTTCATCACTGATGTACTATGGGCCATCACTGGTGTACTATGGATCATCACTGGTGTACTATGGATCATGACTGATGTACTATGGACCATCCCTGATGTACTGTGGATCATCTCTGATGTACTATAGTTCATCACTGATGTACTATGGGCCATCACTGGTGTACTATGGATCATCACTGGTGTACTATGGATCATCACTGATGTACTATGGACCATCCCTGATGTACTGTGGATCATCACTGATGTACTGTGGATCATCACTGATGTACTCTGGATCATCACTGATGTACTATGGGCCATCACTGGTGTACTATGGGCCATCACTGGTGTACTATGGATCATCACTGGTGTACTATGGACCATCACTGATGTACTATGGACCATCACTGATGTACTATGGATCATCACTGATATACTGTGGACCATCACTGATGTACTGTGGACCATCCCTGATGTACTGTGGATCATCACTGAAGTATTGTGGATCATCACTGATGTACTGTGGATCATCACTGATGTACTGTGGATCATCACTAATGTACTGTGGATCATAACTGATGTACTGTGGATCATCACTGGTGTACTATGGACCATCCCTGATGTACTGTGGATCATCACTGATGTACTGTGGATCATCACTGATGTACTATAGTTCATCACTGATGTACTATGGGCCATCACTGGTGTACTATGGATCATCACTGGTGTACTATGGATCATCACTTATGTACTATGGACCATCCCTGATGTACTGTGGATCATCACTGATGTACTGTGGATCATCACTGATGTACTATGGATCATCACTGATGTACTATGGGCCATCACTGGTGTACTATGGATCATCACTGATGTACTATGGATCATCACTGATGTACTATGGACCATCACTGATGTACTATGGGCCATCACTGGTGTACTATGGATCATCACCGATGTACTGTGGACCATCCCTGATGTACTGTGGACCATCCCTGATGTACTGTGGACCATCACTGATGTACTGTGGATCATCACTGATGTACTCTGGATCATCACTGATGTACTATAGATCATCACTGATGTACTATAGATCATCACTGATGTACTATGGACCATCACTGATGTACTATAGATCATCACTGATGTACTATGGACCATCACTGGTGTACTATGGATCATCACTGGTGTACTGTGGATCATCACTGGTGTACTATGGACCATCCCTGATGTACTGTGGATCATCACTGATGTACTGTGGATCATCACTGATGTACTATAGTTCATCACTGATATACTGTGGGCCATCACTGATGTACTTTGGATCATCACTGGTGTACTATGGATCATCACTGATGTACTATGGATCATCACTGATGTACTATGAGCCATCACTGATGTACTATGGATCATCACTGGTGTACTATGGATCATCACTGATGTACTATGGATCATCACTGATGTACTATGAGCCATCACTGATGTACTATGGGCCATCCCTGGTGTACTATGGATCATCACTGATGTACTGTGGATCATCACTGATATACTATGGGACATCACTGGTATACTATGGGCCATCTCTGGTGTACTATGGATCATCACTGGTGTACTATGGGCCATCACTGCTGAACTATGGATCATCACTGGTGTACTATGGACCATCACTGATTTACTATGGACCATCACTGATGTACTGTGGATCATCACTGATGTACTGTGGGTCATCCCTGGTGTACTATGGATCATCACTCGTGTACTATGGACCATCACTGATGTACTATGGACCATCACTGATGTACTATGGATCATCACTGATATACTGTGGACCATCACTGATGTACTGTGGACCATCCCTGATGTACTGTGGATCATCACTGAAGTATTGTGGATCATCACTAATGTACTGTGGATCATAACTGATGTACTGTGGATCATCACTGGTGTACTATGGACCATCCCTGATGTACTGTGGATCATCACTGATGTACTGTGGATCATCACTGATGTACTATAGTTCATCACTGATGTACTATGGGCCATCACTGGTGTACTATGGATCATCACTGGTGTACTATGGATCATCACTTATGTACTATGGACCATCCCTGATGTACTGTGGATCATCACTGATGTACTGTGGATCATCACTGATGTACTATGGATCATCACTGATGTACTATGGGCCATCACTGGTGTACTATGGATCATCACTGATGTACTATGGATCATCACTGATGTACTATGGACCATCACTGATGTACTATGGGCCATCACTGGTGTACTATGGATCATCACCGATGTACTGTGGACCATCCCTGATGTACTGTGGACCATCCCTGATGTACTGTTGACCATCACTGATGTACTGTGGATCATCACTGATGTACTCTGGATCATCACTGATGTACTATAGATCATCACTGATGTACTATAGATCATCACTGATGTACTATGGACCATCACTGATGTACTATAGATCATCACTGATGTACTATGGACCATCACTGGTGTACTATGGATCATCACTGGTGTACTGTGGATCATCACTGGTGTACTATGGACCATCCCTGATGTACTGTGGATCATCACTGATGTACTGTGGATCATCACTGATGTACTATAGTTCATCACTGATATACTGTGGGCCATCACTGATGTACTTTGGATCATCACTGGTGTACTATGGATCATCACTGATGTACTATGGATCATCACTGATGTACTATGAGCCATCACTGATGTACTATGGATCATCACTGGTGTACTATGGATCATCACTGATGTACTATGGATCATCACTGATGTACTATGAGCCATCACTGATGTACTATGGGCCATCCCTGGTGTACTATGGATCATCACTGATGTACTGTGGATCATCACTGATGTACTATGGGACATCACTGGTATACTATGGGCCATCTCTGGTGTACTATGGATCATCACTGGTGTACTATGGGCCATCACTGCTGAACTATGGATCATCACTGGTGTACTATGGACCATCACTGATTTACTATGGACCATCACTGATGTACTGTGGATCATCACTGATGTACTGTGGGTCATCCCTGGTGTACTATGGATCATCACTGGTGTACTATGGACCATCACTGATGTACTATGGACCATCACTGATGTACTATGGATCATCACTGATATACTGTGGACCATCACTGATGTACTGTGGACCATCCCTGATGTACTGTGGATCATCACTGAAGTATTGTGGATCATCACTGATGTACTGTGGATCATCACTGATGTACTGTGGATCATCACTAATGTACTGTGGATCATAACTGATGTACTGTGGATCATCACTGGTGTACTATGCACCATCCCTGATGTACTGTGGATCATCACTGATGTACTGTGGATCATGACTGATGTACTATAGTTCATCACTGATGTACTATGGGCCATCACTGGTGTACTATGGATCATCACTGGTGTACTATGGATCATCACTGATGTACTATGGACCATCCCTGATGTACTGTGGATCATCACTGATGTACTGTGGATCATCACTGATGTACTATGGATCATCACTGATGTACTATGGGCCATCACTGGTGTACTATGGATCATCACTGATGTACTATGGATCATCACTGATGTACTATGGACCATCACTGATGTACTATGGACCATCACTGATGTACTATGGGCCATCACTGGTGTACTATGGATCATCACCGATGTACTGTGGACCATCCCTGATGTACTGTGGACCATCACTGATGTACTGTGGATCATCACTGATGAACTCTTGATCATCACTGATGTACTATAGATCATCACTGATGTACTATAGATCATCACTGATGTACTATGGACCATCACTGATGTACTATAGATCATCACTGATGTACTATGGACCATCACTGGTGTACTATGGATCATCACTGGTGTACTGTGGATCATCACTGGTGTACTATGGACCATCCCTGATGTACTGTGGATCATCACTGATGTACTGTGGATCATCACTGATGTACTATAGTTCATCACTGATATACTGTGGGCCATCACTGGTGTACTATGGATCATCACTGGTGTACTATGGATCATCACTGATGTACTATGGACCATCCCTGATGTACTGTGGATCATCACTGATGTACTGTGGATCATCACTGATGTACTATGGATCATCACTGATGTACTGTGGATCATCACTGATGTACTATAGTTCATCACTGATGTACTATGGGCCATCACTGGTGTACTATGGATCATCACTGGTGTACTATGGATCATCACTGATGTACTATGGGCCATCACTGGTGTACTATGGATCATCACTGGTGTACTATGGATCATCACTGATGTACTATAGATCATCACTGATGTACTATAGCTCATCACTGATGTACTATGGACCATCACTGATGTACTATAGATCATCACTGATGTACTATGGACCATCACTGGTGTACTATGGATCATCACTGGTGTACTGTGGATCATCACTGGTGTACTATGGACCATCCCTGATGTACTGTGGATCATCACTGATGTACTGTGGATCATCACTGATGTACTATAGTTCATCACTGATGTACTATGGGCCATCACTGGTGTACTATGGATCATCACTGGTGTACTATGGATCATCACTGATGTACTATGGACCATCCCTGATGTACTGTGGATCATCACTGATGTACTATGGATCATCACTGATGTACTATGGATCATCACTGATGTACTGTGGATCATCACTGATGTACTATAGTTCATCACTGATGTACTATGGGCCATCACTGGTGTACTATGGATCATCACTGGTGTACTATGGATCATCACTGATGTACTATGGACCATCCCTGATGTACTGTGGATCATCACTGATGTACTATAGTTCATCACTGATGTACTATGGGCCATCACTGGTGTACTATGGATCATCACTGGTGTACTATGGATCATCACTGATGTACTATGGACCATCCCTGATGTACTGTGGATCATCACTGATGTACTGTGGATCATCACTGATGTACTATGGATCATCACTGATGTACTATGGGCCATCACTGGTGTACTATGGGCCATCACTGGTGTACTATGGATCATCACTGGTGTACTATGGACCATCACTGATGTACTATGGACCATCACTGATGTACTATGGATCATCACTGATATACTGTGGACCATCCCTGATGTACTGTGGATCATCACTGATGTACTGTGGATCATCACTGAAGTATTGTGGATCATCACTGATGTACTGTGGATCATCACTGATGTACTGTGTATCATAACTGATGTATTGTGGATCATCACTGATGTACTGTAGATCATCACTGATGTACTATAGATCATCACTGATGGACTATGGACCATCACTGATGTACTATAGATCATCACTGATGTACTATGGACCATCACTGGTGTACTATGGATCATCACTGGTGTACTGTGGATCATCACTGGTGTACTATGGACCATCCCTGATGTACTGTGTATCATCACTGATGTACTGTGGATCATCACTGATGTACTATAGTTCATCACTGATGTACTATGGGCCATCACTGGTGTACTATGGATCATCACTGGTGTACTATGGACCATCACTGGTGTACTATGGATCATCACTGGTGTACTGTGGATCATCACTGGTGTACTATGGACCATCCCTGATGTACTGTGGATCATCACTGATGTACTGTGGATCATCACTGATGTACTATAGTTCATCACTGATGTACTATGGGCCATCACTGGTGTACTATGGATCATCACTGGTGTACTATGGATCATCACTGATGTACTATGGACCATCCCTGATGTACTGTGGATCATCACTGATGTACTGTGGATCATCACTGATGTACTATGGATCATCACTGATGTACTGTGGATCATCACTGATGTACTATGGGCCATCACTGGTGTACTATGGGCCATCACTGGTGTACTATGGATCATCACTGATGTACTATGGATCATCACTGATGTACTATGGATCATCACTGATGTACTATGGACCATCACGGATGTACTATGGGCCATCACTGGTGTACTATGGATCATCACCGATGTACTGTGGACCATCCCTGATGTACTGTGGACCATCACTGATGTACTGTGGATCATCACTGATGTACTATGGATCATCACTGATGTACTATAGATCATCACTGATGTACTATAGATCATCACTGATGTACTATGGACCATCACTGGTGTACTATGGATCATCACTGGTGTACTGTGGATCATCACTGATGTACTGTGGATCATCACTGATGTACTGTGGATCATCATTGATGTACTGAGGATCATCACTGATGTACTATGGATCATCACTGATGTACCGTGGATCATCACTGATGTACTGTGGATCATCACTGATGTACTGTGGATCATCACTGATGTACTATAGATCATCACTGAAGTACTATGGGCCATCACTGGTGTACTATGGATCATCACTGATGTATTATGGATCAACACTGATGTACTATGAGCCATCACTGATGTACTATGGATCATCACTGGTGTACTATGGATCATCACTGATGTACTATGGATCATCACTGATGTACTATGAGCCATCACTGATGTACTATGGATCATCACTGGTGTACTATGGATCATCACTGATGTACTCTGGATCATCACTGATGTACTATAGATCATCACTGATGTACTATAGATCATCACTGATGTACTATGGACCATCACTGATGTACTATAGATCATCACTGATGTACTATGGACCATCACTGGTGTACTATGGATCATCACTGGTGTACTGTGGATCATCACTGGTGTACTATGGACCATCCCTGATGTACTGTGGATCATCACTGATGTACTGTGGATCATCACTGATGTACTATAGTTCATCACTGATATACGGTGGGCCATCACTGATGTACTATGGATCATCACTGGTGTACTATGGATCATCACTGATGTACTATGGATCATCACTGATGTACTATGAGCCATCACTGATGTACTATGGATCATCACTGGTGTACTATGGATCATCACTGATGTACTATGGATCATCACTGATGTACTATGAGCCATCACTGATGTACTATGGGCCATCCCTGGTGTACTATGGATCATCACTGATGTACTGTGGATCATCACTGATGTACTATGGGACATCACTGGTATACTATGGGCCATCTCTGGTGTACTATGGATCATCACTGGTGTACTATGGGCCATCACTGGTGAACTATGGATCATCACTGGTGTACTATGGACCATCACTGATTTACTATGGACCATCACTGATGTACTGTGGATCATCACTGATGTACTGTGGGTCATCCCTGGTGTACTATGGATCATCACTGGTGTAATATGGATCATCACTGATGTACTATGGGCCATCACTGATGTACTATGGATCATCACTGATGTACTGTGGACCATCCCTGATGTACTGTGGATCATCACTGATGTACTATGGACCATCCCTGATGTACTATGGACCATCCCTGATGTACTGTGAATCATCACTGGTGTACTGTGGATCATCACTGATGTACTATAGATCATCACTGATGTACTGTGGATCATCACTGATGTACTATGGGCCATCACTGGTGTACTATGGACCATCCCTGATGTACTGTGGATCATCACTGATGTACTATGGATCATCACTGATGTACTGTGGATCATCACTGATGTACTATAGTTCATCACTGATGTACTATGGGCCATCACTGGTGTACTGTGGATCATCACTGGTGTACTATGGATCATGACTGATGTACTATGGACCATCCCTGATGTACTGTGGATCATCTCTGATGTACTATAGTTCATCACTGATGTACTATGGGCCATCACTGGTGTACTATGGATCATCACTGGTGTACTATGGATCATCACTGATGTACTATGGACCATCCCTGATGTACTGTGGATCATCACTGATGTACTGTGGATCATCACTGATGTACTATGAATCATCACTGATGTACTATGGGCCATCACTGGTGTACTATGGGCCATCACTGGTGTACTATGGATCATCACTGGTGTACTATGGACCATCACTGATGTACTATGGACCATCACTGATGTACTATGGATCATCACTGATATACTGTGGACCATCACTGATGTACTGTGGACCATCCCTGATGTACTGTGGATCATCACTGAAGTATTGTGGATCATCACTGATGTACTGTGGATCATCACTGATGTACTGTGGATCATCACTAATGTACTGTGGATCATAACTGATGTACTGTGGATCATCACTGGTGTACTATGGACCATCCCTGATGTACTGTGGATCATCACTGATGTACTGTGGATCATCACTGATGTACTATAGTTCATCACTGATGTACTATGGGCCATCACTGGTGTACTATGGATCATCACTGGTGTACTATGGATCATCACTGATGTACTATGGACCATCCCTGATGTACTGTGGATCATCACTGATGTACTGTGGATCATCACTGATGTACTATAGTTCATCACTGATGTACTATGGGCCATCACTGGTGTACTATGGATCATCACTGGTGTACTATGGATCATCACTGATGTACTATGGACCATCCCTGATGTACTGTGGATCATCACTGATGTACTGTGGATCATCACTGATGTACTATGGATCATCACTGATGTACTATGGGCCATCACTGGTGTACTATGGGCCATCACTGGTGTACTATGGATCATCACTGGTGTACTATGGACCATCACTGATGTACTATGGACCATCACTGATGTACTATGGATCATCACTGATATACTGTGGACCATCCCTGATGTACTGTGGATCATCACTGATGTACTGTGGATCATCACTGAAGTATTGTGGATCATCACTGATGTACTGTGGATCATCACTGATGTACTGTGTATCATAACTGATGTATTGTGGATCATCACTGATGTACTGTAGATCATCACTGATGTACTATAGATCATCACTGATGGACTATGGACCATCACTGATGTACTATAGATCATCACTGATGTACTATGGACCATCACTGGTGTACTATGGATCATCACTGGTGTACTGTGGATCATCACTGGTGTACTATGGACCATCCCTGATGTACTGTGGATCATCACTGATGTACTGTGGATCATCACTGATGTACTATAGTTCATCACTGATGTACTATGGGCCATCACTGGTGTACTATGGATCATCACTGGTGTACTATGGATCATCACTGATGTACTATGGACCATCCCTGATGTACTGTGGATCCTCACTGATGTACTGTGGATCATCACTGATGTACTATGGATCATCACTGATGTACTGTGGATCATCACTGATGTACTATGGGCCATCACTGGTGTACTATGGGCCATCACTGGTGTACTATGGATCATCACTGATGTACTATGGATCATCACTGATGTACTATGGACCATCACGGATGTACTATGGGCCATCACTGGTGTACTATGGATCATCACCGATGTACTGTGGACCATCCCTGATGTACTGTGGACCATCACTGATGTACTGTGGATCATCACTGATGTACTATGGATCATCACTGATGTACTATAGATCATCACTGATGTACTATAGATCATCACTGATGTACTATGGACCATCACTGGTGTACTATGGATCATCACTGGTGTACTGTGGATCATCACTGATGTACTGTGGATCATCACTGATGTACTGTGGATCATCATTGATGTACTGAGGATCATCACTGATGTACTATGGATCATCACTGATGTACCGTGGATCATCACTGATGTACTGTGGATCATCACTGATGTACTGTGGATCATCACTGATGTACTATAGATCATCACTGAAGTACTATGGGCCATCACTGGTGTACTATGGATCATCACTGATGTATTATGGATCAACACTGATGTACTATGAGCCATCACTGATGTACTATGGATCATCACTGGTGTACTATGGATCATCACTGATGTACTATGGATCATCACTGATGTACTATGAGCCATCACTGATGTACTATGGATCATCACTGGTGTACTATGGATCATCACTGATGTACGCTGGATCATCACTGATGTACTATAGATCATCACTGATGTACTATAGATCATCACTGATGTACTATGGACCATCACTGATGTACTATAGATCATCACTGATGTACTATGGACCATCACTGGTGTACTATGGATCATCACTGGTGTACTGTGGATCATCACTGGTGTACTATGGACCATCCCTGATGTACTGTGGATCATCACTGATGTACTGTGGATCATCACTGATGTACTATAGTTCATCACTGATATACTGTGGGCCATCACTGATGTACTATGGATCATCACTGGTGTACTATGGATCATCACTGATGTACTATGGATCATCACTGATGTACTATGAGCCATCACTGATGTACTATGGATCATCACTGGTGTACTATGGATCATCACTGATGTACTATGGATCATCACTGATGTACTATGAGCCATCACTGATGTACTATGGGCCATCCCTGGTGTACTATGGATCATCACTGATGTACTGTGGATCATCACTGATGTACTATGGGACATCACTGGTATACTATGGGCCATCTCTGGTGTACTATGGATCATCACTGGTGTACTATGGGCCATCACTGGTGAACTATGGATCATCACTGGTGTACTATGGACCATCACTGATTTACTATGGACCATCACTGATGTACTGTGGATCATCACTGATGTACTGTGGGTCATCCCTGGTGTACTATGGATCATCACTTGTGTAATATGGATCATCACTGATGTACTATGGGCCATCACTGATGTACTATGGATCATCACTGATGTACTGTGGACCATCCCTGATGTACTGTGGATCATCACTGATGTACTATGGACCATCCCTGATGTACTATGGACCATCCCTGATGTACTGTGAATCATCACTGGTGTACTGTGGATCATCACTGATGTACTATAGATCATCACTGATGTACTGTGGATCATCACTGATGTACTATGGGCCATCACTGGTGTACTATGGACCATCCCTGATGTACTGTGGATCATCACTGATGTACTATGGATCATCACTGATGTACTGTGGATCATCACTGATGTACTATAGTTCATCACTGATGTACTATGGGCCATCACTGGTGTACTGTGGATCATCACTGGTGTACTATGGATCATGACTGATGTACTATGGACCATCCTTGATGTACTGTGGATCATCTCTGATGTACTATAGTTCATCACTGATGTACTATGGGCCATCACTGGTGTACTATGGATCATCACTGGTGTACTATGGATCATCACTGATGTACTATGGACCATCCCTGATGTACTGTGGATCATCACTGATGTACTGTGGATCATCACTGATGTACTATGGATCATCACTGATGTACTATGGGCCATCACTGGTGTACTATGGGCCATCACTGGTGTACTATGGATCATCACTGGTGTACTATGGACCATCACTGATGTACTATGGACCATCACTGATGTACTATGGATCATCACTGATATACTGTGGACCATCACTGATGTACTGTGGACCATCCCTGATGTACTGTGGATCATCACTGAAGTATTGTGGATCATCACTGATGTACTGTGGATCATCACTGATGTACTGTGGATCATCACTAATGTACTGTGGATCATAACTGATGTACTGTGGATCATCACTGATGTACTGTGGATCATCACTGAATTACTATAGTTCATCACTGATGTACTATGGGCCATCACTGGTGTACTATGGATCATCACTGGTGTACTATGGATCATCACTGATGTACTATGGACCATCCCTGATGTACTGTGGATCATCACTGATGTACTGTGGATCATCACTGATGTACTATGGATCATCACTGATGTACTATGGGCCATCACTGGTGTACTATGGATCATCACTGATGTACTATGGATCATCACTGATGTACTATGGACCATCCCTGATGTACTGTGGATCATCACTGATGTACTCTGGATCATCACTGATGTACTATAGATCATCACTGATGTACTATAGATCATCACTGATGTACTATGGATCATCACTGATGTACTATGGACCATCACTGATGTACTATGGACCATCACTGGTGTACTATGGATCATCACTGGTGTACTGTGGATCATCACTGGTGTACTATGGACCACCCCTGATGTACTGTGGATCATCACTGATGTACTGTGGATCATCACTGATGTACTATAGCTAATCACTGATGTACTATGGACCATCACTGATGTACTATAGATCATCACTGATGTACTATGGATCATCACTGATGTACTGTGGATCATCACTGATGTACTATAGTTCATCACTGATGTACTATGGGCCATCACTGGTGTACTATGGATCATCACTGGTGTACTATGGATCATCACTGATGTACTATGGACCATCCCTAATGTACTGTGGATCATCACTGATGTACTGTGGATCATCACTGATGTACTATGGATCATCACTGATGTACTGTGGATCATCACTGATGTACTATAGTTCATCACTGATGTACTATGGGCCATCACTGGTGTACTATGGATCATCACTGGTGTACTATGGATCATCACTGATGTACTATGGACCATCCCTGATGTACTGTGGATCATCACTGATGTACTATAGTTCATCACTGATGTACTATGGGCCATCACTGGTGTACTATGGATCATCACTGCTGTACTATGGATCATCACTGATGTACTATGGACCATCCCTGATGTACTGTGGATCATCACTGATGTACTGTGGATCATCACTGATGTACTATGGATCATCACTGATGTACTATGGGCCATCACTGGTGTACTATGGGCCATCACTGGTGTACTATGGATCATCACTGGTGTACTATGGACCATCACTGATGTACTATGGACCATCACTGATGTACTATGGATCATCACTGATATACTGTGGACCATCCCTGATGTACTGTGGATCATCTCTGATGTACTGTGGATCATCACTGAAGTATTGTGGATCATCACTGATGTTCTGTGGATCATCACTGATGTACTGTGTATCATAACTGATGTATTGTGGATCATCACTGATGTACTATAGATCATCACTGATGTACTATAGATCATCACTGATGGACTATGGACCATCACTGATGTACTATAGATCATCACTGATGTACTATGGACCATCACTGGTGTACTATGGATCATCACTGGTGTACTGTGGATCATCACTGGTGTACTATGGACCATCCCTGATGTACTGTGGATCATCACTGATGTACTGTGGATCATCACTGATGTACTATAGTTCATCACTGATGTACTATGGGCCATCACTGGTGTACTATGGATCATCACTGGTGTACTATGGACCATCACTGGTGTACTATGGACCATCACTGGTGTACTGTGGATCATCACTGGTGTACTATGGACCATCCCTGATGTACTGTGGATCATCACTGATGTACTGTGGATCATCACTGATGTACTATAGTTCATCACTGATGTACTATGGGCCATCACTGGTGTACTATGGATCATCACTGGTGTACTATGGATCATCACTGATGTACTATGGACCATCCCTGATGTACTGTGGATCATCACTGATGTACTGTGGATCATCACTGATGTACTGTGGATCATCACTGATGTACTATGGGCCATCACTGGTGTACTATGGGCCATCACTGGTGTACTATGGATCATCACTGATGTACTATGGATCATCACTGATGTACTATGGACCATCACTGATGTACTATGGGCCATCACTGGTGTACTATGGATCATCACCGATGTACTGTGGACCATCCCTGATGTACTGTGGACCATCACTGATGTACTGTGGATCATCACTGATGTACTATGGATCATCACTGATGTACTATAGATCATTACTGATGTACTATAGATCATCACTGATGTACTATGGACCATCACTGGTGTACTATGGATCATCACTGGTGTACTGTGGATCATCACTGATGTACTGTGGATCATCACTGATGTACTGTGGATCATCATTGATGTACTGAGGATCATCACTGATGTACCATGGATCATCACTGATGTACCGTGGATCATCACTGATGTACTGTGGATCATCACTGATGTACTGTGGATCATCACTGATGTACTATAGATCATCACTGAAGTACTATGGGCCATCACTGGTGTACTATGGATCATCACTGGTGTACTATGGATCATCACTGATGTACTCTGGATCATCACTGATGTACTATAGATCATCACTGATGTACTATGGACCATCACTGATGTACTATAGATCATCACTGATGTACTATGGACCATCACTGGTGTACTATGGATCATCACTGGTGTACTGTGGATCATCACTGGTGTACTATGGACCATCCCTGATGTACTGTGGATCATCACTGATGTACTGTGGATCATCACTGATGTACTATAGTTCATCACTGATATACTGTGGGCCATCACTGATGTACTATGGATCATCACTGGTGTACTATGGATCATCACTGATGTACTATGGATCATCACTGATGTACTATGAGCCATCACTGATGTACTATGGATCATCACTGGTGTACTATGGATCATCACTGATGTACTATGGATCATCACTGATGTACTATGAGCCATCACTGATGTACTATGGGCCATCCCTGGTGTACTATGGATCATCACTGATGTACTGTGGATCATCACTGATGTACTATGGGACATCACTGGTATACTATGGGCCATCTCTGGTGTACTATGGATCATCACTGGTGTACTATGGGCCATCACTGGTGAACTATGGATCATCACTGGTGTACTATGGACCATCACTGATTTACTATGGACCATCACTGATGTACTGTGGATCATCACTGATGTACTGTGGGTCATCCCTGGTGTACTATGGATCATCACTGGTGTAATATGGATCATCACTGATGTACTATGGGCCATCACTGATGTACTATGGATCATCACTGATGTACTGTGGACCATCCCTGATGTACTGTGGATCATCACTGATGTACTATGGACCATCCCTGATGTACTATGGACCATCCCTGATGTACTGTGAATCATCACTGGTGTACTGTGGATCATCACTGATGTACTATAGATCATCACTGATGTACTGTGGATCATCACTGATGTACTATGGGCCATCACTGGTGTACTATGGACCATCCCTGATGTACTGTGGATCATCACTGATGTACTATGGATCATCACTGATGTACTGTGGATCATCACTGATGTACTATAGTTCATCACTGATGTACTATGGGCCATCACTGGTGTACTGTGGATCATCACTGGTGTACTATGGATCATGACTGATGTACTATGGACCATCCCTGATGTACTGTGGATCATCTCTGATGTACTATAGTTCATCACTGATGTACTATGGGCCATCACTGGTGTACTATGGATCATCACTGGTGTACTATGGATCATCACTGATGTACTATGGACCATCCCTGATGTACTGTGGATCATCACTGATGTACTGTGGATCATCACTGATGTACTATGGATCATCACTGATGTACTATGGGCCATCACTGGTGTACTATGGGCCATCACTGGTGTACTATGGATCATCACTGGTGTACTATGGACCATCACTGATGTACTATGGACCATCACTGATGTACTATGGATCATCACTGATATACTGTGGACCATCACTGATGTACTGTGGACCATCCCTGATGTACTGTGGATCATCACTGAAGTATTGTGGATCATCACTGATGTACTGTGGATCATCACTGATGTACTGTGGATCATCACTAATGTACTGTGGATCATAACTGATGTACTGTAGATCATCACTGGTGTACTATGGACCATCCCTGATGTACTGTGGATCATCACTGATGTACTGTGGATCATCACTGATGTACTATAGTTCATCACTGATGTACTATGGGCCATCACTGGTGTACTATGGATCATCACTGGTGTACTATGGATCATCACTGATGTACTATGGACCATCCCTGATGTACTGTGGATCATCACTGATGTACTGTGGATCATCACTGATGTACTATGGATCATCACTGATGTACTATGGGCCATCACTGGTGTACTATGGATCATCACTGATGTACTATGGATCATCACTGATGTACTATGGACCATCACTGATGTACTATGGGCCATCACTGGTGTACTATGGATCATCACCGATGTACTGTGGACCATCCCTGATGTACTGTGGACCATCACTGATGTACTGTGGATCATCACTGATGTACTCTGGATCATCACTGATGTACTATAGATCATCACTGATGTACTATAGATCATCACTGATGTACTATGGATCATCACTGATGTACTATGGACCATCACTGATGTACTATGGACCATCACTGGTGTACTATGGATCATCACTGGTGTACTGTGGATCATCACTGGTGTACTATGGACCACCCCTGATGTACTGTGGATCATCACTGATGTACTGTGGATCATCACTGATGTACTATAGTTCATCACTGATATACTGTGGGCCATCACTGGTGTACTATGGATCATCACTGGTGTACTATGGATCATCACTGATGTACTATGGACCATCCCTGATGTACTGTGGATCATCACTGATGTACTGTGGATCATCACTGATGTACTATGGATCATCACTGATGTACTGTGGATCATCACTGATGTACTATAGTTCATCACTGATGTACTATGGGCCATCACTGGTGTACTATGGATCATCACTGGTGTACTATGGATCATCACTGATGTACTATGGGCCATCACTGGTGTACTATGGATCATCACTGGTGTACTATGGATCATCACTGATGTACTATAGATCATCACTGATGTACTATAGCTAATCACTGATGTACTATGGACCATCACTGATGTACTATAGATCATCACTGATGTACTATGGATCATCACTGATGTACTGTGGATCATCACTCATGTACTATAGTTCATCACTGATGTACTATGGGCCATCACTGGTGCACTATGGATCATCACTGGTGTACTATGGATCATCACTGATGTACTATGGACCATCCCTGATGTACTGTGGATCATCACTGATGTACTGTGGATCATCACTGATGTACTATGGATCATCACTGATGTACTGTGGATCATCACTGATGTACTATAGTTCATCACTGATGTACTATGGGCCATCACTGGTGTACTATGGATCATCACTGGTGTACTATGGATCATCACTGATGTACTATGGACCATCCCTGATGTACTGTGGATCATCACTGATGTACTATAGTTCATCACTGATGTACTATGGGCCATCACTGGTGTACTATGGATCATCACTGGTGTACTATGGATCATCACTGATGTACTATGGACCATCCCTGATGTACTGTGGATCATCACTGATGTACTGTGGATCATCACTGATGTACTATGGATCATCACTGATGTACTATGGGCCATCACTGGTGTACTATGGGCCATCACTGGTGTACTATGGATCATCACTGGTGTACTATGGACCATCACTGATGTACTATGGACCATCACTGATGTACTATGGATCATCACTGATATACTGTGGACCATCCCTGATGTACTGTGGATCATCTCTGATGTACTGTGGATCATCACTGAAGTATTGTGGATCATCACTGATGTTCTGTGGATCATCACTGATGTACTGTGTATCATAACTGATGTATTGTGGATCATCACTGATGTACTATAGATCATCACTGATGTACTATAGATCATCACTGATGGACTATGGACCATCACTGATGTACTATAGATCATCACTGATGTACTATGGACCATCACTGGTGTACTATGGATCATCACTGGTGTACTGTGGATCATCACTGGTGTACTATGGACCATCCCTGATGTACTGTGGATCATCACTGATGTACTGTGGATCATCACTGATGTACTATAGTTCATCACTGATGTACTATGGGCCATCACTGGTGTACTATGGATCATCACTGGTGTACTATGGACCATCACTGGTGTACTATGGATCATCACTGGTGTACTGTGGATCATCACTGGTGTACTATGGACCATCCCTGATGTACTGTGGATCATCACTGATGTACTGTGGATCATCACTGATGTACTATAGTTCATCACTGATGTACTATGGGCCATCACTGGTGTACTATGGATCATCACTGGTGTACTATGGATCATCACTGATGTACTATGGACCATCCCTGATGTACTGTGGATCATCACTGATGTACTGTGGATCATCACTGATGTACTATGGATCATCACTGATGTACTGTGGATCATCACTGATGTACTATGGGCCATCACTGGTGTACTATGGGCCATCACTGGTGTACTATGGATCATCACTGATGTACTATGGATCATCACTGATGTACTATGGACCATCACTGATGTACTATGGGCCATCACTGGTGTACTATGGATCATCACCGATGTACTGTGGACCATCCCTGATGTACTGTGGACCATCACTGATGTACTGTGGATCATCACTGATGTACTATGGATCATCACTGATGTACTATAGATCATCACTGATGTACTATAGATCATCACTGATGTACTATGGACCATCACTGGTGTACTATGGATCATCACTGGTGTACTGTGGATCATCACTGATGTACTGTGGATCATCACTGATGTACTGTGGATCATCATTGATGTACTGAGGATCATCACTGATGTACCATGGATCATCACTGATGTACCGTGGATCATCACTGATGTACTGTGGATCATCACTGATGTACTGTGGATCATCACTGATGTACTATAGATCATCACTGAAGTACTATGGGCCATCACTGGTGTACTATGGATCATCACTGATGTATTATGGATCATCACTGATGTACTATGAGCCATCACTGATGTACTATGGATCATCACTGGTGTACTATGGATCATCACTGATGTACTATGGATCATCACTGATGTACTATGAGCCATCACTGATGTACTATGGATCATCACTGGTGTACTATGGATCATCACTGATGTACTATGGATCATCACTGATGTACTATGAGCCATCACTGATGTACTATGGGCCATCCCTGGTGTACTATGGATCATCACTGATGTACTGTGGATCATCACTGATGTACTATGGGACATCACTGGTATACTATGGGCCATCTCTGGTGTACTATGGATCATCACTGGTGTACTATGGGCCATCACTGGTGAACTATGGATCATCACTGGTGTACTATGGACCATCACTGATTTACTATGGACCATCACTGATGTACTGTGGATCATCACTGATGTACTGTGGGTCATCCCTGGTGTACTATGGATCATCACTGGTGTAATATGGATCATCACTGATGTACTATGGGCCATCACTGATGTACTATGGATCATCACTGATGTACTATGGACCATCCCTGATGTACTGTGAATCATCACTGGTGTACTGTGGATCATCACTGATGTACTATAGATCATCACTGATGTACTGTGGATCATCACTGATGTACTATGGGCCATCACTGGTGTACTATGGACCATCCCTGATGTACTGTGGATCATCACTGATGTACTATGGATCATCACTGATGTACTGTGGATCATCACTGATGTACTATAGTTCATCACTGATGTACTATGGGCCATCACTGGTGTACTATGGATCATCACTGGTGTACTATTTATCATGACTGATGTACTATGGACCATCCCTGATGTACTGTGGATCATCTCTGATGTACTATAGTTCATCACTGATGTACTATGGGCCATCACTGGTGTACTATGGATCATCACTGGTGTACTATGGATCATCACTGATGTACTATGGACCATCCCTGATGTACTGTGGATCATCACTGATGTACTGTGGATCATCACTGATGTACTATGGATCATCACTGATGTACTATGGGCCATCACTGGTGTACTATGGGCCATCACTGGTGTACTATGGATCATCACTGGTGTACTATGGACCATCACTGATGTACTATGGACCATCACTGATGTACTATGGATCATCACTGATATACTGTGGACCATCACTGATGTACTGTGGACCATCCCTAAAGTACTGTGGATCATCACTGAAGTATTGTGGATCATCACTGATGTACTGTGGATCATCACTGATGTACTGTGGATCATCACTAATGTACTGTGGATCATAACTGATGTACTGTGGATCATCACTGGTGTACTATGGACCATCCCTGATGTACTGTGGATCATCACTGATGTACTATAGATCATCACTGATGTACTATAGATCATCACTGATGTACTATGGACCATCACTGGTGTACTATGGATCATCACTGGTGTACTGTGGATCATCACTGGTGTACTATGGACCATCCCTGATGTACTGTGGATCATCACTGATATACTATGGATCATCACTGATATACTATGGATCATCACTGATGTACTATGGATCATCACTGATGTACTATAGTTCATCACTGATGTACTATGGGCCATCACTGGTGTACTATGGATCATCACTGGTGTACTATGGATCATCATTGATGTACTATGGACCATCCCTGATGTACTGTGGATCATCACTGATGTACTGTGGATCATCACTGATGTACTATAGTTCATCACTGATGTACTATGGGCCATCACTGGTGTACTATGGATCATCACTGTTGTACTATGGATCATCACTGATGTACTATGGACCATCCCTGATGTACTGTGGATCATCACTGATGTACTATAGTTCATCACTGATGTACTATGGGCCATCACTGGTGTACTATGGATCATCACTGGTGTACTATGGATCATCACTGATGTACTATAGATCATCACTGATGTACTATAGTTCATCACTGATGTACTATAGATCATCACTGATGTACTATGGACCATCACTGGTGTACTATAGATCATCACTGATGTACTATGGACCATCACTGGTGTACTATGGATCATCACTGGTGTACTGTGGATCATCACTGGTGTACTATGGACCATCCCTGATGTACTGTGGATCATCACTGATGTACTGTGGATCATCACTGATGTACTATAGTTCATCACTGATGTACTATGGGCCATCACTGGTGTACTATGGATCATCACTGGTGTACTATGGATCATCACTGATGTACTATGGACCATCCCTGATGTACTGTGGATCATCACTGATGTACTGTGGATCATCACTGATGTACTATAGTTCATCACTGATGTACTATGGGCCATCACTGGTGTACTATGGATCATCACTGGTGTACTATGGGCCATCACTGGTGTACTATGGATCATCACTGATGTACTGTGGATCATCACTGATGTACTATAGTTCATCACTGATGTACTATGGGCCATCACTGGTGTACTATGGATCATCACTGGTGTACTATGGGCCATCACTGGTGTACTATGGATTATCACTGGTGTACTATGGATCATCACTGATGTACTGTGGACCATCCCTGATGTACTGTGGATCATCACTGATGTACTGTGGATCATCACTGATGTACTATGGATAATCACTGATGTACTATGGGCCATCACTGGTGTACTATGGGCCATCACTGGTGTACTATGGATCATCACTGATGTACTATGGATCATCACTGATATACTGTGGACCATCCCTGATGTACTGTGGATCATCACTGATGTACTGTGGATCATCACTGAAGTATTGTGGATCATCACTGATGTACTGTGGATCATCACTGATGTACTGTGGATCATCACTGATGTACTGTGGATCATCACTGATGTACTATAGATCATCACTGATGTACTATAGATCATCAATGATGTACTATGGACCATCACTGATGTACTATAGATCATCACTGATGTACTATGGACCATCACTGGTGTACTATGGATCATCACTGGTGTACTGTGGATCATCACTGGTGTACTATGGACCATCCCTGATGTACTGTGGATCATCACTGATGTACTGTGGATCATCACTGATGTACTATAGTTCATCACTGATGTACTATGGGCCATCACTGGTGTACTATGGATCATCACTGGTGTACTATGGATCATCACTGATGTACTATGGACCATCCCTGATGTACTGTGGATCATCACTGATGTACTGTGGATCATCACTGATGTACTATGGATCATCACTGATGTACTGTGGATCATCACTGATGTACTATAGTTCATCATTGATGTACTATGGGCCATCACTGGTGTACTATGGATCATCACTGGTGTACTATGGATCATCACTGATGTACTATGGACCATCCCTGATGTACTGTGGATCATCTCTGATGTACTATAGTTCATCACTGATGTACTATGGGCCATCACTGGTGTACTATGGATCATCACTGGTGTACTATGGATCATCACTGATGTACTATGGACCATCCCTGATGTACTGTGGATCATCACTGATGTACTGTGGATCATCACTGATGTACTATGGATCATCACTGATGTACTATGGGCCATCACTGGTGTACTATGGGCCATCACTGGTGTACTATGGATCATCACTGGTGTACTATGGACCATCACTGATGTACTATGGACCATCACTGATGTACTATGGATCATCACTGATATACTGTGGACCATCCCTGATGTACTGTGGATCATCACTGATGTACTGTGGATCATCACTGAAGTATTGTGGATCATCATTGATGTACTGTGGATCATCACTGATGTACTGTGTATCATAACTGATGTACTGTGGATCATCACTGATGTACTATAGATCATCACTGTTGTACTATAGATCATCACTGATGTACTATGGACCATCACTGGTGTACTGTGGATCATCACTGGTGTACTATGGACCATCCCTGATGTACTGTGGATCATCACTGATGTACTGTGGATCATCACTGATGTACTATAGTTCATCACTGATGTACTATGGGCCATCACTGGTGTACTATGGATCATCACTGGTGTACTATGGATCATCACTGATGTACTATGGACCATCCCTGATGTACTGTGGATCATCACTGATGTACTATGGATCATCACTGATGTACTGTGGATCATCACTGATGTACTATAGTTCATCACTGATGTACTATGGGCCATCACTGGTGTACTATGGATCATCACTGGTGTACTATGGATCATGACTGATGTACTATGGACCATCCCTGATGTACTGTGGATCATCTCTGATGTACTATAGTTACTCACTGATGTACTATGGGCCATCACTGGTGTACTATGGATCATCACTGGTGTACTATGGATCATCACTGATGTACTATGGACCTTCCCTGATGTACTGTGGATCATCACTGATGTACTGTGGATCATCACTGATGTACTATGGATCATCACTGATGTACTATGGGCCATCACTGGTGTACCATGGGCCATCACTGGTGTACTATGGATCATCACTGGTGTACTATGGACCATTACTGATGTACTATGGACCATCACTGATGTACTATGGATCATCACTGATATACTGTGGACCATCACTGATGTACTGTGGACCATCCCTGATGTACTGTGGATCATCACTGAAGTATTGTGGATCATCACTGATGTACTGTGGATCATCACTGATGTACTGTGGATCATCACTAATGTACTGTGGATCATAACTGATGTACTGTGGATCATCACTGGTGTACTATGGACCATCCCTGATGTACTGTGGATCATCACTGATGTACTGTGGATCATCACTGATGTACTATAGTTCATCACTGATGTACTATGGGCCATCACTGGTGTACTATGGATCATCACTGGTGTACTATGGATCATCACTGATGTACTATGGACCATCCCTGATGTACTGTGGATCATCACTGATGTACTGTGGATCATCACTGATGTACTATGGATCATCACTGATGTACTGTGGATCATCACTGATGTACTATGGGCCATCACTGGTGTACTATGGATCATCACTGATGTACTATGGATCATCACTGATGTACTATGGACCATCACTGATGTACTATGGGCCATCACTGGTGTACTATGGATCATCACCGATGTACTGTGGACCATCCCTGATGTACTGTGGACCATCACTGATGTACTGTGGATCATCACTGATGTACTATGGATCATCACTGATGTACTATAGATCATCACTGATGTACTATAGATCATCACTGATGTACTATGGACCATCACTGGTGTACTATGGATCATCACTGGTGTACTGTGGATCATCACTGGTGTACTATGGACCATCCCTGATGTACTGTGGATCATCACTGATATACTATGGATCATCACTGATATACTATGGATCATCACTGATGTACTATGGATCATCACTGATGTACTATAGTTCATCACTGATGTACTATGGGCCATCACTGGTGTACTATGGATCATCACTGGTGTACTATGGATCATCATTGATGTACTATGGACCATCCCTGATGTACTGTGGATCATCACTGATGTACTGTGGATCATCACTGATGTACTATAGTTCATCACTGATGTACTATGGGCCATCACTGGTGTACTATGGATCATCACTGGTGTACTATGGATCATCACTGATGTACTATGGACCATCCCTGATGTACTGTGGATCATCACTGATGTACTATAGTTCATCACTGATGTACTATGGGCCATCACTGGTGTACTATGGATCATCACTGGTGTACTATGGATCATCACTGATGTACTATAGATCATCACTGATGTACTATAGTTCATCACTGATGTACTATAGATCATCACTGATGTACTATGGACCATCACTGGTGTACTGTAGATCATCACTGATGTACTATGGACCATCACTGGTGTACTATGGATCATCACTGGTGTACTGTGGATCATCACTGGTGTACTATGGACCATCCCTGATGTACTGTGGATCATCAATGATGTACTGTGGATCATCACTGATGTACTATAGTTCATCACTGATGTACTATGGGCCATCACTGGTGTACTATGGATCATCACTGGTGTACTATGGATCATCACTGATGTACTATGGACCATCCCTGATGTACTGTGGATCATCACTGATGTACTGTGGATCATCACTGATGTACTATAGTTCATCACTGATGTACTATGGGCCATCACTGGTGTACTATGGATCATCACTGGTGTACTATGGGCCATCACTGGTGTACTATGGATCATCACTGATGTACTGTGGATCATCACTGATGTACTATAGTTCATCACTGATGTACTATGGGCCATCACTGGTGTACTATGGATCATCACTGGTGTACTATGGGCCATCACTGGTGTACTATGGATTATCACTGGTGTACTATGGATCATCACTGATGTACTGTGGACCATCCCTGATGTACTGTGGATCATCACTGATGTACTGTGGATCATCACTGATGTACTATGGATCATCACTGATGTACTATGGGCCATCACTGGTGTACTATGGGCCATCACTGGTGTACTATGGATCATCACTGATGTACTATGGATCATCACTGATATACTGTGGACCATCCCTGATGTACTGTGGATCATCACTGATGTACTGTGGATCATCACTGAAGTATTGTGGATCATCACTGATGTACTGTGGATCATCACTGATGTACTGTGGATCATCACTGATGTACTGTGGATCATCACTGATGTACTATAGATCATCACTGATGTACTATAGATCATCAATGATGTACTATGGACCATCACTGATGTACTATAGATCATCACTGATGTACTATGGACCATCACTGGTGTACTATGGATCATCACTGGTGTACTGTGGATCATCACTGGTGTACTATGGACCATCCCTGATGTACTGTGGATCATCACTGATGTACTGTGGATCATCACTGATGTACTATAGTTCATCACTGATGTACTATAGTTCATCACTGATGTACTATGGGCCATCACTGGTGTACTATGGATCATCACTGGTGTACTATGGATCATCACTGATGTACTATGGACCATCCCTGATGTACTGTGGATCATCACTGATGTACTGTGGATCATCACTGATGTACTATGGATCATCACTGATGTACTGTGGATCATCACTGATGTACTATAGTTCATCACTGATGTACTATGGGCCATCACTGGTGTACTATGGATCATCACTGGTGTACTATGGATCATCACTGATGTACTATGGACCATCCCTGATGTACTGTGGATCATCTCTGATGTACTATAGTTCATCACTGATGTACTATGGGCCATCACTGGTGTACTATGGATCATCACTGGTGTACTATGGATCATCACTGATGTACTATGGACCATCCCTGATGTACTGTGGATCATCACTGATGTACTGTGGATCATCACTGATGTACTATGGATCATCACTGATGTACTATGGGCCATCACTGGTGTACTATGGGCCATCACTGGTGTACTATGGATCATCACTGGTGTACTATGGACCATCACTGATGTACTATGGACCATCACTGATGTACTATGGATCATCACTGATATACTGTGGACCATCCCTGATGTACTGTGGATCATCACTGATGTACTGTGGATCATCACTGAAGTATTGTGGATCATCATTGATGTACTGTGGATCATCACTGATGTACTGTGTATCATAACTGATGTACTGTGGATCATCACTGATGTACTATAGATCATCACTGTTGTACTATAGATCATCACTGATGTACTATGGACCATCACTGGTGTACTGTGGATCATCACTGGTGTACTATGGACCATCCCTGATGTACTGTGGATCATCACTGATGTACTGTGGATCATCACTGATGTACTATAGTTCATCACTGATGTACTATGGGCCATCACTGGTGTACTATGGATCATCACTGGTGTACTATGGATCATCACTGATGTACTATGGACCATCCCTGATGTACTGTGGATCATCACTGATGTACTATGGATCATCACTGATGTACTGTGGATCATCACTGATGTACTATAGTTCATCACTGATGTACTATGGGCCATCACTGGTGTACTATGGATCATCACTGGTGTACTATGGATCATGACTGATGTACTATGGACCATCCCTGATGTACTGTGGATCATCTCTGATGTACTATAGTTACTCACTGATGTACTATGGGCCATCACTGGTGTACTATGGATCATCACTGGTGTACTATGGATCATCACTGATGTACTATGGACCTTCCCTGATGTACTGTGGATCATCACTGATGTACTGTGGATCATCACTGATGTACTATGGATCATCACTGATGTACTATGGGCCATCACTGGTGTACTATGGGCCATCACTGGTGTACTATGGATCATCACTGGTGTACTATGGACCATCACTGATGTACTATGGACCATCACTGATGTACTATGGATCATCACTGATATACTGTGGACCATCACTGATGTACTGTGGACCATCCCTGATGTACTGTGGATCATCACTGAAGTATTGTGGATCATCACTGATGTACTGTGGATCATCACTGATGTACTGTGGATCATCACTAATGTACTGTGGATCATAACTGATGTACTGTGGATCATCACTGGTGTACTATAGACCATCCCTGATGTACTGTGGATCATCACTGATGTATTGTGGATCATCACTGATGTACTATAGTTCATCACTGATGTACTATGGGCCATCACTGGTGTACTATGGATCATCACTTGTGTACTATGGATCATCACTGATGTACTATGGACCATCCCTGATGTACTGTGGATCATCACTGATGTACTGTGGATCATCACTGATGTACTATGGATCATCACTGATGTACTATGGGCCATCACTGGTGTACTATGGATCATCACTGATGTACTATGGATCATCACTGATGTACTATGGACCATCACTGATGTACTATGGGCCATCACTGGTGTACTATGGATCATCACCGATGTACTGTGGACAATCCCTGATGTACTGTGGACCATCACTGATGTACTGTGGATCATCACTGATGAACTATGGATCATCACTGATGTACTATAGATCATCACTGATGTACTATAGATCATCACTGATGTACTATGGACCATCACTGATGTACTATAGATCATCACTGATGTACTATGGACCATCACTGGTGTACTATGGATCATCACTGGTGTACTGTGGATCATCACTGGTGTACTATGGACCATCCCTGATGTACTATGGATCATCACTGATGTACTGTGGATCATCACTGATGTACTATAGTTCATCACTGATATACTGTGGGCCATCACTGGTGTACTATGGATCATCACTGGTGTACTATGGATCATCACTGATGTACTATGGACCATCCCTGATGTACTGTGGATCATCACTGATGTACTGTGGATCATCACTGATGTACTATGGATCATCACTGATGTACTGTGGATCATCACTGATGTACTATAGTTCATCACTGATGTACTATGGGCCATCACTGGTGTACTATGGATCATCACTGGTGTACTATGGATCATCACTGATGTACTATGGGCCATCACTGGTGTACTATGGATCATCACTGGTGAACTATGGATCATCACTGATGTACTATAGATCATCACTGATGTACTATAGCTCATCACTGATGTACTATGGACCATCATTGATGTACTATAGATCATCACTGATGTACTATGGACCATCACTGGTGTACTATGGATCATCACTGGTGTACTGTGGATCATCACTGGTGTACTATTGACCATCCCTGATGTACTGTGGATCATCACTGATGTACTGTGGATCATCACTGATGTACTATAGTTCATCACTGATGTACTATGGGCCATCACTGGTGTACTATGGATCATCACTGGTGTACTATGGATCATCACTGATGTACTATGGACCATCCCTGATGTACTGTGAATCATCACTGATGTACTGTGGATCATCACTGATGTACTATGGATCATCACTGATGTACTGTGGATCATCACTGATGTACTATAGTTCATCACTGATGTACTATGGGCCATCACTGGTGTACTATGGATCATCACTGGTGTACTATGGATCATCACTGATGTACTATGGACCATCCCTGATGTACTGTGGATCATCACTGATGTACTATAGTTCATCACTGATGTACTATGGGCCATCACTGGTGTACTATGGATCATCACTGGTGTACTATGGATCATCACTGATGTACTATGGACCATCCCTGATGTACTGTGGATCATCACTGATGTACTGTGGATCATCACTGATGTACTATGGATCATCACTGATGTACTATGGGCCATCACTGGTGTACTATGGGCCATCACTGGTGTACTATGGATCATCACTGGTGTACTATGGACCATCACTGATGTACTATGGACCATCACTGATGTACTATGGATCATCACTGATATACTGTGGACCATCACTGATGTACTGTGGACCATCCCTGATGTACTGTGGATCATCACTGAAGTATTGTGGATCATCACTGATGTACTGTGGATCATCACTGATGTACTGTGGATCATCACTAATGTACTGTGGATCATAACTGATGTACTGTGGATCATCACTGGTGTACTATGGACCATCCCTGATGTACTGTGGATCATCACTGATGTATTGTGGATCATCACTGATGTACTATAGTTCATCACTGATGTACTATGGGCCATCACTGGTGTACTATGGATCATCACTTGTGTACTATGGATCATCACTGATGTACTATGGACCATCCCTGATGTACTGTGGATCATCACTGATGTACTGTGGATCATCACTGATGTACTATGGATCATCACTGATGTACTATGGGCCATCACTGGTGTACTATGGATCATCACTGATGTACTATGGATCATCACTGATGTACTATGGACCATCACTGATGTACTATGGGCCATCACTGGTGTACTATGGATCATCACCGATGTACTGTGGACAATCCCTGATGTACTGTGGACCATCACTGATGTACTGTGGATCATCACTGATGAACTATGGATCATCACTGATGTACTATAGATCATCACTGATGTACTATAGATCATCACTGATGTACTATGGACCATCACTGATGTACTATAGATCATCACTGATGTACTATGGACCATCACTGGTGTACTATGGATCATCACTGGTGTACTGTGGATCATCACTGGTGTACTATGGACCATCCCTGATGTACTATGGATCATCACTGATGTACTGTGGATCATCACTGATGTACTATAGTTCATCACTGATATACTGTGGGCCATCACTGGTGTACTATGGATCATCACTGGTGTACTATGGATCATCACTGATGTACTATGGACCATCCCTGATGTACTGTGGATCATCACTGATGTACTGTGGATCATCACTGATGTACTATGGATCATCACTGATGTACTGTGGATCATCACTGATGTACTATAGTTCATCACTGATGTACTATGGGCCATCACTGGTGTACTATGGATCATCACTGGTGTACTATGGATCATCACTGATGTACTATGGGCCATCACTGGTGTACTATGGATCATCACTGGTGAACTATGGATCATCACTGATGTACTATAGATCATCACTGATGTACTATAGCTCATCACTGATGTACTATGGACCATCATTGATGTACTATAGATCATCACTGATGTACTATGGACCATCACTGGTGTACTATGGATCATCACTGGTGTACTGTGGATCATCACTGGTGTACTATGGACCATCCCTGATGTACTGTGGATCATCACTGATGTACTGTGGATCATCACTGATGTACTATAGTTCATCACTGATGTACTATGGGCCATCACTGGTGTACTATGGATCATCACTGGTGTACTATGGATCATCACTGATGTACTATGGACCATCCCTGATGTACTGTGAATCATCACTGATGTACTGTGGATCATCACTGATGTACTATGGATCATCACTGATGTACTGTGGATCATCACTGATGTACTATGGGCCATCACTGGTGTACTATGGATCATCACTGGTGTACTATGGATCATCACTGATGTACTATGGACCATCCCTGATGTACTGTGGATCATCACTGATGTACTATAGTTCATCACTGATGTACTATGGGCCATCACTGGTGTACTATGGATCATCACTGGTGTACTATGGATCATCACTGATGTACTATGGACCATCCCTGATGTACTGTGGATCATCACTGATGTACTGTGGATCATCACTGATGTACTATGGATCATCACTGATGTACTATGGGCCATCACTGGTGTACTATGGGCCATCACTGGTGTACTATGGATCATCACTGGTGTACTATGGACCATCACTGATGTACTATGGACCATCACTGATGTACTATGGATCATCACTGATATACTGTGGACCATCCCTGATGTACTGTGGATCATCACTGATGTACTGTGGATCATCACTGAAGTATTGTGGATCATCACTGATGTACTGTGGATCATCACTGATGTACTGTGTATCATAACTGATGTATTGTGGATCATCACTGATGTACTATAGATCATCACTGATGTACTATAGATCATCACTGATGGACTATGGACCATCACTGATGTACTATAGATCATCACTGATGTACTATGGACCATCACTGGTGTACTATGGATCATCATTGGTGTACTGTGGATCATCACTGGTGTACTATGGACCATCCCTGATGTACTGTGGATCATCACTGATGTACTGTGGATCATCACTGATGTACTATAGTTCATCACTGATGTACTATGGGCCATCACTGGTGTACTATGGATCATCACTGGTGTACTATGGACCATCACTGGTGTACTATGGATCATCACTGGTGTACTGTGGATCATCACTGGTGTACTATGGACCATCCCTGATGTACTGTGGATCATCACTGATGTACTGTGGATCATCACTGATGTACTATAGTTCATCACTGATGTACTATGGGCCATCACTGGTGTACTATGGATCATCACTGGTGTACTATGGATCATCACTGATGTACTATGGACCATCCCTGATGTACTGTGGATCATCACTGATGTACTGTGGATCATCACTGATGTACTATGGATCATCACTGATGTACTGTGGATCATCACTGATGTACTATGGGCCATCACTGGTGTACTATGGGCCATCACTGGTGTACTATGGATCATCACTGATGTACTATGGATCATCACTGATGTACTATGGACCATCACTGATGTACTATGGGCCATCACTGGTGTACTATGGATCATCACCGATGTACTGTGGACCATCCCTGATGTACTGTGGACCATCACTGATGTACTGTGGATCATCACTGAAGTACTATGGATCATCACTGATGTACTATAGATCATCACTGATGTACTATAGATCATCACTGATGTACTATGGACCATCACTGATGTACTATAGATCATCACTGATGTACTATGGACCATCACTGGTGTACTATGGATCATCACTGGTGTACTGTGGATCATCACTGGTGTACTATGGACCATCCCTGATGTACTGTGGATCATCACTGATGTACTATGGATCATCACTGATGTACTATGGATCATCACTGATGTACTATAGTTCATCACTGATGTACTATGGGCCATCACTGGTGTACTATGGATCATCACTGGTGTACTATGGATCATCACTGATGTAATATGGACCATCCCTGATGTACTGTGGATCATCACTGATGTACTGTGGATCATCACTGATGTACTATAGTTCATCACTGATGTACTATGGGCCATCACTGGTGTACTATGGATCATCACTGATGTACTATAGTTCATCACTGATGTACTATGGACCATCCCTGATGTACTGTGGATCATCACTGATGTACTATAGTTCATCACTGATGTACTATGGGCCATCACTGGTGTACTATGGATCATCACTGGTGTACTATGGATCATCACTGATGTACTATAGATCATCACTGATGTACTATAGTTTATCACTGATGTACTATAGATCATCACTGATGTACTATGGACCATCACTGGTGTACTATAGATCATCACTGATGTACTATGGACCATCACTGGTGTACTATGGATCATCACTGGTGTACTGTGGATCATCACTGGTGTACTATGGACCATCCCTGATGTACTGTGGATCATCACTGATGTACTGTGGATCATCACTGATGTACTATAGTTCATCACTGATGTACTATGGGCCATCACTGGTGTACTATGGATCATCACTGGTGTACTATGGATCATCACTGATGTACTATGGACCATCCCTGATGTACTGTGGATCATCACTGATGTACTGTGGATCATCACTGATGTACTATAGTTCATCACTGATGTACTATGGGCCATCACTGGTGTACTATGGATCATCACTGGTGTACTATGGGCCATCACTGGTGTACTATGGATCATCACTGATGTACTGTGGATCATCACTGATGTACTATAGTTCATCACTGATGTACTATGGGCCATCACTTGTGTACTATGGATCATCACTGGTGTACTATGGGCCATCACTGGTGTACTATGGATCATCACTGGTGTACTATGGATCATCACTGATGTACTGTGGACCATCCCTGATGTACTGTGGATCATCACTGATGTACTGTGGATCATCACTGATGTACTATGGATCATCACTGATGTACTATGGGCCATCACTGGTGTACTATGGGCCATCACTGATGTACTGTGGACCATCCCTGATGTACTGTGGATCATCACTGATGTACTGTGGATCATCACTGATGTACTATGGATCATCACTGATGTACTATGGATCATCACTGATATACTGTGGACCATCCCTGATGTACTGTGGATCATCACTGATGTACTGTGGATCATCACTGAAGTATTGTGGATCATCACTGATGTACTGTGGATCATCACTGATGTACTGTGGATCATCACTGATGTACTGTGTATCATAACTGATGTACTGTGGATCATCACTGATGTACTATAGATCATCACTGATGTACTATAGATCATCACTGATGTACCATGGACCATCACTGATGTACTATAGATCATCACTGATGTACTATGGACCATCACTGGTGTACTATGGATCATCACTGGTGTACTGTGGATCATCACTGGTGTACTATGGACCATCCCTGATGTACTGTGGATCATCACTGATGTACTGTGGATCATCACTGATGTACTATAGTTCATCACTGATGTACTATGGGCCATCACTGGTGTACTATGGATCATCACTGGTGTACTATGGATCATCACTGATGTACTATGGACCATCCCTGATGTACTGTGGATCATCACTGATGTACTGTGGATCATCACTGATGTACTATGGATCATCACTGATGTACTGTGGATCATCACTGATGTACTATAGTTCATCACTGATGTACTATGGGCCATCACTGGTGTACTATGGATCATCACTGGTGTACTATGGATCATCACTGATGTACTATGGACCATCCCTGATGTACTGTGGATCATCTCTGATGTACTATAGTTCATCACTGATGTACTATGGGCCATCACTGGTGTACTATGGATCATCACTGATGTACTGTGGATCATCACTGATGTACTGTGGATCATCACTGATGTACTGTGGATCATCACTGATGTACTATGGGCCATCACTGGTGTACTATGGGCCATCACTGGTGTACTATGGATCATCACTGGTGTACTATGGACCATCACTGATGTACTATGGACCATCACTGATGTACTATGGATCATCACTGATATACTGTGGACCATCACTGATGTACTGTGGACCATCCCTGATGTACTGTGGATCATCACTGAAGTATTGTGGATCATCACTGATGTACTGTGGATCATCACTGATGTACTGTGGATCATCACTAATGTACTGTGGATCATAACTGATGTACTGTAGATCATCACTGATGTACTATAGATCATCACTGGTGTACTATGTATATAGATCATTACTGATGTACTATGGACCATCACTGGTGTACTATGGATCATCACTGGTGTACTGTGGATCATCACTGGTGTACTATGGACCATCCCTGATGTACTGTGGATCATCACTGATGTACTGTGGATCATCACTGATGTACTATAGTTCATCACTGATGTACTATGGGCCATCACTGGTGTACTATGGATCATCACTGGTGTACTATGGATCATCACTGATGTACTATGGACCATCCCTGATGTACTGTGGATCATCACTGATGTACTATAGTTCATCACTGATGTACTATGGGCCATCACTGGTGTACTATGGATCATCACTGGTGTACTATGGATCATCACTGATGTACTATGGACCATCCCTGATGTACTGTGGATCATCACTGATGTACTGTGGATCATCACTGATGTACTATGGATCATCACTGATGTACTGTGGATCATCACTGAAGTATTGTGGATCATCACTGATGTACTGTGGATCATCACTGATGTACTGTGGATCATCACTGATGTACTGTGTATCATAACTGATGTACTGTGGATCATCACTGATGTACTATAGATCATCACTGATGTACTATAGATCATCACTGATGTACCATGGACCATCACTGATGTACTATAGATCATCACTGATGTACTATGGACCATCACTGGTGTACTATGGATCATCACTGGTGTACTGTGGATCATCACTGGTGTACTATGGACCATCCCTGATGTACTGTGGATCATCACTGATGTACTGTGGATCATCACTGATGTACTATAGTTCATCACTGATGTACTATGGGCCATCACTGGTGTACTATGGATCATCACTGGTGTACTATGGATCATCACTGATGTACTATGGACCATCCCTGATGTACTGTGGATCATCACTGATGTACTGTGGATCATCACTGATGTACTATGGATCATCACTGATGTACTGTGGATCATCACTGATGTACTATAGTTCATCACTGATGTACTATGGGCCATCACTGGTGTACTATGGATCATCACTGGTGTACTATGGATCATCACTGATGTACTATGGACCATCCCTGATGTACTGTGGATCATCTCTGATGTACTATAGTTCATCACTGATGTACTATGGGCCATCACTGGTGTACTATGGATCATCACTGATGTACTGTGGATCATCACTGATGTACTGTGGATCATCACTGATGTACTGTGGATCATCACTGATGTACTATGGGCCATCACTGGTGTACTATGGGCCATCACTGGTGTACTATGGATCATCACTGGTGTACTATGGACCATCACTGATGTACTATGGACCATCACTGATGTACTATGGATCATCACTGATATACTGTGGACCATCACTGATGTACTGTGGACCATCCCTGATGTACTGTGGATCATCACTGAAGTATTGTGGATCATCACTGATGTACTGTGGATCATCACTGATGTACTGTGGATCATCACTAATGAACTGTGGATCATAACTGATGTACTGTAGATCATCACTGATGTACTATAGATCATCACTGGTGTACTATGTATATAGATCATCACTTATGTACTATGGACCATCACTGGTGTACTATGGATCATCACTGGTGTACTGTGGATCATCACTGGTGTACTATGGACCATCCCTGATGTACTGTGGATCATCACTGATGTACTGTGGATCATCACTGATGTACTATAGTTCATCACTGATGTACTATGGGCCATCACTGGTGTACTATGGATCATCACTGGTGTACTATGGATCATCACTGATGTACTATGGACCATCCCTGATGTACTGTGGATCATCACTGATGTACTATAGTTCATCACTGATGTACTATGGGCCATCACTGGTGTACTATGGATCATCACTGGTGTACTATGGATCATCACTGATGTACTATGGACCATCCCTGATGTACTGTGGATCATCACTGATGTACTGTGGATCATCACTGATGTACTATGGATCATCACTGATGTACTATGGGCCATCACTGGTGTACTATGGATCATCACTGGTGTACTATGGATCATCACTGGTGTACTATGGACCATCACTGATGTACTGTGGACCACCACTGATGTACTGTGGATCATCACTGATGTACTGTGGATCATCCCTGGTGTACTATGGAACATCACTGGTGTACTATGGATCATCACTGGTGTACTATGGATCATCACTGATGTACTATGGCTGATGTACTATGGATCATCACTGATATACTGTGGACCATCCCTGATGTACTGTGGATCATCACTGATGTACTGTGGATCATCACTGAAGTATTGTGGATCATCACTGATGTACTGTGGATCATCACTGATGTACTGTGGATCATAACTGATGTACTGTGGATCATCACTGATGTACTGTGGATCATCACTGATGTACTATAGATCATTACTGATGTACTATGGGCCATCACTGGTGTACTATGGATCATCATTGATGTACTATGGATCATCACTGATGTACTATGGATCATCACTGATGTACTATGGACCATCACTGATGTACTATGGGCCATCACTGGTGTACTATGGATCATCACTGATGTACTGTGGATCATCACTGATGTACTGTGGGCCATCACTGATGTACTATGGATCATCACTGATGTACTGTGGACCATCCCTGATGTATTGTGGATCATCACTGATGTACTGTGGATCATCACTGATGTACTATAAATCATCACTGAAGTACTATGGGCCATCACTGGTGTACTATGGATCATCACTGGTTGTAACGGGAAGGCCCGGGGGACTCAGAATCGCTTAGAAAGTATGAGATACCCTTGCTTCAGCTCCCCCAATGGCTCTTATGTGTCAATCACCCTGTGTCTCTATTAGGGGCACAGGGTGAATGAAAACCCCAATATGGCCTATGATGGCCATATTCAAGCTGCACATACATTGTATCTAGATTGAATGTGTACTGTGAGGGGGGGGGTGTAATCATTGCTGTGAGGAATTAAGGTTATTTGCATTCTATTGTCTATTATGAATTAAGTCTGCTACTGTGACAATGTGGATTGGAGCTGGTCAACCGTCTGGCTGCATATTATGGGATGTTGAAGTGTCTTCTGTGAGGAGGGGGGGAATCACCCCTCCTGCCTAAGACTGTTTATCAAAGGAGAAGTTTGAACACACCTGACCTGTATTACCATTGTCATTGGACAGTTTAACCCGCCCTGTTCCCCAAAGGATGGGAGGGGAGGGTTTTGAAGAGAAATGTGTTACCATGTGTTTTGAAAATAAAGTCATTCCCTGTTTTGGAACTTGAATACAGAGCATTGTCTCGTATCTGGGGGGAGAACCATTCGTATGGGGTCTTATTCAGCTGGTTGGAGTGTCTGGTGGCTGTCGTGTGGTTGGAAAGGGAATATCCTAACGGTGTTAACCCCTTTCATACGTGGGGTGCCGTTACAATTGTTGGCAAGCAGTGGGATGATTCCACAGCCTATAAGGACAGCTACAAGGGGACACAGGACAATGGAAGCACAGTAGGGACGGCTAAAGCTCTCTTTCCTCAAGGACTTACTGGAGAACCGGGGCAGACCGGCTAACAACCTTAAAAAGAGGGACATTAATCGCAGAACGAGTCGAAATGGATGGAGCTGAAAGACCCAACATAACAGAAAGGCCCAGCGTAACAGACAGGACACCCGAAGAGGCAAGTTTTGATCAGGCTGTTAACATAAGACTGGCACATTATGGTCCTAACCCTACAGCGGAGATCATAGACCGAGTTATAGCGGCTGTGGATGTAAATTTGCTACAGCAAAGAGGTGGTGCAGCAGCAGAAGTCAGAGCAGCACCAACTGAAAGGAGAAAGATACATTTTGCTGCTTTTAAAAATTTCATTGAAACTGAAGGGGAGATTGATGGGTACCTTGCTGATTTTGAACGGCAATGTGCCCTACACCGGGTGCCCACAGAGGAATGGGTTACCATTTTGTCTGGGAAACTGTCCGGCCGGGCCAGTGAAGTGTTCAGGGCCATCCCAGACGAGGATATTATGAACTATGGACTGGTAAAAGAAGCACTTTTGGCCAGGTATGCTGTCACACCGGAGGCATATCGGAGGCGGTTCCGAGAGGCGAGCAAGCAGACTGGAGACTCGTATACCGAGTGGGCATGCCGCCTACACCGCACTGCATCCCACTGGGTCGCTGGATGCCAAGCAGAATCTGGGGAAGAGGTGCTGCAGGTGTTCCTGCTGGAGCACTTCTTTGACAAACTGTCCCTGGAAGTCAGAGAGTGGGTCCGGGACCGAAAACCTTTCACCTTGCCTGAAGCAGCTCGCCTGGCAGATGAATACACAGACGCCCGCAAACTGGATAACCCTGTGGTCAAGACAACAGCTCAGGTGGATTATCGATCAGCGGCACCCCCTCCGGCTATCGCCTACCAACCACAGTCGTACCGCCCTACAGCACCACCTCCAGTGGCCACTTATCCTCAGCAGCCCAGGTTCAACTCCCAGGGCTACTCACAACCCATCAGGTGTTTCGGGTGTAAACAGCTAGGACACAAAAAGCCAGACTGTCCATTGAATCCAGCCAGACAGTCCCAGTCATGGAGACAGCCAGCAAGGGGGAGCCCCCGCACATCCATGCCTGCGATCCACTGCGTTGAGGAGGAAGAACATTGGGGTGTCCTGCACGAGGCTGATCCAATACAAGCAGCTAACCGGGACAACCGGCAGCAACACAGGCAGACTGTCTGGGTCAATGGAAAGGTAGCCAATGGCCTACGTGATACTGGTGCCACCCTGACCCTACTACAGAAGAACCTCATCCCAGAGAGCCAACACACCGGAGACACTGTAGCCGTAAGAGTAGCGGGAGGCACCGTCTTCCGGCTACCCGTTGCCCGTGTTCACCTGGATTGGGGGGTTGGTTCGGGACACGTGAATGTGGGGGTGATGAAGGATTTGCCAGCGGATGTACTACTGGGGAATGATTTGGCCCCCCTCGTTTCTGCTTACGCCCCGATGGGCCCCGCTGAAGCCAACCCCGTGACTACCTGTGCCCAGACCCATGCTGCTGGAACCGGCCTGCTTGCGGCTGAGAACTGGGTAAGACTATCTTCCCCGACATGTACCTTAGACCAGGCTCAATATCACAGTCTAGAATTGGAATGTGACAAGTTAGCCAGGGAGAAATCGGAGATGCAACGACACTACATCATGTATTATGAGATGTCCCATGGCTTGAACATTGAAATGCACAAACAGGCTGAAATTGTCAAAAGGTTAAATGGGATTTGCGCCCAGTTTTTACCTTACCTCTCCCAAGAGCATCAGCAACAAGTTTTGGGAGCCATTGAGAGAGCAAAGCAAGTGACTGTTCCAGAACTGAATTCCATTATTCGCCCTGCAACCTTACAACGTCACCATCAGCTACCGACCCGGTAAGCAAAATGGCAATGCTGATGGGTTGTCCCGGCAAACAGACGTCATCTCGGGCCCCTAGTGGTGATGGGTTGTCCAGACATTAGAAGAAGGGACCTATGGACTAACTTCGGAGTCAACCCATCTGGGGTCGCCTCCTGTGTTAGTCTCCTGCCGAAAGGGGAGAGATGTAACGGGAAGGCCCGGGGGACTCAGAATCGCTTAGAAAGTATGAGATACCCTTGCTTCAGCTCCCCCAATGGCTCTTATGTGTCAATCACCCTGTGTCTCTATTAGGGGCACAGGGTGAATGAAAACCCCAATATGGCCTATGATGGCCATATTCAAGCTGCACATACATTGTATCTAGATTGAATGTGTACTGTGAGGGGGGGGGGGTGTAATCATTGCTGTGAGGAATTAAGGTTATTTGCATTCTATTGTCTATTATGAATTAAGTCTGCTACTGTGACAATGTGGATTGGAGCTGGTCAACCGTCTGGCTGCATATTATGCGATGTTGAAGTGTCTTCTGTGAGGAGGGGGGGGAATCACCCCTCCTGCCTAAGACTGTTTATCAAAGGAGAAGTTTGAACACACCTGACCTGTATTACCATTGTCATTGGACAGTTTAACCCGCCCTGTTCCCCAAAGGATGGGAGGGGAGGGTTTTGAAGAGAAATGTGTTACCATGTGTTTTGAAAATAAAGTCATTCCCTGTTTTGGAACTTGAATACAGAGCATTGTCTCGTATCTGGGGGGAGAACCATTCGTATGGGGTCTTATTCAGCTGGTTGGAGTGTCTGGTGGCTGTCGTGTGGTTGGAAAGGGAATATCCTAACGGTGTTAACCCCTTTCATACGTGGGGTGCCGTTACACTGGTGTACTATGGATCATCACTGATGTACTATGGATCATCACTGATGTACTATGGATCATGACTGGTGTACTATGGATCATCACTGATGTACTGTGGACCATCCCTGATGTACTGTGGATCATCACTGATGTACTGTGGATCATCACTGATGTACTGTGGATCATCACTGATGTACTGAGGATCATCACTGATGTACTATGGATCATCACTGATGTAGCTTGGATCATCACTGATGTACTGTGGATCATCACTGATGTACTGTGGATCATCACTGATGTACTATAGATCATCACTGTAGTACTATGGGCCATGACTGGTGTACTATGGATCATCACTGATGTACTATGGATCATCACTGATGTACTATGGATCATCACTGATGTATTATGGATCATCACTGATGTACTATGAGCCATCACTGATGTACTATGGATCATCACTGGTGTACTATGGATCATCACTGATGTACTATGAACCATCACTGATGTACTATGGATCATCACTGGTGTACAATGGATCACCACTGATGTACTATGGATCATCACTGATGTACTATGAGCCATCACTAATGTACTATGGGCCATCCCTGGTGTACTATGGATCATCACTGATGTACTGTGGATCATCACTGATGTACTATGGGACATCACTGGTGTACTATGGGCCATCACTGGTGTACTATGGATCATCACTGGTGTACTATGGGCCATCACTGGTGTACTATGGGCCATCACTGGTGTACTATGGATCATCACTGGTGTACTATGGACCATCACTGATGTACTATGGATCATCACTGGTGTACTATGGATCATCACTGGTGTACTATGGATCATCCCTGGTGTACTATGGATCATCACTGGTGTACTATGGATCATCACTGATATACTGTGGACCATCCCTGATATACTGTGGATCATCCCTGATGTACTGTGGATCATCACTGATGTACTGTGGGCCATCACAGGTGTACTGTGGGCCATCACAGGTGTACTATGGATCATCACTGATGTACTATGGATCATCACTGGTGTACTATGGATCATCACTGATGTACTGTGGACCATCCCTGATGTACTATAGATCATCACTGATGTACTGTGGATCATCACTGATGTACTATGGGCCATCACTGGTGTACTATGGGCCATCACTGGTGTACTATGGATCATCACTGGATTACTATGGATCATCCCTGGTGTACTATGGACCATCACTGATGTGCTTTGGGCCATCACTGGTGTACTATGGATCATCACTGATGTACTGTGGACCATCCCTGATGTACTGTGGATCATCACTGATGTACTATGGATCATCACTGATGTACTATGGACCATCACTGGTGTACTATGGACCATCACTGGTGTACTATGGATCATCACTGATATACTGTGGATCATCACTGATGTACTGTGGGCCATCACTGATGTACTATGGATCATCACTGATATACTGTGGACCATCCCTGATGTATTGTGGATCATCACTGATGTACTGTGGATCATCACTGATGTACTATAGATCATCACTGAAGTACTATGGGCCATCACTGGTGTACTATGGATCATCACTGGTGTACTATGGGCCATCACTGGTGTACTATGGATCATCACTGATGATCTATGGATCATCACTGATGTACTATGGATCATGACTGGTGTACTATGGATCATGACTGGTGTACTATGGATCATCACTGATGTACTGTGGACCATCCCTGATGTCCTGTGGATCATCACTGATGTACTGTGGATCATCACTGATGTACTGTGGATCATCACTGATGTACTGAGGATCATCACTGATGTACTATGGATCATCACTGATGTACCGTGGATCATCACTGATGTACTGTGGATCATCACTGATGTACTGTGGATCATCACTGATGTACTATAGATCATCACTGAAGTACTATGGGCCATCACTGGTGTACTATGGATCATCACTGATGTATTATGGATCATCACTGATGTACTATGAGCCATCACTGATGTATTATGGATCATCACTGGTGTACTATGGCCCATCACTGAAGTACTATGGATCATCACTGGTGTACTATGGATCATCACTGGTGTACTATGGGCCATCACTGATGTACTATGGATCATCACTGGTGTACTATGGATCATCACTGATGTACTATAGATCATCACTGATGTACTATAGCTCATCACTGGTATACTATGGGCCATCTCTGGTGTACTATGGATCATCACTGGTGTACTATGGGCCATCACTGGTGTACTATGGATCATCACTGGTGTACTGTGGATCATCACTGGTGTACTATGGACCATCCCTGATGTACTGTGGATCATCACTGATGTACTGTGGATCATCACTGATGTACTATAGTTCATCACTGATGTACTATGGGCCATCACTGGTGTACTATGGATCATCACTGGTGTACTATGGATCATCACTGATGTACTATGGACCATCCCTAATGTACTGTGGATCATCACTGATGTACTATAGTTCATCACTGATGTACTATGGGCCATCACTGGTGTACTATGGATCATCACTGGTGTACTATGGATCATCACTGATGTACTATGGACCATCCCTGATGTACTGTGGATCATCACTGATGTACTGTGGATCATCACTGATGTACTGTGGATCATCACTGATGTACTATGGATCATCACTGATGTACTATGGGCCATCACTGGTGTACTATGGGCCATCACTGGTGTACTATGGATCATCACTGGTGTACTATGGACCATCACTGATGTACTATGGACCATCACTGATGTACTATGGATCATCACTGATATACTGTGGACCATCCCTGATGTACTGTGGATCATCACTGATCTACTGTGGATCATCACTGAAGTATTGTGGATCATCACTGATGTACTGTGGATCATCACTGATGTACTGTGTATCATAACTGATGTACTGTGGATCATCACTGATGTACTATAGATCATCACTGATGTACTATAGATCATCACTGATGTACTATGGACCATCACTGATGTACTATAGATCATCACTGATGTACTATGAACCATCACTGGTGTACTATGGATCATCACTGGTGTACTGTGGATCATCACTGGTGTACTATGGACCATCCCTGATGTACTGTGGATCATCACTGATGTACTGTGGATCATCACTGATGTACTATAGTTCATCGCTGATGTACTATGGGCCATCACTGGTGTACTATGGATCATCACTGGTGTACTATGGACCATCCCTGATGTACTGTGGATCATCACTGATGTACTGTGGATCATCACTGATGTACTATGGATCATCACTGATGTACTGTGGATCATCACTGATGTACTATAGTTCATCACTGATGTACTATGGGCCATCACTGGTGTACTATGGATCATCACTGGTGTACTATGGATCATCACTGATGTACTATGGACCATCCCTGATGTACTGTGGATCATCACTGATGTACTATAGTTCATCACTGATGTACTATGGGCCATCACTGGTGTACTATGGATCATCACTGGTGTACTATGGATCATCACTGATGTACTATGGACCATCCCTGATGTACTGTGGATCATCACTGATGTACTGTGAATCATCACTGATGTACTATGGATCATCACTGATGTACTATGGGCTATCACTGGTGTACTATGGGCCATCACTGGTGTACTATGGATCATCACTGGTGTACTATGGATCATCACTGGTGTATTATGGATCATCACTGATGTACTATGGACCATCACTGATGTACTATGGATCATCACTGATATACTGTGGACCATCCCTGATGTACTGTGGATCATCACTGATGTACTGTGGATCATCACTGAAGTATTGTGGATCATCACTGATGTACTGTGGATCCTCACTAATGTACTGTGGATCATAACTGATGTACTGTAGATCATCACTGATGTACTATAGATCATCACTGGTGTACTATGTATATAGATCATCACTGATGTACTATGGACCATCACTGATGTACTATAGATCATCACTGATGTACTATGGACCATCACTGGTGTACTATGGATCATCACTGGTGTACTGTGGATCATCACTGGTGTACTATGGACCAGCCCTGATGTACTGTGGATCATCACTGATGTACTGTGGATCATCACTGATGTACTATAGTTCATCACTGATGTACTATGGGCCATCACTGGTGTACTATGGATCATCACTGGTGTACTATGGATCATCACTGATGTACTATGGACCATCCCTGATGTACTGTGGATCATCACTGATGTACTATAGTTCATCACTGATGTACTATGGGCCATCACTGGTGTACTATGGATCATCACTGATGTACTATGGACCATCCCTGATGTACTGTGGATCATCACTGATGTACTGTGGATCATCACTGATGTACTATGGATCATCACTGATGTACTATGGGCCATCACTGGTGTACTATGGGCCATCACTGGTGTACTATGGATCATCACTGGTGTACTATGGATCATCACTGGTGTACTATGGACCATCACTGATGTACTGTGGACCACCACTGATGTACTGTGGATCATCACTGATGTACTGTGGATCATCCCTGGTGTACTATGGAACATCACTGGTGTACTATGGATCATCACTGATATACTGTGGACCATCCCTGATGTACTGTGGATCATCACTGATGTACTGTGGATCATCACTGAAGTATTGTGGATCATCACTGATGTACTGTGGATCATCACTGATGTACTGTGGATCATAACTGATGTACTGTGGATCATCACTGATGTACTGTGGATCATCACTGATGTACTATAGATCATTACTGATGTACTATGGGCCATCACTGGTGTACTATGGATCATCACTGATGTACTATGGATCATCACTGATGTACTATGGATCATCACTGATGTACTATGGACCATCACTGATGTACTATGGGCCATCACTGGTGTACTATGGATCATCACTGATGTACTGTGGATCATCACTGATGTACTGTGGGCCATCACTGATGTACTATGGATCATCACTGATATACTGTGGACCATCCCTGATGTATTGTGGATCATCACTGATGTACTGTGGATCATCACTGATGTACTATAAATCATCACTGAAGTACTATGGGCCATCACTGGTGTACTATGGATCATCACTGGTGTACTATGGATCACCACTGATGTACTATGGATCATCACTGATGTACTATGGATCATCACTGATGTACTGTGGACCATCCCTGATGTACTGTGGATCATCACTGATGTACTGTGGATCATCACTGATGTACTGTGGATCATCACTGATGTACTGTGGATCATCACTGATGTACTGAGGATCATCACTGATGTACTATGGATCATCACTGATGTACCTTGGATCATCACTGATGTACTGTGGATCATCACTGATGTACTATGGATCATCACTGATGTATTATGGATCATCACTGATGTACTATGAGCCATCACTGATGTACTATGGATCATCACTGGTGTACTATGAATCATCACTGATGTACTATGAGCCATCACTGATGTACTATGGATCATCACTGGTGTACTATGGATCATCACTGATGTACTATGGATCATCACTGATGTACTATGAGCCATCACTGATGTACTATGGGCCATCCCTGGTGTACTATGGATCATCACTGATGTACTGTGGATCATCACTGATGTACTATGGGACATCACTGGTGTACTATGGGCCATCACTGGTGTACTATGGATCATCACTGGTGTACTATGGGCCATCACTGGTGTACTATGGGCCATCACTGGTGTACTATGGATCATCACTGGTGTACTATGGACCATCACTGATGTACTATGGATCATCACTGGTGTACTATGGATCATCACTGGTGTACTATGGATCATCCCTGGTGTACTATGGATCATCACTGGTGTACTATGGATCATCACTGGTGTACTATGGATTATCACTGATATACTGTGGACCATCCCTGATATACTGTGGATCATCCCTGATGTACTGTGGATCATCACTGATGTACTGTGGGCCATCACTGGTGTACTGTTGGCCATCACAGGTGTACTATGGATCATCACTGATGTACTATGGATCATCACTGGTGTACTATGGATCATCACTGATGTACTGTGGACCATCCCTGATGTACTATAGATCATCACTGATGTACTCTGGATCATCACTGATGTACTATGGGCCATTACTGGTGTACTATGGGCCATCACTGGTGTACTATGGATCATCACTGGATTACTATGGATCATCCCTGGTGTACTATGGACCATCACTGATGTGCTTTGGGCCATCACTGGTGTACTATGGATCATCACTGATGTACTGTGGACCATCCCTGATGTACTGTGGATCATCACTGATGTACTATGGATCATCACTGATGTACTATGGATCATCACTGATGTACTATGGACCATCACTGGTGTACTATGGACCATCACTGGTGTACTATGGACCATCACTGGTGTACTATGGATCATCACTGATGTACTGTGGATCATCACTGATGTACTGTAGGCCATCACTGATGTACTATGGATCATCACTGATATACTGTGGACCATCCCTGATGTATTGTGGATCATCACTGATGTACTGTGGATCATCACTGATGTACTATAGATCATCACTGAAGTACTATGGGCCATCACTGGTGTACTATTGATCATCACTGGTGTACTATGGGCCATCACTGGTGTACTATGGATCATCACTGATGTACTATGGATCATCACTGATGTACTATGGATCATGACTGGTGTACTATGGATCATCACTGATGTACTGTGGACCATCCCTGATGTCCTGTGGATCATCACTGATGTACTGTAGATCATCACTGATGTACTGTGGATCATCACTGATGTACTGAGGATCATCACTGATGTACTATGGATCATCACTGATGTACCGTGGATCATCACTGATGTACTGTGGATCATCACTGATGTACTGTGGATCATCACTGATGTACTGTGGGTCATCCCTGGTGTAATATGGATCATCACTGGTGTAATATGGATCATCACTGATGTACTATGGGCCATCACTGATGTACTATGGATCATCACTGATGTACTGTGGACCATCCCTGATGTACTGTGGATCATCACTGATGTACTGTGGATCATCACTGATGTACTGTGGATCATCACTGATGAACTGAGGATCATCACTGATGAACTATAGATCATCACTGATGTACTATGGGCCATCACTGGTGTACTATGGGCCATCACTGGTGTACTATGGATCATCACTGATGTACTGTGGATCATCACTGATGTACTATAGATCATCACTGATGTACTATGGACCATCACTGGTGACTATGAATCATCACTGGTGTACTATGGATCATCACTTGTGTACTATGGATCATCACTGATGTACTATAGATCATCACTGATATACTATGGGTCATCACTTGTGTACTATGGATCATCACTGGTGTACTATGGATCATCCCTGATGTACTATGGACCATCCCTGATGTACTATGGACCATCCCTGATGTACTGTGAATCATCACTGGTGTACTGTGGATCATCACTGATGTACTATAGATCATCACTGATGTACTGTGGATCATCACTGATGTACTATGGGCCATCACTGGTGTACTATGGATCATCACTGATGTACTGTGGATCATCCCTGATGTACTGTGGGCCATCACTGATGTACTATGGATCATCACTGATGTACTATGGATCATGACTGGTGTACTATGGATCATCACTGATGTACTGTGGACCATCCCTGATGTACTGTGGATCATCACTGATGTACTGTGGATCATCACTGATGTACTGTGGATCATCACTGATGTACTATGGATCATCCCTGATGTACTATGGACCATCCCTGATGTACTGTGGATCATCACTGATGTACTATAGATCATCACTGATGTACTATGGGCCATCACTGGTGTACTATGGGCCATCACTGGAGTACTATGGATCATCACTGATGTACTGTGGATCATCACTGATGTACTGTGGATCATCACTGATGTACTGATGATCATCACTGATGTACTATAGATCATCACTGATGTACTATGGGCCATCACTGGTGTACTGTGGATCATCACTGATGTACTGTGGATCATCACTGATGTACTATAGATCATCACTGATGTACTATGGACCATCACTGGTGTACTATGAATCATCACTGGTGTACTATTAATCATCACTGGTGTACTATGGATCATCACTGATGTACTATAGATCATCACTGATGTACTATGGGCCATCACTGGTGTACTATGGATCATCCCTGATGTACTATGGACCATCCCTGATGTACTATGGACCATCCCTGATGTACTATGGACCATCACTGATGTACTGTGAATCATCACTGGTGTACTGTGGATCATCACTGATGTACTATAGATAATCACTGATGTACTGTGGATCATCACTGATGTACTATGGGCCATCACTGGTGTACTATGGACCATCCCTGATGTACTATGGATCATCCCTGATGTACTATGGACCATCCCTGATGTACTGTGGATCATCACTGACCCTGCAGGTCTCTGCCGGACAAGTTCGTATGAAGTGGCCAACCTCCCCGCAGAAGAGACACAGACTGCCTTGGACTCGACGTAGACGTTCAGCAGGAGAAAGAGGTAAACTACGAAAACTCAAGAGACCTTGCCTATTCTCTGCCAGACTTCTTCAGGCCATAGCGAACTCCTCCGTTTGGATGTCATAGCTTCTCCCATGTTTCCCGTTATCCTCGGCATTCCATGGTTGAAGGCACACAACCCTCACGTTGACTGGCTTACCGGAGATATTTTTTTTTTTCGTCCAACTACTGCCAGACGCACTGCCTCTTTGGAGGAACTGTCAACTCCACGCCCCTCCTGGGTATCCACCCTGACCATGAAGCCTCTAAACTGATCCCGGTTGCTTATCACCAATTTCTGGACGTCTTTAATAAAAAGGGTGCAGACACTCTTCCACCTCATAGAACTTACGATTGCCCCATTGAACTTCTACCGGGAGCCGAGATCCCGTTTGGTCAGATTTACCCTCTCTCTGAGCCTGAATTGGAAGCCCTGCGTACCTATATCGACGAGAGCCTTGAAAAGCAGTTCATTCGGCCTTCCACTTCACCAGCAGGAGCCGGTATTTTCTTCGTTGAGAAAAAAGACCACACCTTGAGGCCCTGTGTGGACTATCGTGACCTTAAAAGGGTCACTGTCAAGAATCGGTACCCTCTTCCTCTGATTCCCGAACTATTCCAGAGGCTGCGAGGGGCACGAGTGTTCTCCAAACTGGACTTGAGGGGTGCCTATAATCTTGTCAGAATCAGGGAGGGAGACGAATGGAAGACGGCCTTCCGGACACGCTTTGGCCACTTTGAGTATTTAGTCATGCCATTCGGGCTCTGCAATGCTCCAGCCACATTCCAGCATCTGGTAAACGATGTTTTTCGGGACTTTCTTGATTTATTCGTCATCGTGTATCTGGATGACATCCTTGTATTCTCTGAAACTTTAGAATCCCATCGGACTCATGTAAAAAAGGTATTAGCTCGATTGCGGGAACACCGACTTTACGCAAAGGCTGAAAAATGCGACTTTGAAAAGCAAGTTGTGCATTTCCTAGGGCTTGTCATCTCCGCCGAGGGAATCTCCATGGACCCTCAGAAAGTCGCTTCTGTCTTGGAATGGCCTGCTCCTACTGACAGAAAAGCTGTACAGAGGTTCGTGGGGTTTGCTAACTTTTATAGAAAATTTATTAAGGACTTTTCTGGCATCATCACTCCCATTACTCAGCTAACGAAACAGCATGTTCCCTTTTGATGGACCCCAGAGGCTCAGACAGCGTTTGAACAGTTGAAAGCCTTATTCACCTCAGCTCCCATCTTGAAACATCCCGATCCCTCCTTAGCTTATGTTTTGGAGGTAGACGCCTCGGAAAATGCAGTTGGGGAAAATGCATTTCCCAACGCCAAGGGCCCAAATCATTGCTCCACCCTGTGGCCTTCTTCTCTAAAAAATTAAATCCTTCCGAAAGGAATTATGATGTTGGTGACCGAGAGCTACTGGCTATCAAGGCCGCTCTTGAAGAATGGCGTTACCTTTTGGAGGGAGCTTCTCACCCAATTCTTATCTTCACAGATCACAAGAATCTTGAGTATTTGAAGACAACTAAACGCCTAAGACCTCGGCAGGCAAGATGGGCACTTTTTTCTCTTGTTTCATGTTTCATATAACCTACCGTCCTGGCTCAAAGAACGGGAAACCAGATGCCTTGTCCCGCATGTTCAGTGATCCATTTGTATCCTCGGAACCTGATACTATTCTACCAGCCAATAATTTTTTACTTCTTCAGGCGGATCTGATGTCACAAATAAGAAAATATGTGGAAGACCAACCGCCTTCCAAGGACCTGGCTCTTCAACTAAGGGATGGCCTGTACTTCCATAAGAGGCAAATCTTTATCCCAGAACAGTTCAGAGTTGCCGTCCTAGGGCGATGTCATGATCATCCCCTAGCGGGTCACTTTGGGATTCACAAGACGGCTAATTTGATCTCCCGTACATTCTGGTGGCCAAACTTGATGAACGACTGCAAGAAATATGTAAGATCTTGTATTTCATGCCTTCGGAATAAGACAGACAGAGCCAGAACTTGGGGTCTACTTGAGCCCCTTCCTGTACCTGAGAAACCATGGAGCATGATCTCCATGGATTTTATAGTAGAACTTCCCCCATCTAAAGACTTCACTACCATTTTCGTTGTGGTTGATCGTTTGACCAAAATGGCCCACTTTGTACCACTGCAAGGAACTCCTTCTGCCCCGGAGACTGCCTCAACTTTTATCAAGGAGATTGTAAGGTTGCATGGCATCCCTGACAGCATAGTTTCTGATCGAGGGGTGCAGTTCACTTCTAGATTTTGGAGGGCCTTATGTGAAACTTTGAACATTGAACTCCGCCTCTCCACAGCTTATCACCCACAAACTAATGGACAGACTGAAAGGGTCAATCAAACCCTAGAACAGTACCTACGATGCTTTTCTTCTTTTGCACAGGATGACTGGCTATCACTTCTCCCACTCGCGGAATTTTCATACAATAATTCCACCCATTCGGCAACCAAACAGTCACCTTTTTTCGCCAATTATGGATACCATCCTTCTTTCTTGCCTGAGCTGCCTATTGATTCTTCTGTACCTGCTGTACAAGACAGGTTGAACTTCCTTAACTCCAACTACCAATTACTGCAGGATACAATCTCCAAGACCCAGGCAGATAATAAAAAGTTCTTCGACAAGAAGAGAAGAGGCAATTTGAATCTTGAACCTTTTCCAGTACCTCGCTGCCCGTCTGCTACCGAACCCGGCCACCCTTGTGATCCTGCACCAGCCTCCTGCTTGGCTTAACGCTTTCTCCAGTGCCTGTGCTAGCTGTCCATCCTACCAGCTTTCCTGAGTCCAGTTCCTTACCAGATGCTCTGCCTGCATCTCCACGTCTGCAACTCAGCTGACAAGTTCTGCACGCAACTACAGGCACTCGTGTAACTCCTCACCCTAGGTCTGTCCCATTCTCAGTGGGGCTTGGGTTGGAGATACAAGGGAGGCCGACCTCGTCATTCCAGACTCCTACCAGGTACGTGACAGTACCAGTCAGCCAGATATGGAGTCTGGAAGGGAGGCCTCTCCAGCGAAGGACATTTACCAAACTATTTCTGCGCTCTCAAATATTGTGCAGAAGTTACAAGAGCGGGTCACTTTGGGATTCACAAGACGGCTAATTTGATCTCCCGTACATTCTGGTGGCCAAACTTGATGAACGACTGCAAGAAATATGTAAGATCTTGTATTTCATGCCTTCGGAATAAGACAGACAGAGCCAGAACTTGGGGTCTACTTGAGCCCCTTCCTGTACCTGAGAAACCATGGAGCATGATCTCCATGGATTTTATAGTAGAACTTCCCCCATCTGAAGACTTTACTACCATTTTCGTTGTGGTTGATCGTTTGACCAAAATGGCCCACTTTGTACCTCTGCAAGGAACTCCTTCTGCCCCGGAGACTGCCTCAACTTTTATCAAGGAGATTGTAAGGTTGCATGGCATCACTGACAGCATAGTTTCTGATCGAGGGGTGCAGTTCACTTCTAGATTTTGGAGGGCCTTATGTGAAACATTGAACATTGAACTCCGCCTCTCCACAGCTTATCACCCACAAACTCATGGACAGACTGAAAGGGTCAATCAAATCCTTGAACAGTACCTACGATGCTTTTCTTCTTTTGCACAGGATGACTGGCTATCACTTCTCCCACTCGCGGAATTTTCATACAATAATTCCACCCATTCGGTAACCAAACAGTCACCTTTTTTCGCCAATTATGGATACCATCCTTCTTTCTTGCCTGAGCTGCCTATTGATTCTTCTGTACCTGCCGTACAAGACAGGTTGAACTTCCTTAACTCCAACTACCAATTACTGCAGGTCCCAGAACAGTTCAGAGTTGCCGTCCTAGGGCGATGTCATGATCATCCCCTAGCGGGTCACTTTGGGATTCACAAGACGGCTAATTTGATCTCCCTTACATTCTGGTGGCCAAACTTGATGAACGACTGCAAGAAATATGTAAGATCTTGTATTTCATGCCTTCGGAATAAGACAGACAGAGCCAGAACTTGGGGTCTACTTGAGCCCCTTCCTGTACCTGAGAAACCATGGAGCATGATCTCCATGGATTTTATAGTAGAACTTCCCCCATCTGAAGACTTCACTACCATTTTCGTTGTGGTTGATCGTTTGACCAAAATGGCCCACTTTGTACCTCTGCAAGGAACTCCTTCTGCCCCGGAGACTGCCTCAACTTTTATCAAGGAGATTGTAAGGTTGCATGGCATCCCTGACAGCATAGTTTCTGATCGAGGGGTGCAGTTCACTTCTAGATGTTGGAGGGCCTTATGTGAAACTTTGAACATTGAACTCCGCCTCTCCACAGCTTATCACCCACAAACTAATGGACAGACTGAAAGGGTCAATCAAACCCTTGAACAGTACCTACGATGCTTTTCTTCTTTTGCGCAGGATGACTGGCTATCACTTCTCCCACTCGCGGAATTTTCATACAATAATTCCACCCATTCGGCAACCAAACAGTCACCTTTTTTCGCCAATTATGGATACCATCCTTCTTTCTTGCCTGAGCTGCCTATTGATTCTTCTGTACCTGCCGTACAAGACAGGTTGAACTTCCTTAACTCAAACTACCAATTACTGCAGGATACAATCTCCAAGACCCAGGCAGATAATAAAAAGTTCTTCAACAAGAAGAGAAGAGGCAATTTGAATCTTGAACCTTTTCCAGTACCTCGCTGCCCGTCTGCTACCGAACCCGGCCACCCTTGTGATCCTGCACCAGCCTCCTGCTTGGCTTAACGCTGTCTCCAGTGCCTGTGCTAGCTGTCCATCCTACCAGCTTTCCTGAGTCCAGTTCCTTACCAGATGCTCTGCCTGCATCTCCACGTCTGCAATTTAGCTGACAAGTTCTGCAGGCAACTACAGGCTCTCGTGTAACTCCTAACCCTAGGTCTGTCCCATCCTCAGTGGGGCTTGGGTTGGAGATACAAGGGAGGCCGACCTCGTCATTCCAGACTCCTACCAGGTACGTGACAGTACCAGTCAGCCAGAGATGGAGTCTGGAAGGGAGGCCTCTCCACCAAAGGACATTTACCAAACTATTTCTGCGCTCTCAAATATTGTGCAGAAGTTACAAGAGCGGGTCACTTTGGGATTCACAAGACGGCTAATTTGATCTTCCGTACATTCTGGTGGCTAAATTTGATGAACGACTGCAAGAAATATGTAAGATCTTGTATTTCATGCCTTCGGAATAAGACAGACAGAGCCAGAACTTGGGGTCTACTTGAGCCCCTTCCTGTACCTGAGAAACCATGGAGCATGATCTCCATGGATTTTATAGTAGAACTTCCCCCATCTGAAGACTTCACTACCATTTTCGTTGTGGTTGATCGTTTGACCAAAATGGCCCACTTTGTACCTCTGCAAGGAACTCCTTCTGCCCCAGAGACTGCCTCAACTTTTATCAAGGAGATTGTAAGGTTGCATGGCATCCCTGACAGCATAGTTTCTAATCGAGGGGTGCAGTTCACTTCTAGATTTTGGAGGGCCTTATGTGAAACTTTGAACATTGAACTCCGCCTCTCCACAGCTTATCACCCACAAACTAATGGACAGACTGAAAGGGTCAATCAAACCCTAGAACAGTACCTACGATTAGAGTTGAGCGGGTAGCTGGATATTCGGGTCCGGCGGGTTCGGCCGAACTTCGGAAAAAAGTTCGGATTCGGGACCGAACTTTAACCCGAACCCGGACCCGGACCCCATTGAAGTCAATGGGGACCCGGACTTCTGACGACTAAAAAGGCTCTAAAAAAGTAATGGAAAGGGCTAGAGGGCTGCAAATGGCAGCAAAATGTTGTTAAGAACATGGCAAGTGCTCTGCAAACAAATGTGGATAGGAAATAACTTAAAAGAACATAAAAAAAATTAAAAAATAAAAAAATATGCTGGAGGCCCCCTTTTCAGCAGAAGAGGTACAGGAAGTCATTAAGAACCTCAGAAACTCAACGGCACGATGCCACACATATGGTGGGAATGCCCCAGAATACGCCCTTTATGGAATAAATTATTTAATTTAATGGATAAGCTAGTGGGAAAATAAAATACTTTGAAATAAAAATGTAGCGGGGTGCTAAATTTAAGGAAAGTGTTTGGGTGGTAAATAGGCTCAAATACCCTAATTCTGTAGGATTCATGGACCATTTTGTCCTCGGGGGACAGTATTGGTGTGCAGTTCCCTGCGGCCTACAGGTGGCGCCTTTTGTGTCCCCTCTTGGCAGTAGTACAGTGGGGCGGGGAACCTGCTGTGCATGCCGGGAGAGCATATAAAAGGGACAGACCTTTGGCCTGGGGGCTGATGTCCAGTGGGGTCCGCGCCCAGGTGCCTTCGGCCTGGGTGCATGTGTTCCTGTTCCATCTCGGGCACCTTTAGCCCGGGGTGAGGTACTATCCTGGAGTTCTTGCTGCCCTGGGTATGGAGGCCTAGGGGCGGAAGTAAAGCCTGGAGTCCAGAGCCGCCTCGTGTAGGGGACCCTGTTCCAGGGAAGGGAGGATCATTCTGATGGACCGATGCGGGAGTCACGGTGAAGGAATGGTCTGTTGACTCCCTGGAGAGATGTCTTCCCCTTGATATGGGCTAGGTTCGTAGAAGGAGAAGCTCAAGGTCACCTTGACTGTATCAGAGGCCTTATTCAACCGGCCCGTGGCAGGGGCCTTATACACCCTGGTCTGTGGCTGAGACCAAAGTTCTCCAGGCCCGTGGCAGGGGCCTTGTACACCCGGTCTGTGGCAGAGACCAACCTCAATGTCTGTGGCAGAGACCAACCTCAATGTCTGTGGCAGAGACCGTGCGCCAAAAACTGTTTGAGAAACCTAAGCAGTGAAGTGAATGTGCTACGTTTGTGCCTGGACCTCCTCCACACCTTAAGCTGTCCTGTTTCTTTGCTCTAACCTTTTCTATCTGAGTACAATTTATTTTGCCATGAGAGAATAAGAGTTGGAGTTTCAGCTGGTGTGGACATTGACTTTACTGGCAATTAAAGGACTTGCCTCTACCTACAGTAGAGGTGAGAATCATCCTCTGGAGGAGTTTTGACTCCGGCTGTGGACACGGCCCGTCAAGTACACCGCTCAACCTCTTTATATAGGAGGATACGGGCTGGTAGTGCGGTGTGCCTTTCTCCCTCCTGCGAAGAGCCAACAACATAAAGGCAGGTAAGGGGGAAAGGATCTGTGCGCTACAAAAAAATAAAATAAAAATTTTAATCTTGGCCTAGCAGGACGAGGTCCATATGGAGTAGGAGGTTGAGGTGGCGGTGAATGTGGCTGTGTAGATGGAAGCGGCGGTGGAGGAGGACGAGGTAGCCAACACTGGTTCAAAAATACAACAATGGCTGGGTAAGGCCGGTGATGTGTCGAATTCTGTCCCCTGTCGAATAGTGTCCGCCCTGTACTGCGCTTGCTGAGTATGTAGGACAAGGGGATTTCAAAAATCTCCCAAGACTAACGGCGCCTGCGTGTTGAGTTCAGGTGAAGGCCACACCATCCGTGGTTCAAGCCGAGCCAAGCAAGGCCGCGATCGAAGCGAGCCCGTGAGGGGCCCTGTTACTATGTGCTACCGTATGTCCTCTTGGATGGTGGGGCTTGAACCTGCACTCACAGCGCAGGCGCCGTTCATCTTCGGAGATTTTGTGAATCTCCTTGTCCTCTGTACTGCGCAAGCGCTGCGCCTGCGCAGTACGGGCCGGGCACAATCCGATGGCCGGACAGTTTTTGTCACAACACCGGTATACATGTCTATTCTGCACAAGGTACGGACAAGTCCTGTGGGATCCATGCCTGGTTCATTTTAATGAACGTGAGCTTGTCCACATTGGCTCTGGACAGGCGGCTGCGCTTGTCTGTGATAACGCCCCCTGCCGTGCTAAATACACGTTCAGATAATACACTGGCTGCAGGGCAGGCCAGCACCTCCAAGGCATAAACGGCAAGCTCAGGCCATGTGCCCAATTTGGAGACCCAGTAGTTAAAGGGGGCAGACCCGTCATCCAGTACGTGTAGGCCTGTGGACACATACTGCTCAACCATGTTGGTGAAATGCTGCCTCCTGCTAAGACGTTCCATCTCAGCTGGTGGTGCTGGTTGTTGTGGCGTGCTGACAAAGCTTTTCCACATTTCGGCCATGCTAACCCTGCCTTCTGAGGTGCTGCCGGTGCCCCGGCTGCGTTGGCGACCTCTTCCTCCTCCTCTGCCTTCGCCTTGTGCTTCCACCGTACGCCCGCTGTCAGGTGGGAATGCCACCAGCAGCGTGTCTACCAGCGTGCGCTTGTACTCGCGCATCTTACGATCCCGCTCCAGTGAGGGAATTAAGGACGGTACGTTGTCCTTGTAACGGGGATCCAGCAGGGTGGCCACCCAGTAATCAGCACCAGTTAAAATGTGGGCAACTCGGCTGTCGTTGCGGAAACACTGCAGCATGTAATCGCTCATGTGTGCCAGGCTGCCCAGAGGCATAGAAAAGCTGTCCTCTGTGGGAGGTGTATCGTCTGTGTCCTCTGTATCCCCCCAGCCACGCACCAGTAATGGCCACGAGCTGGTCTGAGTGCCACCCTGCTGTGAACATGGCTCCTCCTCCTCCTCCTCCTCCTCCTCCTCCATCTCCTCCTCCACCTCGTCATCCTCCAGAACTGTGCCCTTTCTGCCGGACAATTGTGTACCTGGCGTTTGTTGGTGCAGGAACCCACCCTCGTAGCCACTTGTGAAAGACTGCCCTGAAAGCCTTTGAAATGATCCCGCTTCCTCCTCCTCCTCCTCATCCTCCTGTGCCACATCCTCTTCCATCATCGCACGAAGCGTTTTTTCAAGGAGGCATAGAACTGGGATAGTAACGCTGAGAACGGCGTCATTGGCACTGGCCATGTTGATGGAGTACTCGAAACAGCGCAACAAGGCACACAGGTCTCGCATGGAGGCCCAGTTATTGGTGGTAAAGTGGTGCTGTTCCGCAGAGCGACTTACGCATGATTGCTGCAGCTGAAACTCCACTATTGCCTGCTGCTGCTCGCACAGTCTGGCCAGCATGTGCAAGGTGGAGTTCCACCTTGTGGGCACGTCACATATGAGGCGGTGAGCGGGAAGGCCGAAGTTACGCTGCAGCGCTGACAGGCGAGCAGCAGCAGGGTGAGAACGCCGAAAGTGCGCACAGACAGCCCGCACTTTCTGCAGCAGCTCTGGCATATTGGGGTAATTTTTAAGGAACCTCTGGACCACCAAGTTCAGCACATGCGCCAGGCAAGGGATGTGCGTCAAACCGGCTAGACCCAGAGCTGCTACGAGATTTCGCCCATTATCGCACACCACCAGGCCGGGCTTGAGGCTCACTGACAGCAACCACTCATCAGTCATCGGTCTGTTGTTCCATGTCCCTCCACAACTCCTGCGCGGTGTGGGGATTTTCCCCCAAACAGGAAAGTTTTAAAACTGCCTGCTGTCGTTTACCCCTGGCTGTGCTGAAGTTGGTGGTGAAGGTGTTACGCTGAATGGATGAGGAGGCGGTAGAGGATGAGGAAGCGGAGAAGGAGGAGTTAGCAACAGGAGGCAAACTGAAGCGCCCTGCAATCCTCGGTGGTGGAAGGACATGCGCCAAACCGCTATCTGCCTCAGGCCCAGCCGCCACTGCATTTACCCAGTGTGCTGTTAGGGAGATATAACGTCCCTGACCGTGCTTACTGGTCCACGCATCCGTAGTTAGGTGGACCTTGCCACAGATGGTGTTGCGCAGTGCACACCTGATTTTGTCCCCCACCTGGTTGTGCAGGGAAGGGATGGCTTGCCTGGAAAAGTAGTGGCGGCTGGGCACGACGTACTGCGGGACAGCCAATGCCATCAGGCTTTTAAAACTCTGCGTCTCCACCAGACGGAATGACAGCATTTCAAAGGCCAGGAATTTTGAAATGCTGGCATTCAGGGCCAGGGATCGCGGGTGGCTAGGGGGGTACTTCCTCTTCCGCTCCAATGTTTGGGAGATAGAGAGCTGAACGCTTCCATGGGACATTGTGGAGATGGTTGGTGACCCAGGTGGTAGTGTTGCTGGCTGTTTGCGGGGTGACAGGTGCCACTGTCACTACAGAGGTGGATGAAGAGGCCGAGACTGCAGCAGAAGAGGAAGCAGGAGGAGCCAGAGACCTTTCTTGGTTTTTGAGGTGTCTACTCCACTGCAGCTCGTGCTTTGCACTTAGATGCCTGGTCATGCAGCTTGTGCTCAGGTTGAGAACGTTTATGCCTCGCTTCAGGCTCTGATTGCACAGCGTGCAAACCACTCGTGTCTTGTCATCAACACACTGTGTGAAGAACTGCCACGCTAGGGAAGTCCTTGGACCTGGCTTTGGTGTGCTCGGTCCCTTGCTGCGTTGGGCAGTAGCAGATGTACTGTCTAGGGGACGAATGCTCCGTTTTTGCACCCTGCTCCCTCTTCTGCTGTGCTGGTGGCTCTGTGCGACCACCGCCTCTTCCTCCGAACTACACTGGTCACCTGCATAACGTTGATTCCATGTGGGGTCGAGGACCTCATCGTCCTCCACATCATCTTCCACCCAGTCTTCACCCCTGCCCTCCATGTCTGTCTGCACAATTGCGAAAGCAGCAGCAGTTGGCACCTGTGTTTCGTCATCATCCGAGACGTGCTGCGATGGTCCTCCCATGTACCCATCATGAAACATAAGTGGTTGGGCATCGGTGCACTCAATCTCTTCCACTTCTGGGGCAGGGCTAGGTGGATGGCCCTGGGAAACCCTGCTAACAGAGTCATCGAAAAGCAGAAGAGACTGCTGCATGATTTGGGGCTCAGACTGCTTGGCTGATTTGCAAGGGGGTGAGGTGAAAGACTGATGGACATGGGCTTCAGGTGCCAACTCTGATCTTTCATCAGAAGAGTGGGTGGGAGACAATGTGAAGGAACCCGAGGCACTGTCAGCAACCCAATCTACTATCGCCTGTACTTGTCCTGGCCTAAACATTGGTACAGCCTCATTAGGCGCGACAAAATACCGCCGCAGGCTCGGTCACCTACTCGCACCTGAGGAAGGTGTTTCACTTGTGCGTGTAGCTGGCACAGATCCACCACGTCCTCTCCCTGCAACAGGAGCTCCACCAGCAGCACCACGACCGGGGCCACCACGTCCCTTTGACCTTCCCCTCATATTTTCCAAATTTAGGATCTTGCCCTAAATGGCGTTTTTTGGAAGACCACAACACACCCACAGTACGTAATGGCTGAAACGCACAGCTACAGAACTGCAGAAAATGCTATTCAAAAAAAAAAAGGTTGTTTTTTTTAGTATAGCACAGTACAAGGAAAATATATAGAAATTGTTTATTTCACACACCTCCAGATGTGTATTTCACACTGCAAAATATTTTCTGTGGCCCTAAATGGCGTTTTTTGCCAGACCACAACACACCCACAGCACGTAACCGCTGAATCGCACAGCTACAGAAAATGCTATTAAAAAAAAAAGGTTTTTTTTTTAGTATAGCACTGTACAAGAAGAATATATAGAAATTGTTTATTTTACACACCTATAGATGTGTATTTCACACTGCAAAATATTTTCTGTGGCCCTAAATGGCGTTTTTTGGAAGAGCACAACACACCCACAGTATTTAACCACTGAATCGCACAGCTATAGAAGTGCAGAGAATGCTATTCAAAAAAAATGTTGTTTTTTTTAGTATAGCACTGTACAATATATAGAAATTGTTTATTTTACACACCTCCACATGTGTATTTCACACTGCAATTTATTTTCTGTGGCCCTAAATGGCGTTTTTTGGAATTTGGAAGAGCACAACAACCCCAACAGTATATAACCGCTGAATCGCACAGCTGCAGAGGCCAGAGAATGCTATTCAAAAATAATGTTGTTTTTTCACACACCTCCAGATGTGTATTTCACACTGCAAAATATTTTCTGTGGCCCTAAATGGCGTTTTTTGCAAGAGCACAACAACCCCAACAGTATATAACCGCTGAATCGCACAGCTGCAGAGGCCAGAGAATGCTATTCAAAAATAATGTTGTTTTTTCACACACCTCCAGATGTGTATTTCACACTGCAAAATATTTTCTGTGGCCCTAAATGGCGTTTTTTGGAAGAGCACAACACAACCACAGTATTTAACCACTGAATCGCACAGCTATAGAAGTGCAGAGAATGCTATTCAAAAAAAATGTTGTTTTTTTTAGTATAGCACTGTACAATATATAGAAATTGTTTATTTTACACACCTCCACATGTGTATTTCACACTGCAATTTATTTTCTGTGGCCCTAAATGGCGTTTTTTGGAAGAGCACAACAACCCCAACAGTATATAACCGCTGAATCGCACAGCTGCAGAGGCCAGAGAATGCTATTCAAAAATAATGTTGTTTTTTCACACACCTCCAGATGTGTATTTCACACTGCAAAATATTTTCTGTGGCCCTAAATGGCGTTTTTTGCAAGAGCACAACAACCCCAACAGTATATAACCGCTGAATCGCACAGCTGCAGAGGCCAGAGAATGCTTTTTAAAAATAATGTTGTTTTTTCACACACCTCCAGATGTGTATTTCACACTGCAAAATATTTTCTGTGCCCCTAAATGGCGTTTTTTGGAAGAGCACAACACAACCACAGTATTTAACCACTGAATCGCACAGCTATAGAAGTGCAGAGAATGCTATTCAAAAAAAATGTTGTTTTTTTTAGTATAGCACTGTACAATATATAGAAATTGTTTATTTTACACACCTCCACATGTGTATTTCACACTGCAATTTATTTTCTGTGGCCCTAAATGGCGTTTTTTGGAAGAGCACAACAACCCCAACAGTATATAACCGCTGAATCGCACAGCTGCAGAGGCCAGAGAATGCTATTCAAAAATAATGTTGTTTTTTCACACACCTCCAGATGTGTATTTCACACTGCAAAATATTTTCTGTGGCCCTAAATGGCGTTTTTTTGAAGAGCACAACAACCCCAACAGTATATAACCGCTGAATCGCACAGCTGCAGAGGCCAGAGAATGCTATTCAAAAATAATGTTGTTTTTTCACACACCTCCAGATGTGTATTTCACACTGCAAAATATTTTCTGTGGCCCTAAATGGCGTTTTTTGGAAGAGCACAACACACCCACAGTATATAACCGCTGAATCGCACAGCTGCAGAGAATGCTATTCAAAAAAAAGGTTGTTTTTTTTTTTTTTTAGTATAGCATAGTACAAGAAAAATATATAGAAATTGGTTATTTCACACAACTAGAGATATACACTGCAAAATATTTTTTTTGCCCAAAAATAGGTCTTTTTTGCGCACAACAAAGTGCCTTTTTTTTTTTTTGCAACAGCACAATAAAGTGCCTTTTTTTTTTTGGGGGGGCCCAAAAATGGGTCTTTTTAGCAAAAGCACAATAAACTGCCTTTTTTTTTTCTGCCCGAAATGGGTCTTTTAGCAAGAGCACAATACAGCCACAGTATGGAATAGGTGTATCACTCAACGTAATGCAGTGCTGGTGCACTGAGCTTGCAACACAAACAGATAAACCTATGCAGATCGCTGAGCTATTATATCTCTCAATCTGGACTCCTATCTAAATCTCTCTCCCTGAAAGCACAAACAGGATCCTGCCCCTACACTACACTACACTGTCTCTCTATCTTTTCTATCAGTAGATTGCAGAATCAGGACTAACTCCTATCATATAATTCTCTCCCTCACAGCAACAGCAGCCAGGATCCTTTCCCTACACTGTCTAAAAGCAGAGTGACGATCTGTGCTGTGTGCCTCTTGCTTATATAGAAGCTGGTCACATGCTGGGTCACATGTTGCACTGACCAATCACAGCCATGCCATTAGTAGGCATGGCTATGATGGCTTCTAAGGGCACACCAGCTAATCAAATGGTGATTGGCTGGCCCCTGAAGCATTTCTAACTGCGCCATTAAATTCCCGAATCCGGACCCGAACCCGGACTTTAGCGCAAAATCCGGGTCCGGGTCCGGGGTCGGGAAAACGCCAAAATTCGGTACGGACCCGAACTTTACAGTTCGGGTCCGCTCAACACTACCTACGATGCTTTTCTTCTTTTGCACAGGATGACTGGCTATCACTTCTCCCACTCGCGGAATTTTCATACAATAATTCCACCCATTCGGCAACCAAACAGTCACCTTTTTTCGCCAATTATGGATACCATCCTTCTTTCTTGCCTAAACTGCCTATTGATTCTTCTGTACCTGCCGTACAAGACAGGTTGAACTTCCTTAACTCCAACTACCAATTACTGCAGGATACAATCTCCAAGACCCAGGCAGATAATAAAAAGTTCTTCGACAAGAAGAGAAGAGGCAATTTGAATCTTGAACCTTTTCCAGTACCTCGCTGCCCGTCTGCTACCGAACCCGGCCACCCTTGTGATCCTGCACCAGCCTCCTGCTTGGCTTAACGCTTTCTCCAGTGCCTGTGCTAGCTGTCCATCCTACCAGCTTTCCTGAGTCCAGTTCCTTACCAGATGCTCTGCCTGCATCTCCACGTCTGCAACTCAGCTGACAAGTTCTGCACGCAACTACAGGCACTCGTGTAACTCCTCACCCTAGGTCTGTCCCATTCTCAGTGGGGCTTGGGTTGGAGATACAAGGGAGGCCGACCTCGTCATTCCAGACTCCTACCAGGTACGTGACAGTACCAGTCAGCCAGAGATGGAGTCTGGAAGGGAGGCCTCTCCAGCGAAGGACATTTACCAAACTATTTCTGCGCTCTCAAATATTGTGCAGAAGTTACAAGAGCGGGTCACTTTGGGATTCACAAGACGGCTAATTTGATCTCCCGTACATTCTGGTGGCCAAACTTGATGAACGACTGCAAGAAATATGTAAGATCTTGTATTTCATGCCTTCGGAATAAGACAGACAGAGCCAGAACTTGGGGTCTACTTGAGCCCCTTCCTGTACCTGAGAAACCATGGAGCATGATCTCCATGGATTTTATAGTAGAACTTCCCCCATCTGAAGACTTTACTACCATTTTCGTTGTGGTTGATCGTTTGACCAAAATGGCCCACTTTGTACCTCTGCAAGGAACTCCTTCTGCCCCGGAGACTGCCTCAACTTTTATCAAGGAGATTGTAAGGTTGCATGGCATCCCTGACAGCATAGTTTCTGATCGAGGGGTGCAGTTCACTTCTAGATTTTGGAGGGCCTTATGTGAAACATTGAACATTGAACTCCGCCTCTCCACAGCTTATCACCCACAAACTAATGGACAGACTGAAAGGGTCAATCAAACCCTTGAACAGTACCTACGATGCTTTTCTTCTTTTGCACAGGATGACTGGCTATCACTTCTCCCACTCGCGGAATTTTCATACAATAATTCCACCCATTCGGTAACCAAACAGTCACCTTTTTTTGCCAATTATGGATACCATCCTTCTTTCTTGCCTGAGCTGCCTATTGATTCTTCTGTACCTGCCGTACAAGACAGGTTGAACTTCCTTAACTCCAACTACCAATTACTGCAGGTCCCAGAACAGTTCAGAGTTGCCGTCCTAGGGCGATGTCATGATCATCCCCTAGCGGGTCACTTTGGGATTCACAAGACGGCTAATTTGATCTCCCGTACATTCTGGTGGCCAAACTTGATGAACGACTGCAAGAAATATGTAAGATCTTGTATTTCATGCCTTCGGAATAAGACAGACAGAGCCAGAACTTGGGGTCTACTTGAGCCCCTTCCTGTACCTGAGAAACCATGGAGCATGATCTCCATGGATTTTATAGTAGAACTTCCCCCATCTGAAGACTTCACTACCATTTTCGTTGTGGTTGATCGTTTGACCAAAATGGCCCACTTTGTACCTCTGCAAGGAACTCCTTCTGCCCCGGAGACTGCCTCAACTTTTATCAAGGAGATTGTAATTTTGCATGGCATCCCTGACAGCATAGTTTCTGATCGAGGGGTGCAGTTCACTTCTAGATTTTGGAGGGCCTTATGTGAAACTTTGAACATTGAACTCCGCCTCTCCACAGCTTATCACCCACAAACTAATGGACAGACTGAAAGGGTCAATCAAACCCTTGAACAGTACCTACGATGCTTTTCTTCTTTTGCACAGGATGACTGGCTATCACCTCTCCCACTCGCGGAATTTTCATACAATAATTCCACCCATTCGGCAACCAAACAGTCACCTTTTTTCGCCAATTATGGATACCATCCTTCTTTCTTGCCTGAGCTGCCTATTGATTCTTCTGTACCTGCCGTACAAGACAGGTTGAACTTCCTTAACTCCAACTACCAATTACTGCAGGATACAATCTCCAAGACCCAGGCAGATAATAAAAAGTTCTTCGACAAGAAGAGAAGAGGCAATTTGAATCTTGAACCTTTTCCAGTACCTCGCTGCCCGTCTGCTACCGAACCCGGCCACCCTTGTGATCCTGCACCAGCCTCCTGCTTGGCTTAACGCTTTCTCCAGTGCCTGTGCTAGCTGTCCATCTTACCAGCTTTCCTGAGTCCAGTTCCTTACCAGATGCTCTGCCTGCATCTCCACGTCTGCAACTCAGCTGACAAGTTCTGCACGCAACTACAGGCACTCGTGTAACTCCTCACCCTAGGTCTGTCCCATTCTCAGTGGGGCTTGGGTTGGAGATACAAGGGAGGCCGACCTCGTCATTCCAGACTCCTACCAGGTACGTGACAGTACCAGTCAGCCAGAGATGGAGTCTGGAAGGGAGGCCTCTCCAGCGAAGGACATTTACCAAACTATTTCTGCGCTCTCAAATATTGTGCAGAAGTTACAAGAGCGGGTCACTTTGGGATTCACAAGACGGCTAATTTGATCTCCCGTACATTCTGGTGGCCAAACTTGATGAACGACTGCAAGAAATATGTAAGATCTTGTATTTCATGCCTTCGGAATAAGACAGACAGAGCCAGAACTTGGGGTCTACTTGAGCCCCTTCCTGTACGTGAGAAACCATGGAGCATGATCTCCATGGATTTTATAGTAGAACTTCCCCCATCTGAAGACTTTACTACCATTTTCGTTGTGGTTGATCGTTTGACCAAAATGGCCCACTTTGTACCTCTGCAAGGAACTCCTTCTGCCCCGGAGACTGCCTCAACTTTTATCAAGGAGATTGTAAGGTTGCATGGCATCCCTGACAGCATAGTTTCTGATCGAGGGGTGCAGTTCACTTCTAGATTTTGGAGGGCCTTATGTGAAACATTGAACATTGAACTCCGCCTCTCCACAGCTTATCACCCACAAACTAATGGACAGACTGAAAGGGTCAATCAAACCCTTGAACAGTACCTACGATGCTTTTCTTCTTTTGCACAGGATGACTGGCTATCACTTCTCCCACTCGCGGAATTTTCATACAATAATTCCACCCATTCGGTAACCAAACAGTCACCTTTTTTTGCCAATTATGGATACCATCCTTCTTTCTTGCCTGAGCTGCCTATTGATTCTTCTGTACCTGCCGTACAAGACAGGTTGAACTTCCTTAACTCCAACTACCAATTACTGCAGGTCCCAGAACAGTTCAGAGTTGCCGTCCTAGGGCGATGTCATGATCATCCCCTAGCGGGTCACTTTGGGATTCACAAGACGGCTAATTTGATCTCCCGTACATTCTGGTGGCCAAACTTGATGAACGACTGCAAGAAATATGTAAGATCTTGTATTTCATGCCTTCGGAATAAGACAGACAGAGCCAGAACTTGGGGTCTACTTGAGCCCCTTCCTGTACCTGAGAAACCATGGAGCATGATCTCCATGGATTTTATAGTAGAACTTCCCCCATCTGAAGACTTCACTACCATTTTCGTTGTGGTTGATCGTTTGACCAAAATGGCCCACTTTGTACCTCTGCAAGGAACTCCTTCTGCCCCGGAGACTGCCTCAACTTTTATCAAGGAGATTGTAATTTTGCATGGCATCCCTGACAGCATAGTTTCTGATCGAGGGGTGCAGTTCACTTCTAGATTTTGGAGGGCCTTATGTGAAACTTTGAACATTGAACTCCGCCTCTCCACAGCTTATCACCCACAAACTAATGGACAGACTGAAAGGGTCAATCAAACCCTTGAACAGTACCTACGATGCTTTTCTTCTTTTGCACAGGATGACTGGCTATCACCTCTCCCACTCGCGGAATTTTCATACAATAATTCCACCCATTCGGCAACCAAACAGTCACCTTTTTTCGCCAATTATGGATACCATCCTTCTTTCTTGCCTGAGCTGCCTATTGATTCTTCTGTACCTGCCGTACAAGACAGGTTGAACTTCCTTAACTCCAACTACCAATTACTGCAGGATACAATCTCCAAGACCCAGGCAGATAATAAAAAGTTCTTCGACAAGAAGAGAAGAGGCAATTTGAATCTTGAACATGGAGATAAGGTCTGGCTTTCCACAGCGAACTTGAAACTAATTTGCCCCTCGAGGAAGCTTGGCCCAAGATTTTTGGGGCCTTTTCCAGTACCTCGCTGCCCGTCTGCTACCGAACCCGGCCACCCTTGTGATCCTGCACCAGCCTCCTGCTTGGCTTAACGCTGTCTCCAGTGCCTGTGCTAGCTGTCCAACCTACCAGCTTTCCTGAGTCCAGTTCCTTACCAGATGCTCTGCCTGCATCTCCACGTCTGCAACTCAGCTGACAAGTTCTGCACGCAACTACAGGCTCTCGTGTAACTCCTCACCCTAGGTCTGTCCCATCCTCAGTGGGGCTTGGGTTGGAGATACAAGGGAGGCCGACCTCGTCATTCCAGACTCCTCCAGGTACGTAACAGTACCAGTCAGCCAGAGATGGAGTCTGGAAGGGAGGCCTCTCCACCGAAGGACATTTACCAAACTATTTCTGCGCTCTCAAATATTGTGCAGAAGTTACAAGAGCGGGTCACTTTGGGATTAACAAGACAGCTAATTTGATCTCCCGTACATTCTAGTGGCCAAACTTGATGAACGACTGCAAGAAATATGTAAGATCTTGTATTTCATGCCTTCGGAATAAGACAGACAGAGCCAGAACTTGGGGTCTACTTGAGCCCCTTCCTGTACCTGAGAAACCATGGAGCATGATCTCCATGGATTTTATAGTAGAACTTCCCCCATCTGAAGACTTTACTACCATTTTCGTTGTGGTTGATCGTTTGACCAAAATGGCCCACTTTGTACCTCTGCAAGGAACTCCTTCTGCCCCGGAGACTGCCTCAACTTTTATCAAGGAGATTGTAAGGTTGCATGGCATCCCTGACAGCATAGTTTCTGATCGAGGGGTGCAGTTCACTTGCAGTTCACTTCTAGATTTTGGAGGGCCTTATGTGAAACTTTGAACATTGAACTCCGCCTCTCCACAGCTTATCACCCACAAACTAATGGACAGACTGAAAGGGTCAATCAAACCCTTGAACAGTACCTACGATGCTTTTCTTCTTTTGCACAGGATGACTGGCTATCACTTCTCCCACTCGCGGAATTTTCATACAATAATTCCACCCATTCGGTAACCAAACAGTCACCTTTTTTCGCCAATTATGGATACCATCCTTCTTTCTTGCCTGAGCTGCCTATTGATTCTTCTGTACCTGCCGTACAAGACAGGTTGAACTTCCTTAACTCCAACTACCAATTACTGCAGGTCCCAGAACAGTTCAGAGTTGCCGTCCTAGGGCGATGTCATGATCATCCCCTAGCGGGGTCACTTTGGGATTCACAAGACGGCTAATTTGATCTCCCGTACATTCTGGTGGCCAATCTTGATGAACGACTGCAAGAAATATGTAAGATCTTGTATTTCATGCCTTCGGAATAAGACAGACAGAGCCAGAACTTGGGGTCTACTTGAGCCCCTTCCTGTACCTGAGAAACCATGGAGCATGATCTCCATGGATTTTATAGTAGAACTTCCCCCATCTGAAGACTTCACTACCATTTTCGTTGTGGTTGATCGTTTGACCAAAATGGCCCACATTGTACCTCTGCAAGGAACTCCTTCTGCCCCGGAGACTGCCTCAACTTTTATCAAGGAGATTGTAAGGTTGCATGGCATCCCTGACAGCATAGTTTCTGATCGAGGGGTGCAGTTCACTTCTAGATTTTGGAGGGCCTTATGTGAAACTTTGAACATTGAACTCCGCCTCTCCACAGCTTATCACCCACAAACTAATGGACAGACTGAAAGGGTCAATCAAACCCTTGAACAGTACCTACGATGCTTTTCTTCTTTTGCGCAGGATGACTGGCTATCACTTCTCCCACTCGCGGAATTTTCATACAATAATTCCACCCATTCGGCAACCAAACAGTCACCTTTTTTCGCCAATTATGGATACCATCCTTCTTTCTTGCCTGAGCTGCCTATTGATTCTTCTGTACCTGCCGTACAAGACAGGTTGAACTTCCTTAACTCAAACTACCAATTACTGCAGGATACAATCTCCAAGACCCAGGCAGATAATAAAAAGTTATTCGACAAGAAGAGAAGAGGCAATTTGAATCTTGAACCTTTTCCAGTACCTCGCTGCCCGTCTGCTACCGAACCCGGCCACCCTTGTGATCCTGCACCAGCCTCCTGCTTGGCTTAACGCTGTCTCCAGTGCCTGTGCTAGCTGTCCATCCTACCAGCTTTCCTGAGTCCAGTTCCTTACCAGATGCTCTGCCTGCATCTCCACGTCTGCAACTCAGCTGACAAGTTCTGCACGCAACTACAGGCACTCGTGTAACTCCTCACCCTAGGTCTGTCCCATCCTCAGTGGGGCTTGGGTTGGAGATACAAGGGAGGCCGACCTCGTCATTCCAGACTCCTACCAGGTACGTGACAGTACCAGTCAGCCAGAGATGGAGTCTGGAAGGTAGGCCTCTCCACCGAAGGACATTTACCAAACTATTTCTGCGCTCTCAAATATTGTGCAGAAGTTACAAGAGCGGGTCACTTTGGGATTCACAAGACGGCCAATTTGATCTCCCGTATATTCTGGTTGCCAAATTTGATGAACGACTGCAAGAAATATGTAAGATCTTGTATTTCATGCCTTCGGAATAAGACAGAGAGAGCCAGAACTTGGGGTCTACTTGAGCCCCTTCCTGTACTTGAGAAACCATGGAGCATGATCTGCATGGATTTTATAGTAGAACTTCCCCCATCTAAAGACTTCACTACCATTTTCGTTGTGGTTGATCGTTTGACCAAAATGGCCCACTTTGTACCTCTGCAAGGAACTCCTTCTGCCCCGGAGACTGCCTCAACTTTTATCAAGGAGATTGTAAGGTTGCATGGCATCCCTGACAGCATAGTTTCTGATCGAGGGGTGCAGTTCACTTCTAGATTTTGGAGGGCCTTATGTGAAACTTTGAACATTGAACTCCGCCTCTCCACAGCTTATCACCAACAAACTAATGGACAGACTGAAAGGGTCAATCAAACCCTTGAACAGTACCTACGATGCTTTTCTTCTTTTGCACAGGATGACTGGCTATCACTTCTCCCACTCGCGGAATTTTCATACAATAATTCCACCCATTCGGCAACCAAACAGTCACCTTTTTTCGCCAATTATGGATACCATCCTTCTTTCTTGCCTGAGCTGCCTATTGATTCTTCTGTACCTGCCATACAAGACAGGTTGAACTTCCTTAACACCAACTACCAATTACTGCAGGATACAATCTCCAAGACCCAGGCAGATAATAAAAAGTTCTTCGACAAGAAGAGAAGAGGCAATTTGAATCTTGAACCTGGAGATAAGGTCTGGCTTTCCACAGCAAACTTGAAACTAAGTTGTCCCTCGAGGAAGCTTGGCCCAAGATTTTTGGGGCCTTTTCCAGTACCTCGCTGCCCGTCTGCTACCGAACCCGGCCACCCTTGTGATCCTGCACCAGCCTCCTGCTTGGCTTAACGCTGTCTCCAGTGCCTGTGCTAGCTGTCCATCCTACCAGCTTTCCTGAGTCCAGTTCCTTACCAGATGCTCTGCCTGCATCTCCACGTCTGCAACTCAGCTGACAAGTTCTGCACGCAACTACAGGCTCTCGTGTAACTCCTCACCCTAGGTCTGTCCCATCCTCAGTGGGGCTTGGGTTGGAGATACAAGGGAGGCCGACCTCGTAATTCCAGACTCCTACCAGGTACGTGACAGTACTAGTCAGCCAGAGATGGAGTCTGGAAGGGAGGCCTCTCCACCGAAGGACGTTTACCAAACTATTTCTGCGCTGTCAAATATTGTGCAGAAGTTACAAGAGCGGGTCACTTTGGGATTCACAAGACGGCTAATTTGATCTCCCGTACATTCTGGTGGCCAAACTTGATGAACGACTGCAAGAAATATGTAAGATCTTGTATTTCATGCCTTCGGAATAAGACAGACAGAGCCAGAACTTGGGGTCTACTTGAGCCCCTTCCTGTACCTGAGAAACCATGGAGCATGATCTCCATGGATTTTATGGTAGAACTTCCCCCATCTGAAGACTTTACTACCATTTTCGTTGTGGTTGATCGTTTGACCAAAATGGCCCACTTTGTACCTCTGCAAGGAACTCCTTCTGCCCCGGAGACTGCCTCAACTCTTATCAAGGAGATTGTAAGGTTGCATGGCATCCCTGACAGCATAGTTTCTGATCGAGGGGTGCAGTTCACTTCTAGATTTTGGAGGGCCTTATGTGAAACTTTGAACATTGAACTCCGCCTCTCCACAGCTTATCACCCACAAACTAATGGACAGACTGAAAGGGTCAATCAAACCCTTGAACAGTACCTACGATGTTTTTCTTCTTTTGCACAGGATGACTGGCTATCACTTCTCCCACTCGCGGAATTTTCATACAATAATTCCACCCATTCGGTAACCAAACAGTCACCTTTTTTCGCCAATTATGGATACCATCCTTCTTTCTTGCCTGAGCTGCCTATTGATTCTTCTGTACCTGCCGTACAAGACAGGTTGAACTTCCTTAACTCCAACTACCAATTACTGCAGGTCCCAGAACAGTTCAGAGTTGCCGTCCTAGGGCGATGTCATGATCATCCCCTAGCGGGTCACTTTGGGATTCACAAGACGGCTAATTTGATCTCCCGTACATTCTGGTGGCCAAACTTGATGAACGACTGCAAGAAATATGTAAGATCTTGTATTTCATGCCTTCGGAATAAGACAGACAGAGCCAGAACTTGGGGTCTACTTGAGCCCCTTCCTGTACCTGAGAAACCATGGAGCATGATCTCCATGGATTTTATAGTAGAACTTCCCCCATCTGAAGACTTCACTACCATTTTCGTTGTGGTTGATCGTTTGACCAAAATGGCCCACTTTGTACCTCTGCAAGGAACTCCTTCTGCCCCGGAGACCGCCTCAACTTTTATCAAGGAGATTGTAAGGTTGCATGGCATCCCTGACAGCATAGTTTCTGATCGAGGGGTGCAGTTCACTTCTAGATTTTGGAGGGCCTTATGTGAAACTTTGAACATTGAACTCCGCCTCTCCACAGCTTATCACCCACAAACTAATGGACAGACTGAAAGGGTCAATCAAACCCTTGAACAGTACCTACGATGCTTTTCTTCTTTTGCACAGGATGACTGGCTATCACTTCTCCCACTCGCGGAATCTTCATACAATAATTCCACCCATTCGGCAACCAAACAGTCACCTTTTTTCGCCAATTATGGATACCATCCTTCTTTCTTGCCTGAGCTGCCTATTGATTCTTCTCTACCTGCCGTACAAGACAGGTTGAACTTCCTTAACTCCAACTACCAATTACTGCAGGATACAATCTCCAAGACCGAGGCAGATAATAAAAAGTTCTTCGACAAGAAGAGAAGAGGCAATTTGAATCTTGAACCTTTTCCAGTACCTCGCTGCCCGTCTGCTACCGAACCCGGCCACCCTTGTGATCCTGCACCAGCCTCCTGCTTGGCTTAACGCTGTCTCCAGTGCCTGTGCTAGCTGTCCATCCTACCAGCTTTCCTGAGTCCAGTTCCTTACCAGATGCTCTGCCTGCATCTCCACGTCTGCAACTCAGCTGACAAGTTCTGCACGCAACTACAGGCTCTCGTGTAACTCCTCACCCTAGGTCTGTCCCATCCTCAGTGGGGCTTGGGTTGGAGATACAAGGGAGGCCGACCTCGTCATTCCAGACTCCTCCAGGTACGTGACAGTACCAGTCAGCCAGAGATGGAGTCTGGAAGGGAGGCCTCTCCACCGAAGGACATTTACCAAACTATTTCTGCGCTCTCAAATATTGTGCAGAAGTTACAAGAGCGGGTCACTTTGGGATTCACAAGACGGCTAATTTGATCTCCCGTACATTCTAGTGGCCAAACTTGATGAACGACTGTAAGAAATATGTAAGATCTTGTATTTCATGCCTTCGGAATAAGACAGACAGAGCCAGAACTTGGGGTCTACTTGAGCCCCTTCCTGTACCTGAGAAACCATGGAGCATGATCTCCATGGATTTTATAGTAGAACTTCCCCCATCTGAAGACTTTACTACCATTTTCGTTGTGGTTGATCGTTTGACCAAAATGGCCCACTTTGTACCTCTGCAAGGAACTCCTTCTGCCCCGGAGACTGCCTCAACTTTTATCAAGGAGATTGTAAGGTTGCATGGCATCCCTGACAGCATAGTTTCTGATCGAGGGGTGCAGTTCACTTCTAGATTTTGGAGGGCCTTATGTGAAACTTTGAACATTGAACTCCCCCTCTCCACAGCTTATCACCCACAAACTAATGGACAGACTGAAAGGGTCAATCAAACCCTTGAAAAGTACCTACGATGCTTTTCTTCTTTTGCGCAGGATGACTGGCTATCACTTCTCCCACTCGCGGAATTTTCATACAATAATTCCACCCATTCGGCAACCAAACAGTCACCTTTTTTCGTCAATTATGGATACCATCCTTCTTTCTTGCCTGAGCTGCCTATTGATTCTTCTGTACCTGCCGTACAAGACAGGTTGAACTTCCTTAACTCCAACTACCAATTACTGCAGGATACAATCTCCAAGACCCAGGCAGATAATAAAAAGTTATTCGATAAGAAGAGAAGAGGCAATTTGAATCTTGAACCTTTTCCAGTACCTTGCTGCCCGTCTGCTACCGAACCCGGCCACCCTTGTGATCCTGCACCAGCCTCCTGACCCCTGACCACTGACCCCTTTTCCCAGCAAACTGCCGAATCCATGCTTGACAAATTACAGCAAGGGCCAAGGCCTGTTGAAAATTACGTAACTGACTTTCGTGTTTGGAGCGCAGATACCCAATGGAATCACTCGGCACTTCGTCACCAGTTCCGTCTAGGACTTTCTGACACCGTAAAAGATGATCTTGCCAGAGTGGGAATACCCGCGTCCCTGGAAGATCTGATAAATTTAACTATTCAGATCGATCGGCGGTTTCGAGAAAGGCAATCGGAAAAATCTAAAGGGACTCTTTCTGTGGTTTCAAGGCCAGCCGCCCCTGCTCCTCTACCTGTTCCTTCCCCCAGAAGGAGGGAACAGCATAAGGCACCTCACAGCAGTTTTCGTAGGTTACCTCTTTCTCCTGCTGAACGTCTACGTCGAGTCCAAGGCAGTCTGTGTCTCTACTGCGGGGAGGTTGGCCACTTCATGCGAACTTGTCCGGCAGAGACCTGCAGGGTCTCTTCCCGTCAGCCTCTTGTGATGCATCTCCCTGGGAAGGATCAGTCACATGTCTCTCTTCCCATCAAGCTTCAGCTCCCCGAAAAGACGGTTTCAGTACTTGCAATCATAGACTCTGGGGCCTGCAGCTGTTTTGTGGACTCTGCATTTGCTTCTCTTCAGCAGCTGCCCTTGGGTACCAAGAAGCAAGGGTTCCATGTCCATCTGGCTGACGGCTCCGGTATAAAATCAGGCCCGGTTACTCAGGGGACCTTGCCTATTCTCTGCCAGACTTCTTCAGGCCATAGCGAACTCCTCCGTTTGGATGTCATAGCTTCTCCCATGTTTCCCGTTATCCTCGGCATTCCATGGTTGAAGGCACACAACCCTCACGTTGACTGGCTTACCGGAGATATCTCTTTTTCGTCCAACTACTGCCAGACGCACTGCCTCTTGGGAGGAACTGTCAACTCCACGCACCTCCTGGGTATCCACCCTGACCATGAAGCCTCTAAACTGATCCAGGTTGCTTATCACAAATTTCTGGACGTCTTTAATAAAAAGGGTGCAGACACTCTTCCACCTCATAGAACTTAGGATTGCCCCATTGAACTTCTACCGGGAGCCGAGATCCCGTTTGGTCGGATTTACCCTCTCTCTGAGCCTGAATTGGAAGCCCTGCGTACCTATATCGACGAGAGCCTTGAAAAGCAGTTCATTCGGCCTTCCACTTCACCAGCAGGAGCCGGTATTTTCTTCGTTGAGAAAAAAGACCACACCTTGAGGCCCTGTGTGGACTATCGTGACCTTAACAGGGTCATGCGTACCTATATCGACGAGAGCCTTGAAAAGCAGTTCATTCGGCCTTCCACTTCACCAGCAGGAGCCGGTATTTTCTTCGTTGAGAAAAAAGACCACACCTTGAGGCCCTGTGTGGACTATCGTGACCTTAACAGGGTCACTGTCAAGAATCGGTACCCTCTTCCTCTGATTCCCGAACTATTCCAGAGGCTGCGAGGGGCACGAGTGTTCTCCAAACTGGACTTGAGGGGTGCCTATAATCTTGTCAGAATCAGGGAGGGAGACGAATGGAAGACGGCCTTCCGGACACGTTTTGGCCACTTTGAGTATTTAGTCATGCCATTCGGGCTCTGCAATGCTCCAGCCACATTCCAGCATCTGGTAAACGATTTTTTTCGGGACTTTCTTGATTTATTCGTCATCGTGTATCTGGATGACATCCTTGTATTCTCTGAAACTTTAGAATCCCATCGGACTCATGTAAAAAAGGTATTAGCTCGATTGCGGGAACACTGACTTTACGCAAAGGCTGAAAAATGCGACTTTGAAAAGCAAGTTGTGCATTTCCTAGGGCTTGTCATCTCCGCCGAAGGAATCTCCATGGACCCTTAGAAAGTCGCTTGTGTCTTGGAATGGTCTGCTCCTACTGACAGAAAAGCTGTACAGAGGTTCGTGGGGTTTGCTAACTTTTATAGAACATTTATTAAGGACTTTTCTGGCATCATCACTCCCATTACTCAGCTAACGAAACAGCATGTTCCCTTTCGATGGACCCCAGAGGCTCAGACAGCGTTTGAACAGTTGAAAGCCTTATTCACCTCAGCTCCCATCTTGAAACATCCCGATCCCTCCTTAGCTTATGTTTTGGAGGTAGACGCCTCGGAAAATGCAGTTGAGGCTATTATTTCCCAACGCCAAGGGCCCAAATCATTGCTCCACCCTGTGGCCTTCTTCTCTAAAAAATTAAATCCTTCCGAAAGGAATTATGATGTTGGTGACCGAGAGCTACTGGCTATCAAGGCCGCTCTTGAAGAATGGCGTTACCTTTTGGAGGGAGCTTCTCACCCAATTCTTTTCTTTTTCGTACATCACGGGACACAGAGCGACTTAGTCATTACTAATGGGTTATATAGATTACCTTCAGGTGTTGGCACTGGCCAATTCCAAACCGGAAGTACCCTCCCCTATATAAGCCCCTCCCATCCGGGAGCACCTCAGTTTTTTGCCAGTGTCTAAGGTGTTGGCCAAAGAGTAACATGTGTTTTCACTGGGCTTGCGTACAGGTTCTTTTGGGCCTTAGTAAACTGTTCCGGATCCCACCAAAAAAGCTTCATAGCTAAACGGTCGGTACCCGGGCCTTGCAGCAGAAGAGCAAGGTTTTGCCTGTAATGCCTCTCTTAGGAGGGCTGGACCCTGGGATCCAGAGCTCTGGTCATACCTACGACCAAGATGTTGTCTGTGCAGGGTGCTATACAGGTCCAGGGGAGTGGAATCCTTGGGAACCCGGTCCCTGAAGGTTTAATTACAATGCCTGCCGTGATAGGTGAAGTTTGGACTTCTGTGGACCAAACAAAGTCCTGCGGCGGGGATCAGGTAAGTGGGGGCCCCCAGGAACTTGGTTCTATTGGGGGACCCCCAAGCCTAATTTGTCTTTCTGTCTGTTACCTAACGGTATTCCCGCTAATATCTGTGTATGCCTGTAACTACTGAAAATGTAAAATTTTAATAGTAGTCAAGAAAAAAAAAAAAAAAGGGGACCGCGGTACCTGTGTTAAACCACTAGAGGCCGCTGTAGTCCATTTTTCTTGTCATGTGGATCTTTGGTTTTCTCAAGTCAAAAGATCCAGGCAGTTGGTAAGTTTCTCTGTGGGAATCCACTTCCTCTGCCCTGTTGCTGCGCTCATCCACCGCACAGGCCCTCCGGCAAAAAGGGCCCTGGCTCCTAGTCCCTGTTTGATTTCGAAAAGGGCGCCAATGGCGCACGGGCGCGGGCGCGTGCACGCGCCTCCTATGAAAAAAAAGGGGCGGGGCGGGTGGATGACGCTCGATGCGTGCCGCGGCGCTTCTGCGCATGTGCAGGCGTCCCAGCATGGTTAAAAGACACAGTACAAGTGTCAGCTGGATGCAAACAGAGCTAGCAACAAACAGTGGCACACAGAGGCGGTTGATGCAGGCATCCCCATAGAAAGGCACTTTAGTGGACACCAGCTGGTATATAGCAGCAACTGTGTTAGACTATTACCAGCAAAAATTGGTGTATGACGACGGGAATACCTCAGCTTTGTGCTTAAAGGATATGTCGTCCAGACGCTCCGGAAATAGGTCTTCCAGGAAGCCAAAGGGGTCTCCATCGGGCTCTGAGGATATTGGGCATGCTTGTACTGCACCAATCTCCCCTGAGAATTCAGAGGTCAGTAGCCGTAGAAACCCCGCAGGAATGCCTGGTGCTGCGGCTGTCCCCAGTCCACCTGCTCCTGTATATATAACAGAGGAGGTTTTAGCCTCAACTCTGGGAGGATTGGAAGAGAGATTAACAGCATTGATCGCTGCTTCCCTGTCACAGGAAAAGCGCGTCCGATCTCCGTCTCCTCCTTCAGAGTGCCTGTTAGTGGAGGAACAGCCCCACACAGAGATCGACCTACCTGAAGGGGATCAGGATGAGGTTGATTCAGTTATGGAGGAATCAACAGTGGAAGAACCTTTCTCAGCATCTCAGGCTGAAAGATTATGGGTTCAGTCTCTGACTAATATGGTCCGATCAGCATTTAAAATGCCTCTGGCGGAACCACCATCCACTACAGTTTCCTCGCTGGGGTCACTAAAAGCTCCCCAGGCTGTCTGTTCCTTCCCAATCCACCCTTTATTAGAAGGGCTTATTTACCAGGATTGGGAGCATCCTGATAAAATATTTGCTCCCCCCAAGAGATTTCCGGTGATCTATCCCATGGAGGATAAGTTCATAAAAAAATGGAGGGTCCCTACAGTGGACGCAGCCATCTCTTCTGTTAACAAATCACTGACATGTCCAGTAGATAATGTTCCAATGTTCAAAGACCCAATAGATAAAAAATTGGAGTCTTTACTAAAATCTGCTTTCTCTACAGCAAGCATGGTGACACAACCTGCGGTAGCAGCGATTGGAGTCTGCCAAGCAGTGAAAGATCAGTTGAAACAAGTCTTAAGGGACTTACCAGATCAGCAGGCTCTTGCCCTAGCTGACCTGCCTAGAGCCTTGTGTTGCGGTGGACGCCATAAAGGATACAATCCAACAGGCCTCCCGCTTTACGCTGTCTATAGTACATATGCGTAGGCTTCTGTGGCTCAAAAACTGGTCTGCTGAAGCTCCCTGTAAAAAACTGCTGGTTAGCCTCCCATTTCATGGAGAACGCTTATTTGGAGAAGATCTGGACAAATATATCCAGAAAATTTCTGCCGGTAAAAGTTCACTCTTACCGGTTAAGAACAAGGGTAGAAGTCCTTCTTTTAAGAGGCCTACTTCTCCAGTCCCTGGCACATCGGCTGTGAAACAGTTCCGACGGCCTCCGCGGTCAAATCCAGGGGGCAGAAATCAGAGACAATCACAGGGTAACAAGAAACCCTGGGTCAAGAGAGGTACAAAACCTCCCCCTAAGTCATGAAGGGTTGCCCCCACTCAGTCGGGTGAGGGGAAGACTTCAGTGGTTCACAGAGACCTGGTGGGACACCATCAGAGATGGGTGATCTCCGCAGTAAGTCTGGGATACAGGCTGGAGTTAAAAGACATTCCTCCTGCCCATTTTATAAGGTCAAACGTGCCAAGCGATCCCCAGAAGAGTGGATCCCTCCTTCTGGCACTAGAGCAACTATTGCCCCAAGGGTAATCATGAAGGTTCCCTTGAAAGAAAACGGGTTCGGGTTTTACTCGAACCTTGTCACAGTCCCCAAACCAAATGGGGACATGAGGCCCATATTAAATATAAAAGGGCTAAACAAGTTCCTACATATCAGGACTTTTTCGGATGGAGTCGATCCGATCGGTGGCCACCGCCCTACAAGGGCAGGAATGGTTAGCCTCGATCGACATAAGGGATGCTTATTTGCATATTCCCATCTGTCCGGCCCACCAGAAATTTCTACGCTTTGCAGTAGAAGGGCGCCATTTTCAGTTCAGAGCCTTACCTTTCGGTCTGGCCACGGCACCACGAGTGTTCACAAAAATTCTGGCCCTACGATTGGCCAAACTAGGAACACAAGGTGTAACGATAATGGCATATCTAGACGACTTGTTGCTGATAGACCACTCAGTGAAAAAAACTAGAAGTGGTCGTTCACAAGATAATCAAGTATCTGGAATCTCACGGTTGCATTATCAACCGAGACAAGTCAGCCCTAAAACCAGTCAAAAGCCTGGAATACTTGGGGGCTAAGACTGGATTCAAATCAGAGAAAGATTTTCTTACCTCCAGAGAAGGTGTCGTCTTTGAAAGATTTGACCCACTTAGTGGGTGCAAAAAAGAAAAACCATCCATACGCCTGTGTATAAGGCTGCTGGGAAAAATGGTGGCTTCATTCGAAGCGGTACCCTACGGTCAATTCCATTCAAGGAACTTGCAGAGGGCCATACTGTCAGCCTGGAACAAAAAAGTTCAGGCTTTAGACTTACCAATGTCCCTGTCCCCTTCCGTTCGCACCATTGGTGGTTGGTGCCCCAGAATCTGGGAAGGGAAACCCTTCAGTCCGGTTTCTTGGAAGGTGGTCACTACAGTTGCCAGCCTCATAGGCTGGGGGGCAGTACTGGAGCAATGGTCTCTCCAGGGCAAGTGGTCAGAAGCAGAGAAGGCCCTGCCCACCAATTTCTTAGAGATACGAGCAGCCCGGTATGCCCTAGTAGCATGGACATCCAAACTCCAAGGGTCACCTGTCAGAATTCAATCAGACAATGCCACAGCAGTGGCATATATCAATCTCCAGGGTGGCACCAGGAGTTGTGCAGCCCAGAGGGAAGCGAATTGCATCCTGGAATGGGCAGAAAGGTATGTCACAGCCATATCCGCGGTTTTCATCCCAGGAGTGGAAAATTGGAGAGCGGACATTTTAAGTCGCCAGCAATTATGCCCGGGGGAATGGTCTCTTCACCCCGAGGTTTTCCAGGCAATATGCCAGCGGTGGGGAACACCGGATGTAGATCTGCTAGCATCCAGATTCAACGCAAAGGTGGACAGATTTGTGTCTCGCACAAAGGATCCCCTAGCTTGCGGTTCGGATGCCCTAGTGTTCCCTTGGGATCAGTTCAAGCTGATATATGCATTCCCACCGCGATTAATCCGCAGAATCAGGGTAGAAAAGAAACCAGTGATTCTGGTGGCTCCAGCGTGGCCCCGAAGGGCATGGTACGCGGAGATTGTAAAAATGTCAGTGGGAAGTCCTTGGACCCTCCCACATCGTCCGGACCTGCTTTCGCAAGGACCGATATACTACCCTTCCTTACCAGCCCTAGGTTTGACGGCCTGGCTATAGAAGCCCACATTCTAAAAAAGAAAGGGCTCTCTAATCCTGTGGTATCTACCATGATCAATGCCAGGAAGCCGGTATCCAGGCAGATCTATTATAGGATCTAGAAGGCGTACATCACGTGGGGTGAGGCCAGGAAATGGCATCCACGTAAGTACGTAATAGGTAGGATTCTGGACTTCCTACAGTGGGCTGTACATAGGAAGCTTGCCTTGAGTACTATCAAGGGTCAGACGGCCTTGTCAATATTTTTTTTTCAAAGGCCCTTGGCTTTGCATTCATTAGTCAAAGCTTTCATACAAGGAGTGATGCGTATTAGCCCTCCGGTTAGTATTCCCATATGTCCATGAGACTTAAACCTGGTTCTGTCGGTTCTACAGAAACAACCATTTGAACCATTGCGGCACATTTTCTTGGTTCTTCTCACCAGGAAATTGATTTTCTTAGTAGGCATTTGTTCGGCTAAAAGAGTATCGGAATTAGCCGCCTTGTCCTGTAAGGAGCCATAACTGGTTATCCATAAGGACAGAGTAGTATTACGTCCTCATCCAGCCTTCTTCCTAAGGTAGTATCGAGGTTCCATTTGAACCAAGATGTGGTTCTTCCTTTCCTTTTTCCCCAAACCTAGTTCGGTAGAGGAAAAGTTATTGCATTCTTTGGATGTAGTAAGAGCAGTTAAAGCTTATCTTAAAGCCACTGCTCAGATTCGTAGAACGGATACTTTGTTTGTTCTGCCGGAAGGCCCCAGAAAGGGTCAGGCAGCATCAAAAATCTACTTTAGCCAAGTGGATTCGACAGGTCATAATACAAGCCTATGGCTTGAAAAGGAGACCGCCTCCGTTCAAAGTTAGGGCGCACTCCACAAGAGCAGTTGGAACTTCATGGGCAGTGCATCACCAAGCCTCCCTGGCTCAAGTCTGTAAGGCCACAACATGGTCCTTAGTACACACGTTTACTAGATTCTACCAGGTAGACGTCAGAAGTCAGGAGGATGTCGCCTTTGGGCGCAGTGTGTTGCAGGCCGCAAAAGAGCCTCATGCCTGATGGCGCCCAGCTTATGTATCCCTCCCCTCATTTGGCATTGCTTTGGGACGTCCCATTAGTAATGACTAAGTCGCTCTGTGTCCCGTGATGTACGAAAAAGAAAAAGGGATTTTTATAACAGCTTACCTGTAAAATCCTTTTCTTGGAGTACATCACGGGACACAGAGCTCCCACCCCTCTTTTTGGGACACTTATTGCTTGGCTACAAAACTGAGGTGCTCCCGGATGGGAGGGGCTTATATAGGGGAGGGTACTTCCGGTTTGGAATTGGCCAGTGCCAACACCTGAAGGTAATCTATATAACCCATTAGTAATGACTAAGTCGCTCTGTGTCCCGTGATGTACTCCAAGAAAAGGATTTTACAGGTAAGCTGTTATAAAAATCCCTTTATCTTCACAGATCACAAGAATCTTGAGTATTTGAAGACAGCTAAACGCCTAAGACCTCGACAGGCAATATGGGCACTGTTTTTCTCTCGTTTCATGTTTCATATAACCTACCGTCCTGGCTCAAAGAACGGGAAACCAGATGCCTTGTCCCGCATGTTCAGTGATCCAGTTGTATCCTCGGAACCTGATACTATTCTACCAGCCAATATTTTTTTACTTCTTCAGGCAGATCTGATGTCACAAATAAGAAAATATGTGGAAGACCAACCGCCTTCCAAGGACCTGGCTCTTCAACTAAGGGATGGCCTGTACTAAGAGGCCTATTTGTCTAAGAGGCCAATCTTTATCCCAGAACAGTTCAAAGTTGCCGTCCTAGGGCGATGTCATGATCATCCCCTAGCGGGTCACTTTGGGATTCACAAGACGGCTAATTCGATCTCCCGTACATTCTGGTGGCCAAACTTGATGAACGACTGCAAGAAATATGTAAGATCTTGTATTTCATGCCTTCGGAATAAGACAGACAGAGCCAGAACTTGGGGTCTACTTGAGCCCCTTCCTGTACCTGAGAAACCATGGAGCATGATCTCCATGGATTTTATAGTAGAACTTCCCCCATCTGAAGACTTCACTACCATTTTCGTTGTGGTTGATCGTTTGACCAAAATGGCCCACTTTGTACCTCTGCAAGGAACTCCTTCTGCCCCGGAGACTGCCTCAACTTTTATCAAGGAGATTGTAAGGTTGCATGGCATCCCTGACAGCATAGTTTCTGATCGAGGGGTGCAGTTCACTTCTAGATTTTGGAGGGCCTTATGTGAAACTTTGAACATTGAACTCCGCCTCGCCACAGCTTATCACCCACAAACTAATGGACAGACTGAAAGGGTCAATCAAACCCTTGAACAGTACCTACGATGCTTTTCTTCTTTTGCACAGGATGACTGGCTATCACTTCTCCCACTCCAGGATTTTCATACAATAATTCCACCCATTCGGCAACCAAACAGTCACCTTTTTTCGCCAAATATGGATACCATCCTTCTTTCTTGCCTGAGCTGCCTATTGATTCTTCTGTACCTGCCGTACAAGACAGGTTGAACTTCCTTAACTCCAACTACCAATTACTGCAGGATACAATCTCCAAGACCCAGGCAGATAATAAAAAGTTCTTCGACAAGAAGAGAAGAGGCAATTTGAATCTTGAACCTGGAGATAAGGTCTGGCTTTCCACAGCGAACTTGAAACTAAGTTGCCCCTCGAGGAAGCTTGGCCCAAGATTTTTGGGGCCTTTTCCAGTACCTCGCTGCCCGTCTGCTACCGAACCCGGCCACCCTTGTGATCCTGCACCAGCCTCCTGCTTGGCTTAACGCTGTCTCCAGTGCCTGTGCTAGCTGTCCATCCTACCAGCTTTCCTGAGTCCAGTTCCTTACCAGATGCTCTGCCTGCATCTCCACGTCTGCAACTCAGCTGACAAGTTCTGCACGCAACTACAGGCTCTCGTGTAACTCCTCACCCTAGGTCTGTCCCATCCTCAGTGGGGCTTGGGTTGGAGATACAAGGGAGGCCGACCTCGTCATTCCAGACTCCTACCAGGTATGTGACAGTACCAGTCAGCCAGAGATGGAGTCTGGAAGGGAGGCCTCTCCACCGAAGGACATTTACCAAACTATTTCTGCGCTCTCAAATATTGTGCAGAAGTTACAAGAGCGGGTCACTTTGGGATTCACAAGACGGCTAATTTGATCTCCCGTACATTCTGGTGGCCAAACTTGATGAACGACTGCAAGAAATATGTAAGATCTTGTATTTCATGCCTTGGGAATAAGACAGACAGAGCCAGAACTTGGGGTCTACTTGAGCCCCTTCCTGTACCTGAGAAACCATGGAGCATGATCTCCATGGATTTTATAGTAGAACTTCCCCCATCTGAAGACTTCACTACCATTTTAGTTGTGGTTGATCGTTTGACCAAAATGGCCCACTTTGTACCTCTGCAAGGAACTCCTTCTGCCCCGGAGACTGCCTCAACTTTTATCAAGGAGATTGTAAGGTTGCATGGCATCCCTGACAGCATAGTTTCTGATCGAGGGGTGCAGTTCACTTCTAGATTTTGGAGGGCCTTATGTGAAACTTTGAACATTGAACTCCGCCTCTCCACAGCTTATCACCCACAAACTAATGGACAGACTGAAAGGGTCAATCAAACCCTTGAACAGTACCTACGATGCTTTTCTTCTTTTGCGCAGGATGACTGGCTATCACTTCTCCCACTCGCGGAATTTTCATACAATAATTCCACCCATTCGGCAACCAAACAGTCACCTTTTTTCGCCAATTATGGATACCATCCTTCTTTCTTGCCTGAGCTGCCTATTGATTCTTCTGTACCTGCCGTACAAGACAGGTTGAACTTCCTTAACTCAAACTACCAATTACTGCAGGATACAATCTCCAAGACCCAGGCAGATAATAAAAAGTTCTTCGACAAGAAGAGAAGAGGCAATTTGAATCTTGAACCTTTTCCAGTACCTCGCTGCCCGTCTGCTACCGAACCCGGCCACCCTTGTGATCCTGCACCAGCCTCCTGCTTGGCTTAACGCTGTCTCCAGTGCCTGTGCTAGCTGTCCATCCTACCAGCTTTCCTGAGTCCAGTTCCTTACCAGATGCTCTGCCTGCATCTCCACGTCTGCAACTCAGCTGACAAGTTCTGCACGCAACTACAGGCACTCGTGTAACTCCTCACCCTAGGTCTGTCCCATCCTCAGTGGGGCTTGGGTTGGAGATACAAGGGAGGCCGACCTCGTCATTCCAGACTCCTACCAGGTATGTGACAGTACCAGTCAGCCAGAGATGGAGTCTGGAAGGGAGGCCTCTCCACCGAAGGACATTTACCTAACTATTTATGCGCTCTCAAATATTGTGCAGAAGTTACAAGAGCGGGTCACTTTGGGATTCACAAGACGGCCAATTTGATCTCCCGTACATTCTGGTTGCCAAATTTGATGAACGACTGCAAGAAATATGTAAGATCTTGTATTTCATGCCTTCGGAATAAGACAGACAGAGCCAGAACTTGGGGTCTACTTGAGCCCCTTCCTGTACCTGAGAAACCATGGAGCATGATCTCCATGGATTTTATAGTAGAACTTCCCCCATCTGAAGACTTCACTACCATTTTCGTTGTGGTTGATCGTTTGACCAAAATAGCCCACTTTGTACCTCTGCAAGGAACTCCTTCTGCCCCGGAGACTGCCTCAACTTTTATCAAGGAGATTGTAAGGTTGCATGGCATCCCTGACAGCATAGTTTCTGATCGAGGGGTGCAGTTCACTTCTAGATTTTGGAGGGCCTTATGTGAAACTTTGAACATTGAACTCCGCCTCTCCACAGCTTATCACCCACAAACTAATGGACAGACTGAAAGGGTCAATCAAACCCTTGAACAGTACCTACGATGCTTTTCTTCTTTTGCACAGGATGACTGGCTATCACTTCTCCCACTCGCGGAATTTTCATACAATAATTCCACCCATTCGGCAACCAAACAGTCACCTTTTTTCGCCAATAATGGATACCATCCTTCTTTCTTGCCTGAGCTGCCTATTGATTCTTCTGTACCTGCCGTACAAGACAGGTTGAACTTCCTTAACTCCAACTACCAATTACTGCAGGATACAATCTCCAAGACCCAGGCAGATAATAAAAAGTTATTCGACAAGAAGAGAAGAGGCAATTTGAATCTTGAACCTGGAGATAAGGTCTGGCTTTCCACAGCGAACTTGAAACTAAGTTGCCCCTCGAGGAAGCTTGGCCCAAGATTTTTGGGGCCTTTTCCAGGACCTCGCTGCCCGTCTGCTACCGAACCCGGCCACCCTTGTGATCCTGCACCAGCCTCCTGCTTGGCTTAACGCTGTCTCCAGTGCCTGTGCTAGCTGTCCATCCTACCAGCTTTCCTGAGTCCAGTTCCTTACCAGATGCTCTGCCTGCATCTCCACGTCTGCAACTCAGCTGACAAGTTCTGCACGCAACTACAGGCTCTCGTGTAACTCCTCACCCTAGGTCTGTCCCATCCTCAGTGGGGCTTGGGTTGGAGATACAAGGGAGGCCGACCTTGTCATTCCAGACTCCTACCAGGTACGTGACAGTACCAGTCAGCCAGAGATGGAGTCTGGAAGGGAGGCCTCTCCACCGAAGGACATTTACCAAACTATTTCTGCGCTCTCAAATATTGTGCAGAAGTTACAAGAGCGGGTCACTTTGGGATTCACAAGACGGCTAATTTGATCTCCCGTACATTCTAGTGGCCAAACTTGATGAACGACTGCAAGAAATATGTAAGATCTTGTATTTCATGCCTTCGGAATAAGACAGACAGAGCCAGAACTTGGGGTCTACCTGAGCCCCTTCCTGTACCTGAGAAACCATGGAGCATGATCTCCCCCATCTGAAGACTTTACTACCATTTTCGTTGTGGTTGATCGTTTGACCAAAATGGCCCACTTTGTACCTCTGCAAGGAACTCCTTCTGCCCCGGAGACTGCCTCAACTTTTATCAAGGAGATTGTAAGGTTGCATGGCATCCCTGACAGCATAGTTTCTGATCGAGGGGTGCAGTTCACTTCTAGATTTTGGAGGGCCTTATGTGAAACTTTGAACATTGAACTCCGCCTCTCCACAGCTTATCACCCACAAACTAATGGACAGACTGAAAGGGTCAATCAAACCCTTGAACAGTACCTACGATGCTTTTCTTCTTTTGCACAGGATGACTGGCTATCACTTCTCCCACTCGCGGAATTTTCATACAATAATTCCACCCATTCGGTAACCAAACAGTCACCTTTTTTCGCCAATTATGGATACCATCCTTCTTTCTTGCCTGAGCTGCCTATTGATTCTTCTGTACCTGCCGTACAAGACAGGTTGAACTTCCTTAACTCCAACTACCAATTACTGCAGGTCCCAGAACAGTTCAGAGTTGCCGTCCTAGGGCGATGTCATGATCATCCCCTAGCGGGGTCACTTTGGGATTCACAAGACGGCTAATTTGATCTCCCGTACATTCTGGTGGCCAATCTTGATGAACGACTGCAAGAAATATGTAAGATCTTGTATTTCATGCCTTCGGAATAAGACAGACAGAGCCAGAACTTGGGGTCTACTTGAGCCCCTTCCTGTACCTGAGAAACCATGGAGCATGATCTCCATGGATTTTATAGTAGAACTTCCCCCATCTGAAGACTTCACTACCATTTTCGTTGTGGTTGATCGTTTGACCAAAATGGCCCACATTGTACCTCTGCAAGGAACTCCTTCTGCCCCGGAGACTGCCTCAACTTTTATCAAGGAGATTGTAAGGTTGCATGGCATCCCTGACAGCATAGTTTCTGATCGAGGGGTGCAGTTCACTTCTAGATTTTGGAGGGCCTTATGTGAAACTTTGAACATTGAACTCCGCCTCTCCACAGCTTATCACCCACAAACTAATGGACAGACTGAAAGGGTCAATCAAACCCTTGAACAGTACCTACGATGCTTTTCTTCTTTTGCGCAGGATGACTGGCTATCACTTCTCCCACTCGCGGAATTTTCATACAATAATTCCACCCATTCGGCAACCAAACAGTCACCTTTTTTCGCCAATTATGGATACCATCCTTCTTTCTTGCCTGAGCTGCCTATTGATTCTTCTGTACCTGCCGTACAAGACAGGTTGAACTTCCTTAACTCAAACTACCAATTACTGCAGGATACAATCTCCAAGACCCAGGCAGATAATAAAAAGTTATTCGACAAGAAGAGAAGAGGCAATTTGAATCTTGAACCTTTTCCAGTACCTCGCTGCCCGTCTGCTACCGAACCCGGCCACCCTTGTGATCCTGCACCAGCCTCCTGCTTGGCTTAACGCTGTCTCCAGTGCCTGTGCTAGCTGTCCATCCTACCAGCTTTCCTGAGTCCAGTTCCTTACCAGATGCTCTGCCTGCATCTCCACGTCTGCAACTCAGCTGACAAGTTCTGCACGCAACTACAGGCACTCGTGTAACTCCTCACCCTAGGTCTGTCCCATCCTCAGTGGGGCTTGGGTTGGAGATACAAGGGAGGCCGACCTCGTCATTCCAGACTCCTACCAGGTACGTGACAGTACCAGTCAGCCAGAGATGGAGTCTGGAAGGTAGGCCTCTCCACCGAAGGACATTTACCAAACTATTTCTGCGCTCTCAAATATTGTGCAGAAGTTACAAGAGCGGGTCACTTTGGGATTCACAAGACGGCCAATTTGATCTCCCGTATATTCTGGTTGCCAAATTTGATGAACGACTGCAAGAAATATGTAAGATCTTGTATTTCATGCCTTCGGAATAAGACAGAGAGAGCCAGAACTTGGGGTCTACTTGAGCCCCTTCCTGTACTTGAGAAACCATGGAGCATGATCTGCATGGATTTTATAGTAGAACTTCCCCCATCTAAAGACTTCACTACCATTTTCGTTGTGGTTGATCGTTTGACCAAAATGGCCCACTTTGTACCTCTGCAAGGAACTCCTTCTGCCCCGGAGACTGCCTCAACTTTTATCAAGGAGATTGTAAGGTTGCATGGCATCCCTGACAGCATAGTTTCTGATCGAGGGGTGCAGTTCACTTCTAGATTTTGGAGGGCCTTATGTGAAACTTTGAACATTGAACTCCGCCTCTCCACAGCTTATCACCAACAAACTAATGGACAGACTGAAAGGGTCAATCAAACCCTTGAACAGTACCTACGATGCTTTTCTTCTTTTGCACAGGATGACTGGCTATCACTTCTCCCACTCGCGGAATTTTCATACAATAATTCCACCCATTCGGCAACCAAACAGTCACCTTTTTTCGCCAATTATGGATACCATCCTTCTTTCTTGCCTGAGCTGCCTATTGATTCTTCTGTACCTGCCATACAAGACAGGTTGAACTTCCTTAACACCAACTACCAATTACTGCAGGATACAATCTCCAAGACCCAGGCAGATAATAAAAAGTTCTTCGACAAGAAGAGAAGAGGCAATTTGAATCTTGAACCTGGAGATAAGGTCTGGCTTTCCACAGCAAACTTGAAACTAAGTTGTCCCTCGAGGAAGCTTGGCCCAAGATTTTTGGGGCCTTTTCCAGTACCTCGCTGCCCGTCTGCTACCGAACCCGGCCACCCTTGTGATCCTGCACCAGCCTCCTGCTTGGCTTAACGCTGTCTCCAGTGCCTGTGCTAGCTGTCCATCCTACCAGCTTTCCTGAGTCCAGTTCCTTACCAGATGCTCTGCCTGCATCTCCACGTCTGCAACTCAGCTGACAAGTTCTGCACGCAACTACAGGCTCTCGTGTAACTCCTCACCCTAGGTCTGTCCCATCCTCAGTGGGGCTTGGGTTGGAGATACAAGGGAGGCCGACCTCGTAATTCCAGACTCCTACCAGGTACGTGACAGTACTAGTCAGCCAGAGATGGAGTCTGGAAGGGAGGCCTCTCCACCGAAGGACGTTTACCAAACTATTTCTGCGCTGTCAAATATTGTGCAGAAGTTACAAGAGCGGGTCACTTTGGGATTCACAAGACGGCTAATTTGATCTCCCGTACATTCTGGTGGCCAAACTTGATGAACGACTGCAAGAAATATGTAAGATCTTGTATTTCATGCCTTCGGAATAAGACAGACAGAGCCAGAACTTGGGGTCTACTTGAGCCCCTTCCTGTACCTGAGAAACCATGGAGCATGATCTCCATGGATTTTATGGTAGAACTTCCCCCATCTGAAGACTTTACTACCATTTTCGTTGTGGTTGATCGTTTGACCAAAATGGCCCACTTTGTACCTCTGCAAGGAACTCCTTCTGCCCCGGAGACTGCCTCAACTCTTATCAAGGAGATTGTAAGGTTGCATGGCATCCCTGACAGCATAGTTTCTGATCGAGGGGTGCAGTTCACTTCTAGATTTTGGAGGGCCTTATGTGAAACTTTGAACATTGAACTCCGCCTCTCCACAGCTTATCACCCACAAACTAATGGACAGACTGAAAGGGTCAATCAAACCCTTGAACAGTACCTACGATGTTTTTCTTCTTTTGCACAGGATGACTGGCTATCACTTCTCCCACTCGCGGAATTTTCATACAATAATTCCACCCATTCGGTAACCAAACAGTCACCTTTTTTCGCCAATTATGGATACCATCCTTCTTTCTTGCCTGAGCTGCCTATTGATTCTTCTGTACCTGCCGTACAAGACAGGTTGAACTTCCTTAACTCCAACTACCAATTACTGCAGGTCCCAGAACAGTTCAGAGTTGCCGTCCTAGGGCGATGTCATGATCATCCCCTAGCGGGTCACTTTGGGATTCACAAGACGGCTAATTTGATCTCCCGTACATTCTGGTGGCCAAACTTGATGAACGACTGCAAGAAATATGTAAGATCTTGTATTTCATGCCTTCGGAATAAGACAGACAGAGCCAGAACTTGGGGTCTACTTGAGCCCCTTCCTGTACCTGAGAAACCATGGAGCATGATCTCCATGGATTTTATAGTAGAACTTCCCCCATCTGAAGACTTCACTACCATTTTCGTTGTGGTTGATCGTTTGACCAAAATGGCCCACTTTGTACCTCTGCAAGGAACTCCTTCTGCCCCGGAGACCGCCTCAACTTTTATCAAGGAGATTGTAAGGTTGCATGGCATCCCTGACAGCATAGTTTCTGATCGAGGGGTGCAGTTCACTTCTAGATTTTGGAGGGCCTTATGTGAAACTTTGAACATTGAACTCCGCCTCTCCACAGCTTATCACCCACAAACTAATGGACAGACTGAAAGGGTCAATCAAACCCTTGAACAGTACCTACGATGCTTTTCTTCTTTTGCACAGGATGACTGGCTATCACTTCTCCCACTCGCGGAATCTTCATACAATAATTCCACCCATTCGGCAACCAAACAGTCACCTTTTTTCGCCAATTATGGATACCATCCTTCTTTCTTGCCTGAGCTGCCTATTGATTCTTCTCTACCTGCCGTACAAGACAGGTTGAACTTCCTTAACTCCAACTACCAATTACTGCAGGATACAATCTCCAAGACCGAGGCAGATAATAAAAAGTTCTTCGACAAGAAGAGAAGAGGCAATTTGAATCTTGAACCTTTTCCAGTACCTCGCTGCCCGTCTGCTACCGAACCCGGCCACCCTTGTGATCCTGCACCAGCCTCCTGCTTGGCTTAACGCTGTCTCCAGTGCCTGTGCTAGCTGTCCATCCTACCAGCTTTCCTGAGTCCAGTTCCTTACCAGATGCTCTGCCTGCATCTCCACGTCTGCAACTCAGCTGACAAGTTCTGCACGCAACTACAGGCTCTCGTGTAACTCCTCACCCTAGGTCTGTCCCATCCTCAGTGGGGCTTGGGTTGGAGATACAAGGGAGGCCGACCTCGTCATTCCAGACTCCTCCAGGTACGTGACAGTACCAGTCAGCCAGAGATGGAGTCTGGAAGGGAGGCCTCTCCACCGAAGGACATTTACCAAACTATTTCTGCGCTCTCAAATATTGTGCAGAAGTTACAAGAGCGGGTCACTTTGGGATTCACAAGACGGCTAATTTGATCTCCCGTACATTCTAGTGGCCAAACTTGATGAACGACTGTAAGAAATATGTAAGATCTTGTATTTCATGCCTTCGGAATAAGACAGACAGAGCCAGAACTTGGGGTCTACTTGAGCCCCTTCCTGTACCTGAGAAACCATGGAGCATGATCTCCATGGATTTTATAGTAGAACTTCCCCCATCTGAAGACTTTACTACCATTTTCGTTGTGGTTGATCGTTTGACCAAAATGGCCCACTTTGTACCTCTGCAAGGAACTCCTTCTGCCCCGGAGACTGCCTCAACTTTTATCAAGGAGATTGTAAGGTTGCATGGCATCCCTGACAGCATAGTTTCTGATCGAGGGGTGCAGTTCACTTCTAGATTTTGGAGGGCCTTATGTGAAACTTTGAACATTGAACTCCCCCTCTCCACAGCTTATCACCCACAAACTAATGGACAGACTGAAAGGGTCAATCAAACCCTTGAAAAGTACCTACGATGCTTTTCTTCTTTTGCGCAGGATGACTGGCTATCACTTCTCCCACTCGCGGAATTTTCATACAATAATTCCACCCATTCGGTAACCAAACAGTCACCTTTTTTCGCCAATTATGGATACCATCCTTCTTTCTTGCCTGAGCTGCCTATTGATTCTTCTGTACCTGCCGTACAAGACAGGTTGAACTTCCTTAACTCCAACTACCAATTACTGCAGGATACAATCTCCAAGACCCAGGCAGATAATAAAAAGTTATTCGATAAGAAGAGAAGAGGCAATTTGAATCTTGAACCTTTTCCAGTACCTTGCTGCCCGTCTGCTACCGAACCCGGCCACCCTTGTGATCCTGCACCAGCCTCCTGACCCCTGACCACTGACCCCTTTTCCCAGCAAACTGCCGAATCCATGCTTGACAAATTACAGCAAGGGCCAAGGCCTGTTGAAAATTACGTAACTGACTTTCGTGTTTGGAGCGCAGATACCCAATGGAATCACTCGGCACTTCGTCACCAGTTCCGTCTAGGACTTTCTGACACCGTAAAAGATGATCTTGCCAGAGTGGGAATACCCGCGTCCCTGGAAGATCTGATAAATTTAACTATTCAGATCGATCGGCGGTTTCGAGAAAGGCAATCGGAAAAATCTAAAGGGACTCTTTCTGTGGTTTCAAGGCCAGCCGCCCCTGCTCCTCTACCTGTTCCTTCCCCCAGAAGGAGGGAACAGCATAAGGCACCTCACAGCAGTTTTCGTAGGTTACCTCTTTCTCCTGCTGAACGTCTACGTCGAGTCCAAGGCAGTCTGTGTCTCTACTGCGGGGAGGTTGGCCACTTCATGCGAACTTGTCCGGCAGAGACCTGCAGGGTCTCTTCCCGTCAGCCTCTTGTGATGCATCTCCCTGGGAAGGATCAGTCACATGTCTCTCTTCCCATCAAGCTTCAGCTCCCCGAAAAGACGGTTTCAGTACTTGCAATCATAGACTCTGGGGCCTGCAGCTGTTTTGTGGACTCTGCATTTGCTTCTCTTCAGCAGCTGCCCTTGGGTACCAAGAAGCAAGGGTTCCATGTCCATCTGGCTGACGGCTCCGGTATAAAATCAGGCCCGGTTACTCAGGGGACCTTGCCTATTCTCTGCCAGACTTCTTCAGGCCATAGCGAACTCCTCCGTTTGGATGTCATAGCTTCTCCCATGTTTCCCGTTATCCTCGGCATTCCATGGTTGAAGGCACACAACCCTCACGTTGACTGGCTTACCGGAGATATCTCTTTTTCGTCCAACTACTGCCAGACGCACTGCCTCTTGGGAGGAACTGTCAACTCCACGCACCTCCTGGGTATCCACCCTGACCATGAAGCCTCTAAACTGATCCAGGTTGCTTATCACAAATTTCTGGACGTCTTTAATAAAAAGGGTGCAGACACTCTTCCACCTCATAGAACTTAGGATTGCCCCATTGAACTTCTACCGGGAGCCGAGATCCCGTTTGGTCGGATTTACCCTCTCTCTGAGCCTGAATTGGAAGCCCTGCGTACCTATATCGACGAGAGCCTTGAAAAGCAGTTCATTCGGCCTTCCACTTCACCAGCAGGAGCCGGTATTTTCTTCGTTGAGAAAAAAGACCACACCTTGAGGCCCTGTGTGGACTATCGTGACCTTAACAGGGTCATGCGTACCTATATCGACGAGAGCCTTGAAAAGCAGTTCATTCGGCCTTCCACTTCACCAGCAGGAGCCGGTATTTTCTTCGTTGAGAAAAAAGACCACACCTTGAGGCCCTGTGTGGACTATCGTGACCTTAACAGGGTCACTGTCAAGAATCGGTACCCTCTTCCTCTGATTCCCGAACTATTCCAGAGGCTGCGAGGGGCACGAGTGTTCTCCAAACTGGACTTGAGGGGTGCCTATAATCTTGTCAGAATCAGGGAGGGAGACGAATGGAAGACGGCCTTCCGGACACGTTTTGGCCACTTTGAGTATTTAGTCATGCCATTCGGGCTCTGCAATGCTCCAGCCACATTCCAGCATCTGGTAAACGATTTTTTTCGGGACTTTCTTGATTTATTCGTCATCGTGTATCTGGATGACATCCTTGTATTCTCTGAAACTTTAGAATCCCATCGGACTCATGTAAAAAAGGTATTAGCTCGATTGCGGGAACACTGACTTTACGCAAAGGCTGAAAAATGCGACTTTGAAAAGCAAGTTGTGCATTTCCTAGGGCTTGTCATCTCCGCCGAAGGAATCTCCATGGACCCTTAGAAAGTCGCTTGTGTCTTGGAATGGTCTGCTCCTACTGACAGAAAAGCTGTACAGAGGTTCGTGGGGTTTGCTAACTTTTATAGAACATTTATTAAGGACTTTTCTGGCATCATCACTCCCATTACTCAGCTAACGAAACAGCATGTTCCCTTTCGATGGACCCCAGAGGCTCAGACAGCGTTTGAACAGTTGAAAGCCTTATTCACCTCAGCTCCCATCTTGAAACATCCCGATCCCTCCTTAGCTTATGTTTTGGAGGTAGACGCCTCGGAAAATGCAGTTGAGGCTATTATTTCCCAACGCCAAGGGCCCAAATCATTGCTCCACCCTGTGGCCTTCTTCTCTAAAAAATGAAATCCTTCCGAAAGGAATTATGATGTTGGTGACCGAGAGCTACTGGCTATCAAGGCCGCTCTTGAAGAATGGCGTTACCTTTTGGAGGGAGCTTCTCACCCAATTCTTTTCTTTTTCGTACATCACGGGACACAGAGCGACTTAGTCATTACTAATGGGTTATATAGATTACCTTCAGGTGTTGGCACTGGCCAATTCCAAACCGGAAGTACCCTCCCCTATATAAGCCCCTCCCATCCGGGAGCACCTCAGTTTTTTGCCAGTGTCTAAGGTGTTGGCCAAAGAGTAACATGTGTTTTCACTGGGCTTGCGTACAGGTTCTTTTGGGCCTTAGTAAACTGTTCCGGATCCCACCAAAAAAGCTTCATAGCTAAACGGTCGGTACCCGGGCCTTGCAGCAGAAGAGCAAGGTTTTGCCTGTAATGCCTCTCTTAGGAGGGCTGGACCCTGGGATCCAGAGCTCTGGTCATACCTACGACCAAGATGTTGTCTGTGCAGGGTGCTATACAGGTCCAGGGGAGTGGAATCCTTGGGAACCCGGTCCCTGAAGGTTTAATTACAATGCCTGCCGTGATAGGTGAAGTTTGGACTTCTGTGGACCAAACAAAGTCCTGCGGCGGGGATCAGGTAAGTGGGGGCCCCCAGGAACTTGGTTCTATTGGGGGACCCCCAAGCCTAATTTGTCTTTCTGTCTGTTACCTAACGGTATTCCCGCTAATATCTGTGTATGCCTGTAACTACTGAAAATGTAAAATTTTAATAGTAGTCAAGAAAAAAAAAAAAAAAGGGGACCGCGGTACCTGTGTTAAACCACTAGAGGCCGCTGTAGTCCATTTTTCTTGTCATGTGGATCTTTGGTTTTCTCAAGTCAAAAGATCCAGGCAGTTGGTAAGTTTCTCTGTGGGAATCCACTTCCTCTGCCCTGTTGCTGCGCTCATCCACCGCACAGGCCCTCCGGCAAAAAGGGCCCTGGCTCCTAGTCCCTGTTTGATTTCGAAAAGGGCGCCAATGGCGCACGGGCGCGGGCGCGTGCACGCGCCTCCTATGAAAAAAAAGGGGCGGGGCGGGTGGATGACGCTCGATGCGTGCCGCGGCGCTTCTGCGCATGTGCAGGCGTCCCAGCATGGTTAAAAGACACAGTACAAGTGTCAGCTGGATGCAAACAGAGCTAGCAACAAACAGTGGCACACAGAGGCGGTTGATGCAGGCATCCCCATAGAAAGGCACTTTAGTGGACACCAGCTGGTATATAGCAGCAACTGTGTTAGACTATTACCAGCAAAAATTGGTGTATGACGACGGGAATACCTCAGCTTTGTGCTTAAAGGATATGTCGTCCAGACGCTCCGGAAATAGGTCTTCCAGGAAGCCAAAGGGGTCTCCATCGGGCTCTGAGGATATTGGGCATGCTTGTACTGCACCAATCTCCCCTGAGAATTCAGAGGTCAGTAGCCGTAGAAACCCCGCAGGAATGCCTGGTGCTGCGGCTGTCCCCAGTCCACCTGCTCCTGTATATATAACAGAGGAGGTTTTAGCCTCAACTCTGGGAGGATTGGAAGAGAGATTAACAGCATTGATCGCTGCTTCCCTGTCACAGGAAAAGCGCGTCCGATCTCCGTCTCCTCCTTCAGAGTGCCTGTTAGTGGAGGAACAGCCCCACACAGAGATCGACCTACCTGAAGGGGATCAGGATGAGGTTGATTCAGTTATGGAGGAATCAACAGTGGAAGAACCTTTCTCAGCATCTCAGGCTGAAAGATTATGGGTTCAGTCTCTGACTAATATGGTCCGATCAGCATTTAAAATGCCTCTGGCGGAACCACCATCCACTACAGTTTCCTCGCTGGGGTCACTAAAAGCTCCCCAGGCTGTCTGTTCCTTCCCAATCCACCCTTTATTAGAAGGGCTTATTTACCAGGATTGGGAGCATCCTGATAAAATATTTGCTCCCCCCAAGAGATTTCCGGTGATCTATCCCATGGAGGATAAGTTCATAAAAAAATGGAGGGTCCCTACAGTGGACGCAGCCATCTCTTCTGTTAACAAATCACTGACATGTCCAGTAGATAATGTTCCAATGTTCAAAGACCCAATAGATAAAAAATTGGAGTCTTTACTAAAATCTGCTTTCTCTACAGCAAGCATGGTGACACAACCTGCGGTAGCAGCGATTGGAGTCTGCCAAGCAGTGAAAGATCAGTTGAAACAAGTCTTAAGGGACTTACCAGATCAGCAGGCTCTTGCCCTAGCTGACCTGCCTAGAGCCTTGTGTTGCGGTGGACGCCATAAAGGATACAATCCAACAGGCCTCCCGCTTTACGCTGTCTATAGTACATATGCGTAGGCTTCTGTGGCTCAAAAACTGGTCTGCTGAAGCTCCCTGTAAAAAACTGCTGGTTAGCCTCCCATTTCATGGAGAACGCTTATTTGGAGAAGATCTGGACAAATATATCCAGAAAATTTCTGCCGGTAAAAGTTCACTCTTACCGGTTAAGAACAAGGGTAGAAGTCCTTCTTTTAAGAGGCCTACTTCTCCAGTCCCTGGCACATCGGCTGTGAAACAGTTCCGACGGCCTCCGCGGTCAAATCCAGGGGGCAGAAATCAGAGACAATCACAGGGTAACAAGAAACCCTGGGTCAAGAGAGGTACAAAACCTCCCCCTAAGTCATGAAGGGTTGCCCCCACTCAGTCGGGTGAGGGGAAGACTTCAGTGGTTCACAGAGACCTGGTGGGACACCATCAGAGATGGGTGATCTCCGCAGTAAGTCTGGGATACAGGCTGGAGTTAAAAGACATTCCTCCTGCCCATTTTATAAGGTCAAACGTGCCAAGCGATCCCCAGAAGAGTGGATCCCTCCTTCTGGCACTAGAGCAACTATTGCCCCAAGGGTAATCATGAAGGTTCCCTTGAAAGAAAACGGGTTCGGGTTTTACTCGAACCTTGTCACAGTCCCCAAACCAAATGGGGACATGAGGCCCATATTAAATATAAAAGGGCTAAACAAGTTCCTACATATCAGGACTTTTTCGGATGGAGTCGATCCGATCGGTGGCCACCGCCCTACAAGGGCAGGAATGGTTAGCCTCGATCGACATAAGGGATGCTTATTTGCATATTCCCATCTGTCCGGCCCACCAGAAATTTCTACGCTTTGCAGTAGAAGGGCGCCATTTTCAGTTCAGAGCCTTACCTTTCGGTCTGGCCACGGCACCACGAGTGTTCACAAAAATTCTGGCCCTACGATTGGCCAAACTAGGAACACAAGGTGTAACGATAATGGCATATCTAGACGACTTGTTGCTGATAGACCACTCAGTGAAAAAAACTAGAAGTGGTCGTTCACAAGATAATCAAGTATCTGGAATCTCACGGTTGCATTATCAACCGAGACAAGTCAGCCCTAAAACCAGTCAAAAGCCTGGAATACTTGGGGGCTAAGACTGGATTCAAATCAGAGAAAGATTTTCTTACCTCCAGAGAAGGTGTCGTCTTTGAAAGATTTGACCCACTTAGTGGGTGCAAAAAAGAAAAACCATCCATACGCCTGTGTATAAGGCTGCTGGGAAAAATGGTGGCTTCATTCGAAGCGGTACCCTACGGTCAATTCCATTCAAGGAACTTGCAGAGGGCCATACTGTCAGCCTGGAACAAAAAAGTTCAGGCTTTAGACTTACCAATGTCCCTGTCCCCTTCCGTTCGCACCATTGGTGGTTGGTGCCCCAGAATCTGGGAAGGGAAACCCTTCAGTCCGGTTTCTTGGAAGGTGGTCACTACAGTTGCCAGCCTCATAGGCTGGGGGGCAGTACTGGAGCAATGGTCTCTCCAGGGCAAGTGGTCAGAAGCAGAGAAGGCCCTGCCCACCAATTTCTTAGAGATACGAGCAGCCCGGTATGCCCTAGTAGCATGGACATCCAAACTCCAAGGGTCACCTGTCAGAATTCAATCAGACAATGCCACAGCAGTGGCATATATCAATCTCCAGGGTGGCACCAGGAGTTGTGCAGCCCAGAGGGAAGCGAATTGCATCCTGGAATGGGCAGAAAGGTATGTCACAGCCATATCCGCGGTTTTCATCCCAGGAGTGGAAAATTGGAGAGCGGACATTTTAAGTCGCCAGCAATTATGCCCGGGGGAATGGTCTCTTCACCCCGAGGTTTTCCAGGCAATATGCCAGCGGTGGGGAACACCGGATGTAGATCTGCTAGCATCCAGATTCAACGCAAAGGTGGACAGATTTGTGTCTCGCACAAAGGATCCCCTAGCTTGCGGTTCGGATGCCCTAGTGTTCCCTTGGGATCAGTTCAAGCTGATATATGCATTCCCACCGCGATTAATCCGCAGAATCAGGGTAGAAAAGAAACCAGTGATTCTGGTGGCTCCAGCGTGGCCCCGAAGGGCATGGTACGCGGAGATTGTAAAAATGTCAGTGGGAAGTCCTTGGACCCTCCCACATCGTCCGGACCTGCTTTCGCAAGGACCGATATACTACCCTTCCTTACCAGCCCTAGGTTTGACGGCCTGGCTATAGAAGCCCACATTCTAAAAAAGAAAGGGCTCTCTAATCCTGTGGTATCTACCATGATCAATGCCAGGAAGCCGGTATCCAGGCAGATCTATTATAGGATCTAGAAGGCGTACATCACGTGGGGTGAGGCCAGGAAATGGCATCCACGTAAGTACGTAATAGGTAGGATTCTGGACTTCCTACAGTGGGCTGTACATAGGAAGCTTGCCTTGAGTACTATCAAGGGTCAGACGGCCTTGTCAATATTTTTTTTTCAAAGGCCCTTGGCTTTGCATTCATTAGTCAAAGCTTTCATACAAGGAGTGATGCGTATTAGCCCTCCGGTTAGTATTCCCATATGTCCATGAGACTTAAACCTGGTTCTGTCGGTTCTACAGAAACAACCATTTGAACCATTGCGGCACATTTTCTTGGTTCTTCTCACCAGGAAATTGATTTTCTTAGTAGGCATTTGTTCGGCTAAAAGAGTATCGGAATTAGCCGCCTTGTCCTGTAAGGAGCCATAACTGGTTATCCATAAGGACAGAGTAGTATTACGTCCTCATCCAGCCTTCTTCCTAAGGTAGTATCGAGGTTCCATTTGAACCAAGATGTGGTTCTTCCTTTCCTTTTTCCCCAAACCTAGTTCGGTAGAGGAAAAGTTATTGCATTCTTTGGATGTAGTAAGAGCAGTTAAAGCTTATCTTAAAGCCACTGCTCAGATTCGTAGAACGGATACTTTGTTTGTTCTGCCGGAAGGCCCCAGAAAGGGTCAGGCAGCATCAAAAATCTACTTTAGCCAAGTGGATTCGACAGGTCATAATACAAGCCTATGGCTTGAAAAGGAGACCGCCTCCGTTCAAAGTTAGGGCGCACTCCACAAGAGCAGTTGGAACTTCATGGGCAGTGCATCACCAAGCCTCCCTGGCTCAAGTCTGTAAGGCCACAACATGGTCCTTAGTACACACGTTTACTAGATTCTACCAGGTAGACGTCAGAAGTCAGGAGGATGTCGCCTTTGGGCGCAGTGTGTTGCAGGCCGCAAAAGAGCCTCATGCCTGATGGCGCCCAGCTTATGTATCCCTCCCCTCATTTGGCATTGCTTTGGGACGTCCCATTAGTAATGACTAAGTCGCTCTGTGTCCCGTGATGTACGAAAAAGAAAAAGGGATTTTTATAACAGCTTACCTGTAAAATCCTTTTCTTGGAGTACATCACGGGACACAGAGCTCCCACCCCTCTTTTTGGGACACTTATTGCTTGGCTACAAAACTGAGGTGCTCCCGGATGGGAGGGGCTTATATAGGGGAGGGTACTTCCGGTTTGGAATTGGCCAGTGCCAACACCTGAAGGTAATCTATATAACCCATTAGTAATGACTAAGTCGCTCTGTGTCCCGTGATGTACTCCAAGAAAAGGATTTTACAGGTAAGCTGTTATAAAAATCCCTTTATCTTCACAGATCACAAGAATCTTGAGTATTTGAAGACAGCTAAACGCCTAAGACCTCGACAGGCAATATGGGCACTGTTTTTCTCTCGTTTCATGTTTCATATAACCTACCGTCCTGGCTCAAAGAACGGGAAACCAGATGCCTTGTCCCGCATGTTCAGTGATCCAGTTGTATCCTCGGAACCTGATACTATTCTACCAGCCAATATTTTTTTACTTCTTCAGGCAGATCTGATGTCACAAATAAGAAAATATGTGGAAGACCAACCGCCTTCCAAGGACCTGGCTCTTCAACTAAGGGATGGCCTGTACTAAGAGGCCTATTTGTCTAAGAGGCCAATCTTTATCCCAGAACAGTTCAAAGTTGCCGTCCTAGGGCGATGTCATGATCATCCCCTAGCGGGTCACTTTGGGATTCACAAGACGGCTAATTCGATCTCCCGTACATTCTGGTGGCCAAACTTGATGAACGACTGCAAGAAATATGTAAGATCTTGTATTTCATGCCTTCGGAATAAGACAGACAGAGCCAGAACTTGGGGTCTACTTGAGCCCCTTCCTGTACCTGAGAAACCATGGAGCATGATCTCCATGGATTTTATAGTAGAACTTCCCCCATCTGAAGACTTCACTACCATTTTCGTTGTGGTTGATCGTTTGACCAAAATGGCCCACTTTGTACCTCTGCAAGGAACTCCTTCTGCCCCGGAGACTGCCTCAACTTTTATCAAGGAGATTGTAAGGTTGCATGGCATCCCTGACAGCATAGTTTCTGATCGAGGGGTGCAGTTCACTTCTAGATTTTGGAGGGCCTTATGTGAAACTTTGAACATTGAACTCCGCCTCGCCACAGCTTATCACCCACAAACTAATGGACAGACTGAAAGGGTCAATCAAACCCTTGAACAGTACCTACGATGCTTTTCTTCTTTTGCACAGGATGACTGGCTATCACTTCTCCCACTCCAGGATTTTCATACAATAATTCCACCCATTCGGCAACCAAACAGTCACCTTTTTTCGCCAAATATGGATACCATCCTTCTTTCTTGCCTGAGCTGCCTATTGATTCTTCTGTACCTGCCGTACAAGACAGGTTGAACTTCCTTAACTCCAACTACCAATTACTGCAGGATACAATCTCCAAGACCCAGGCAGATAATAAAAAGTTCTTCGACAAGAAGAGAAGAGGCAATTTGAATCTTGAACCTGGAGATAAGGTCTGGCTTTCCACAGCGAACTTGAAACTAAGTTGCCCCTCGAGGAAGCTTGGCCCAAGATTTTTGGGGCCTTTTCCAGTACCTCGCTGCCCGTCTGCTACCGAACCCGGCCACCCTTGTGATCCTGCACCAGCCTCCTGCTTGGCTTAACGCTGTCTCCAGTGCCTGTGCTAGCTGTCCATCCTACCAGCTTTCCTGAGTCCAGTTCCTTACCAGATGCTCTGCCTGCATCTCCACGTCTGCAACTCAGCTGACAAGTTCTGCACGCAACTACAGGCTCTCGTGTAACTCCTCACCCTAGGTCTGTCCCATCCTCAGTGGGGCTTGGGTTGGAGATACAAGGGAGGCCGACCTCGTCATTCCAGACTCCTACCAGGTATGTGACAGTACCAGTCAGCCAGAGATGGAGTCTGGAAGGGAGGCCTCTCCACCGAAGGACATTTACCAAACTATTTCTGCGCTCTCAAATATTGTGCAGAAGTTACAAGAGCGGGTCACTTTGGGATTCACAAGACGGCTAATTTGATCTCCCGTACATTCTGGTGGCCAAACTTGATGAACGACTGCAAGAAATATGTAAGATCTTGTATTTCATGCCTTGGGAATAAGACAGACAGAGCCAGAACTTGGGGTCTACTTGAGCCCCTTCCTGTACCTGAGAAACCATGGAGCATGATCTCCATGGATTTTATAGTAGAACTTCCCCCATCTGAAGACTTCACTACCATTTTAGTTGTGGTTGATCGTTTGACCAAAATGGCCCACTTTGTACCTCTGCAAGGAACTCCTTCTGCCCCGGAGACTGCCTCAACTTTTATCAAGGAGATTGTAAGGTTGCATGGCATCCCTGACAGCATAGTTTCTGATCGAGGGGTGCAGTTCACTTCTAGATTTTGGAGGGCCTTATGTGAAACTTTGAACATTGAACTCCGCCTCTCCACAGCTTATCACCCACAAACTAATGGACAGACTGAAAGGGTCAATCAAACCCTTGAACAGTACCTACGATGCTTTTCTTCTTTTGCGCAGGATGACTGGCTATCACTTCTCCCACTCGCGGAATTTTCATACAATAATTCCACCCATTCGGCAACCAAACAGTCACCTTTTTTCGCCAATTATGGATACCATCCTTCTTTCTTGCCTGAGCTGCCTATTGATTCTTCTGTACCTGCCGTACAAGACAGGTTGAACTTCCTTAACTCAAACTACCAATTACTGCAGGATACAATCTCCAAGACCCAGGCAGATAATAAAAAGTTCTTCGACAAGAAGAGAAGAGGCAATTTGAATCTTGAACCTTTTCCAGTACCTCGCTGCCCGTCTGCTACCGAACCCGGCCACCCTTGTGATCCTGCACCAGCCTCCTGCTTGGCTTAACGCTGTCTCCAGTGCCTGTGCTAGCTGTCCATCCTACCAGCTTTCCTGAGTCCAGTTCCTTACCAGATGCTCTGCCTGCATCTCCACGTCTGCAACTCAGCTGACAAGTTCTGCACGCAACTACAGGCACTCGTGTAACTCCTCACCCTAGGTCTGTCCCATCCTCAGTGGGGCTTGGGTTGGAGATACAAGGGAGGCCGACCTCGTCATTCCAGACTCCTACCAGGTATGTGACAGTACCAGTCAGCCAGAGATGGAGTCTGGAAGGGAGGCCTCTCCACCGAAGGACATTTACCTAACTATTTATGCGCTCTCAAATATTGTGCAGAAGTTACAAGAGCGGGTCACTTTGGGATTCACAAGACGGCCAATTTGATCTCCCGTACATTCTGGTTGCCAAATTTGATGAACGACTGCAAGAAATATGTAAGATCTTGTATTTCATGCCTTCGGAATAAGACAGACAGAGCCAGAACTTGGGGTCTACTTGAGCCCCTTCCTGTACCTGAGAAACCATGGAGCATGATCTCCATGGATTTTATAGTAGAACTTCCCCCATCTGAAGACTTCACTACCATTTTCGTTGTGGTTGATCGTTTGACCAAAATAGCCCACTTTGTACCTCTGCAAGGAACTCCTTCTGCCCCGGAGACTGCCTCAACTTTTATCAAGGAGATTGTAAGGTTGCATGGCATCCCTGACAGCATAGTTTCTGATCGAGGGGTGCAGTTCACTTCTAGATTTTGGAGGGCCTTATGTGAAACTTTGAACATTGAACTCCGCCTCTCCACAGCTTATCACCCACAAACTAATGGACAGACTGAAAGGGTCAATCAAACCCTTGAACAGTACCTACGATGCTTTTCTTCTTTTGCACAGGATGACTGGCTATCACTTCTCCCACTCGCGGAATTTTCATACAATAATTCCACCCATTCGGCAACCAAACAGTCACCTTTTTTCGCCAATAATGGATACCATCCTTCTTTCTTGCCTGAGCTGCCTATTGATTCTTCTGTACCTGCCGTACAAGACAGGTTGAACTTCCTTAACTCCAACTACCAATTACTGCAGGATACAATCTCCAAGACCCAGGCAGATAATAAAAAGTTATTCGACAAGAAGAGAAGAGGCAATTTGAATCTTGAACCTGGAGATAAGGTCTGGCTTTCCACAGCGAACTTGAAACTAAGTTGCCCCTCGAGGAAGCTTGGCCCAAGATTTTTGGGGCCTTTTCCAGGACCTCGCTGCCCGTCTGCTACCGAACCCGGCCACCCTTGTGATCCTGCACCAGCCTCCTGCTTGGCTTAACGCTGTCTCCAGTGCCTGTGCTAGCTGTCCATCCTACCAACTTTCCTGAGTCCAGTTCCTTACCAGATGCTCTGCCTGCATCTCCACGTCTGCAACTCAGCTGACAAGTTCTGCACGCAACTACAGGCACTCGTGTAACTCCTCACCCTAGGTCTGTCCCATCCTCAGTGGGGCTTGGGTTGGAGATACAAGGGAGGCCGACCTCGTCATTCCAGACTCCTACCAGGTATCGTGGTTGAGGGGTCAGACTGACGGCACGCGTTCTGCTCGGCCTGGGGGTGTTTCCTTGACTGGTACACCCCCTGCTGCTATTGGGCAGGACATTGCCAGAGGTTACGAGAGGGCGATTGTGGGTCGTAACCCCACAGGGCGCGGCTAGTCGGCGGTGAGGCTTTTTCCCAGGAACCCCCCCCCTCGGGGGGGTACCCTCGGATTTTGGAGGCGACTGGTGCTTTGGTGCCCATCATAATGGGCACTCGGGGCCTTCGGGACTCGCTGCGGTTCCTGGTCAAGCCAGAGTCCAAGGACAGGATCTCTTTGAAGACGGTGGTGGTCGATGTGCTGTTGGATGCCTGCAATGTCGGGGTAAGGGAGATATTATGTCTTCAGGATTTTCCGATGCAGGGTATTTATGATGTTACATTTTCCTCTGCCGAGGTATGCTGGAACGCCTTCGAGAGGGCAAAAGAGAAGAAAGAGAATGAGGTAATGAAATGCTTAGAGGTGATCCCACTGTTTATGCAGGATGAGAAGATGGTGATCGTCCATATGTACAATCCCTTCGCGGATCAAGCTATGGTAAGGGCCTTCCTGGCGGAGTATTGTGAGGTTTTGAAAGGAGGAGAGAAAGTTCTGAACCGCTTTAAGATTTGGACGGGGAAGTTTCGATTCTTTGCCAGATTTAAGTTGGACAAGACTTGTATTGGGGGGGTAAGGCATCCTCCATCTGCATTTACCATTGGAGGAGAAAGAGGGTTTCTTTATTATCAGGGGCAACCGAAATATTGCCGGAAGTGCTTTTCCTACGGACATGTTAGCGCAGAATGTGAGTTCATGCAGAAGTGTCGTTTTTGTAAGCAAGCAGGTCATAAAGCTAATGATTGTGGGGCTAGCCGAACATGTGATATATGCCATAAAGCGGGACACTTTGCTAGGCAGTGCAGCGAATACCAGAAGTGGAAGAAGACCTTCGCCTGGGCTGCTAGTGGTGGGAAGAGTCGGGAGGAAGAGCAGAGGTCCACTAGTGGGTCGGGGGGAAGGCTGGTGGGACTCCTAAGGTTTGGAGTCTAGCAGGCAAGCTCCCCTATGACCGGGCCAATGATGCTGTGCCCAATGAAACAGCTGGGAGTTCTGGCGTGGTAGGAGCTACCGAAGCATTGGCTGTGGCTACGACTGATGCGGCTGGTGTGACCCCCGCTGACTCCGTGATCGACGCTGTTGAGGGCATGAAGACAGGGCAGATTGAATATCCTGATGCGGTTCCTGGACCCTCCCGTGAAGAAGATGAGATGGAGACCGGTGTTCCTGATGAACTTTGCCAAGGTTCCTCTGGGGAGGCAGAGGCATTTAGTAGGGAGGAAGAGTTGGCTGTTGATCTTTTGGCCAACCAGGACCTGCCTTCCCCCATAGGCCCGTTTGGGGACTTGTCCTCTAGTGACGATGATTCTGGGATGTTGGAGGTGGAGGAGGGGAGTGAGGGGAGTATTGAGTGTGCTCAACAGGAGATATTCCCAGTAGAGATTGATGTGCAGCCCAATGTGAAGCGGGCACGGGAAGAAGGGGGGGTTTCGGGGAGTGATGCGGAGACTCCCCCCCTTGCTATCTGCTTTTCTGGGGCCTCAGGTGATGAGGCCGCCAGTTCCCCAGGCCCGAGAAGGAGACAGATGAGAGCGGATGATAGAGCGGATATGGAAGCTGATTGTTAAATGTCATGATGGCTTGTCTAATTTATTTTTTGGTGATGGCCTTAACCATCTGTTCTTTGAACGTGAGAGGGATGCGATCAGGATGGAAGAATGCCATGGTGTTGGATTATCTGAGTACTGTCAGTGCAGATGTTATATGCCTGCAAGAGTGTGGGTTGGATGGACCGACTGGCATTTCAGAGTGGAGAGGGGGTGTGGCCATATGGGCACCTTGTTGCCGTACAAGAGCGGAGGGGGTGGGTATTTTAATCAAAAATGATAATGTCCAGGTTGTGTCCCAAGAAATTCTAGTCCCCGGGAGATGTTTGTCTGTGACGCTAGAGTACGCTGGTGAAAGGCTGCGCTTGCTTAATTGCTATGCTCCTGCAGTCAAGAGTGAGCGGAAAGATTTTCTTGAGATCCTTAGGCTGCTGTTGCCCGGTAGAATGGCCACGATTATGACTGGTGACTTCAATTGTGTGAGGAAAAGTGAAGATCGGAGAGGGGCGGGGGTTGGGGGTGTGGATTCCACCTCAAAGCTTCTGAATGATATTATCACGGATGCTAGGTTGAAGGATGCTGCGATTTTGATGCAGGGGAACACACCCTTACATACCTATTTTTCTGATAGCGGGGCAGTTTCATCCCGCATTGATTTTTTCTTTCTGTCTGAGTTTTTGGGGCTGACTGATTTTACCACGACTGCTGTGTTGTTTTCTGATCATGTGCTGATGTCATGTAAGGTGGAGGTGGGTGCTGGAGTGAAATTTGGTGGTGGGTTATGGAAGCTAAACTGTTCAATTTTAGAAGATGAAGATGTATGTAGCAAGTTTGAATCTTATTTTGAGGAGTTGGTACAGGTGAAAAATCAGTATGAGAATATTTTACAGTGGTGGGATTGGATGAAGGGGAGAGTGGCGGCCTTTTTCAAACGGATATGTGTGCAGAAGGCTAAGGAGAGGAGGGAAGTGGAGGAGCGGCTGATGCAGAGGTTTCACTTTCTGCACCAGTGTAGGAGGATGGGAGTGGTGGTGGATGAAGAACTTGAAGAGGTTAGGGCTGAAAGAACTGCCATGTTGAAGGAGAAGGGGAAGAAAATCATTTTCAAAGCAAAAATTCAAGACATGGAGGAAGGAGAACGGTGCTCCCGTTTTTTCTTTAAAAAAGTATTTGATGCTAGGAAAGTGATGAGATCTGTTTTTGCTGGAGAGGTGGAGGTGGAGGGAGAAAGAATGATGGAGGAGGTGGTGGGCTTTTATAAAGAACTCTATAGTGGGAAGACAGTGGTTCGGGAGGAGGAGGTGGCGGAGTATTGTAAGGTGGTGGAAGGGTGTTTGGGTGAGGAGGAGGCGGCAGGCTTGATTGATCTAGTGGCAGAGAAGGAGGTGGAATGTGTTCTGAAGAAAATGCCTAAGAATAAGACTCCTGGACGTGACGGCCTTCCTGCAGAGTTGTATGTGAGATTTTGGGCGGTTTTTAAAGATCATTTAGTAGATCTGATGAGGTTCTGTATTGAGTCTGGAACTGTGTCCCGCTCCATGAAGGAGGGGGCAATTACGTTAATTTTCAAAAAAGGAGAAAAAAGAGATGTTAAGAACTGGCGCCCCATTACGCTGCTTAATACAGATTATAAATTGTTGGCTAAATTACTGGCAAGTAGGTTGAGTATGGTGGTGGGGAGGCTGGTAGGTGAATGGCAGGCCTGTGCGGTCCCGGGGCGCAGGATCATGGACAACCTAGTCTTGCTGCGGGACTTGTCTTATTATGCCCAGATTAATAACGTTCCTTTGGCCCTTTTGGGGATTGACCTAGAAAAGGCCTATGATAAGGTATCACATGCCTTTTTGTTTCAAGTCTTGGAGAGAATGGGCTTGCCTAAGCCGCTTTTGAAGGTTTTGAGGGGTCTGTATTCTGGTGTGGTGAGCCAGGTCTTAATTAATGGGAACCTGTCTGATTTTTTCCCAGTTCTCTCGGGGGTTAGGCAGGGGTGCCCTCTCTCTCCTATTTTATTTATATGTGCCATAGAACCAATGCTGAAGCACGTGCAGAGGGACAAGGGGCTGAAAGGGATGTTTATCCCCGGTAGCAATGGCGAATGCGTTAAGTCTGTATGTTACATGGATGACGTTACGTTTACCTGCTCATCAGGGGCGGATGTGAGGAGAGCGGAATTGCAGCTGAGCCTCCTTAGTAGCGTTTCTGGCTTGAGTGTCAACTGGCATAAAAGTCAGGTCTGCGTCATGAGTGGTACATGTAATTTAGAGAATGTCAAAGTTAAAGTGACGGAGGATATCGTTATTTTGGGAACACATTTTGAGAGAGATCTACTAAATGAAGTTAATGCCGAGAAGGTGATGGCGAAAATCACAAAGAAACTGGATTTTTGGAGATCGAGACGTCTGACGTTGACTGGCAAGACTTTAATTATCAAGGCAGTAGTGCTACCATTGCTTCTATATTTCAGTCTGATTTTTCCACCTGGTGTCAGGTGGGTCCAGAAAGTGACACGCAGCCTCTTTGTCTTTTTTTGGGGCGCAAGGATGGAGAGAGTTGCACGAACCGTGGTTATCAAGAAACCGGAGTTGGGGGGGTATGGGTTCCCGGATGTCCCTACCTTTCTAGGTATGCATTATTGGATAAGTCATTATAAAACCTTTGTGAGTGGTGGGAAAGTAGCATGTTTGATGCGGTACTTGGCTGGCTGGTCTTTGGAAAGATGGGGTTGGTGTGGAAGGGATTTGTCGAGGCCGGTAGCCTTGGTTCCTCCGTTCTTCTATTCCCGGTTGGAACAGTTCCATAAGGGGTGTGGGTTGGGGGTGTTGGGGGTTGGGGCTTTTGATAAAGTTGGCCTAAAGAAGTGGCTGAATAAGGATAGTTTGGTGACCAATATCAGAGGACTCGGGTCTAGACTGACGGAGCTATGCTGGAAGATGTTTTCTATCGGTGGAGTCACCAATAAGCAGAAAGAAATCGCTTGGATGGCTTTCCAGAGGTGCCTACTGACCAGGACCTTCCTTAGGGCCAGAGATCTGTCCAGGACTGAAGTTTGCCCAAGAGCGGGATGCGGTGGCTTGGAGTCGGTGGAGCACGCCCTTTTTGATTGCTTCTTTGTCCGCAGGGTTAGGAGGAAGCTGGCTCCGATAGTGGATGTTGTTCTTGATATCCAGGATATGGACTTTGTATGTTGGTTTTTTGGGTTGGTGGAGGGAAGTGTGGCTAGGCAGAGGAAGGTGTGGATTTTTATGGCTGTTCTGAGAGAGGTGTTATGGGATGTGAGGTGTTGGGAGGTGAGAGGAAGGAGAGCTGCATCTGAAGAAGATTGTGTCAATTTGTGCTTGGCCAAGTTGTATGTTGTGCTGCTGGTGGATAGGAGGGGAATGGGAGTGGAAGAGGCGGATGAGTTTTGGAAGTGGGGAAGATGGAAGGGTGGGGGTCGGGGGATATGAGGATTGTATTGTATTTACCTTGTATATATTTTATGTGTCTTTTAATATGATATGAAAATGTGAAAATAAGTAAGAGTCTTACCTGTATGATGATCGAAGCGTAGTACTGGAAGGAATCGATGGCTGGTTCTTGATGAGATGGTATTGTACGCTGGAATCTGAAGGAAAAAAAAAAAAAAAAAAAAACAGTCAGCCAGAGATGGAGTCTGGAAGGGAGGCCTCTCCACCGAAGGACATTTACCAAACTATTTATGCGCTCTCAAATATTGTGCAGAAGTTACAAGAGCGGGTCACTTTGGGATTCACAAGACGGCCAATTTGATCTCCCGTACATTCTGGTTGCCAAATTTGATGAACGACTGCAAGAAATATGTAAGATCTTGTATTTCATGCCTTTGGAATAAGACAGACAGAGCCAGAACTTGGGGTCTACTTGAGCCCCTTCCTGTACCTGAGAAACCATGGAGCATGATCTCCATGGATTTTATAGTAGAACTTCCCCCATCTGAAGACTTCACTACCATTTTCGTTGTGGTTGATCGTTTGACCAAAATGGCCCACTTTGTACCTCTGCAAGGAACTCCTTCTGCCCCGGAGACTGCCTCAACTTTTATCAAGGAGATTGTAAGGTTGCATGGCATCCCTGACAGCATAGTTTCTGATCGAGGGGTGCAGTTCACTTCTAGATTTTGGAGGGCCTTATGTGAAACTTTGAACATTGAACTCCGCCTCTCCACAGCTTATCACCCACAAACTAATGGACAGACTGAAAGGGTCAATCAAACCCTTGAACAGTACCTACGATGCTTTTCTTCTTTTGCACAGGATGACTGGCTATCACTTCTCCCACTCGCGGAATTTTCATACAATAATTCCACCCATTCGGCAACCAAACAGTCACCTTTTTTCGCCAATTATGGATACCATCCTTCTTTCTTGCCTGAGCTGCCTATTGGTTCTTCTGTACCTGCCGTACAAGACAGGTTGAACTTCCTTAACTCCAACTACCAATTACTGCAGGTCCCAGAACAGTTCAGAGTTGCCGTCCTAGGGCGATGTCATGATCATCCCCTAGCGGGTCACTTTGGGATTCACAAGACGGCTAATTTGATCTCCCGTACATTCTGGTGGCCAAACTTGATGAACGACTGCAAGAAATATGTAAGATCTTGTATTTCATGCCTTCGGAATAAGACAGACAGAGCCAGAACTTGGGGTCTACTTGAGCCCCTTCCTGTACCTGAGAAACCATGGAGCATGATCTCCATGGATTTTATAGTAGAACTTCCCCCATCTGAAGACTTCACTACCATTTTCGTTGTGGTTGATCGTTTGACCAAAATGGCCCACTTTGTACCTCTGCAAGGAACTCCTTCTGCCCCGGAGACTGCCTCAACTTTTATCAAGGAGATTGTAAGGTTGCATGGCATCCCTGACAGCATAATTTCTGATCGAGGGGTGCAGTTCACTTCTAGATTTTGGAGGGCCTTATGTGAAACTTTGAACATTGAACTCCGCCTCTCCACAGCTTATCACCCACAAACTAATGGACAGACTGAAAGGGTCAATCAAACCCTTGAACAGTACCTACGATGCTTTTCTTCTTTTGCACAGGATGACTGGCTATCACTTCTCCCACTCGTGGAATTTTCATACAATAATTCCACCCATTCGGTAACCAAACAGTCACCTTTTTTCGCCAATTATGGATACCATCCTTCTTTCTTGCCTGAGCTGCCTATTGGTTCTTCTGTACCTGCCGTACAAGACAGGTTGAACTTCCTTAACTCCAACTACCAATTACTGCAGGTCCCAGAACAGTTCAGAGTTGCCGTCCTAGGGCGATGTCATGATCATCCCCTAGCGGGTCACTTTGGGATTCACAAGACGGCTAATTTGATCTCCCGTACATTCTGGTGGCCAAACTTGATGAACGACTGCAAGAAATATGTAAGATCTTGTATTTCATGCCTTCGGAATAAGACAGACAGAGCCAGAACTTGGGGTCTACTTGAGCCCCTTCCTGTACCTGAGAAACCATGGAGCATGATCTCCATGGATTTTATAGTAGAACTTCCCCCATCTGAAGACTTCACTACCATTTTCGTTGTGGTTGATCGTTTGACCAAAATGGCCCACTTTGTACCTCTGCAAGGAACTCCTTCTGCCCCGAGACTGCCTCAACTTTTATCAAGGAGATTGTAAGGTTGCATGGCATCCCTGACAGCATAATTTCTGATCGAGGGGTGCAGTTCACTTCTAGATTTTGGAGGGCCTTATGTGAAACTTTGAACATTGAACTCCGCCTCTCCACAGCTTATCACCCACAAACTAATGGACAGACTGAAAGGGTCAATCAAACCCTTGAACAGTACCTACGATGCTTTTCTTCTTTTGCACAGGATGACTGGCTATCACTTCTCCCACTCGCGGAATTTTCATACAATAATTCCACCCATTCGGCAACCAAACAGTCACCTTTTTTCACCAATAATGGATACCATCCTTCTTTCTTGCCTGAGCTGCCTATTGATTCTTCTGTACCTGCCGTACAAGACAGGTTGAACTTCCTTAACTCCAACTACCAATTACTGCAGGATACAATCTCCAAGACCCAGGCAGATAATAAAAAGTTATTCGACAAGAAGAGAAGAGGCAATTTGAATCTTGAACCTGGAGATAAGGTCTGGCTTTCCACAGCGAACTTGAAACTAAGTTGCCCCTCGAGGAAGCTTGGCCCAAGATTTTTGGGGCCTTTTCCAGGACCTCGCTGCCCGTCTGCTACCGAACCCGGCCACCCTTGTGATCCTGCACCAGCCTCCTGCTTGGCTTAACGCTGTCTCCAGTGCCTGTGCTAGCTGTCCATCCTACCAGCTTTCCTGAGTCCAGTTCCTTACCAGATGCTCTGCCTGCATCTCCACGTCTGCAACTCAGCTGACAAGTTCTGCACGCAACTACAGGCTCTCGTGTAACTCCTCACCCTAGGTCTGTCCCATCCTCAGTGGGGCTTGGGTTGGAGATACAAGGGAGGCCGACCTTGTCATTCCAGACTCCTACCAGGTACGTGACAGTACCAGTCAGCCAGAGATGGAGTCTGGAAGGGAGGCCTCTCCACCGAAGGACATTTACCAAACTATTTCTGCGCTCTCAAATATTGTGCAGAAGTTACAAGAGCGGGTCACTTTGGGATTCACAAGACGGCTAATTTGATCTCCCGTACATTCTAGTTGCCAAACTTGATGAACGACTGCAAGAAATATGTAAGATCTTGTATTTCATGCCTTCGGAATAAGACAGACAGAGCCAGAACTTGGGGTCTACTTGAGCCCCTTCCTGTACCTGAGAAACCATGGAGCATGATCTCCCCCATCTGAAGACTTTACTACCATTTTCGTTGTGGTTGATCGTTTGACCAAAATGGCCCACTTTGTACCTCTGCAAGGAACTCCTTCTGCCCCGGAGACTGCCTCAACTTTTATCAAGGAGATTGTAAGGTTGCATTGCATCCCTGACAGCATAGTTTCTGATCGAGGGGTGCAGTTCACTTCTAGATTTTGGAGGGCCTTATGTGAAACTTTGAACATTGAACTCCGCCTCTCCACAGCTTATCACCCACAAACTAATGGACAGACTGAAAGGGTCAATCAAACCCTTGAACAGTACCTACGATGCTTTTCTTCTTTTGCACAGGATGACTGGCTATCACTTCTCCCACTCGTGGAATTTTCATACAATAATTCCACCCATTCGGTAACCAAACAGTCACCTTTTTTCGCCAATTATGGATACCATCCTTCTTTCTTGCCTGAGCTGCCTATTGGTTCTTCTGTACCTGCCGTACAAGACAGGTTGAACTTCCTTAACTCCAACTACCAATTACTGCAGGTCCCAGAACAGTTCAGAGTTGCCGTCCTAGGGCGATGTCATGATCATCCCCTAGCGGGTCACTTTGGGATTCACAAGACGGCTAATTTGATCTCCCGTACATTCTGGTGGCCAAACTTGATGAACGACTGCAAGAAATATGTAAGATCTTGTATTTCATGCCTTCGGAATAAGACAGACAGAGCCAGAACTTGGGGTCTACTTGAGCCCCTTCCTGTACCTGAGAAACCATGGAGCATGATCTCCATGGATTTTATAGTAGAACTTCCCCCATCTGAAGACTTCACTACCATTTTCGTTGTGGTTGATCGTTTGACCAAAATGGCCCACTTTGTACCTCTGCAAGGAACTCCTTCTGCCCCGAGACTGCCTCAACTTTTATCAAGGAGATTGTAAGGTTGCATGGCATCCCTGACAGCATAATTTCTGATCGAGGGGTGCAGTTCACTTCTAGATTTTGGAGGGCCTTATGTGAAACTTTGAACATTGAACTCCGCCTCTCCACAGCTTATCACCCACAAACTAATGGACAGACTGAAAGGGTCAATCAAACCCTTGAACAGTACCTACGATGCTTTTCTTCTTTTGCACAGGATGACTGGCTATCACTTCTCCCACTCGCGGAATTTTCATACAATAATTCCACCCATTCGGCAACCAAACAGTCACCTTTTTTCACCAATAATGGATACCATCCTTCTTTCTTGCCTGAGCTGCCTATTGATTCTTCTGTACCTGCCGTACAAGACAGGTTGAACTTCCTTAACTCCAACTACCAATTACTGCAGGATACAATCTCCAAGACCCAGGCAGATAATAAAAAGTTATTCGACAAGAAGAGAAGAGGCAATTTGAATCTTGAACCTGGAGATAAGGTCTGGCTTTCCACAGCGAACTTGAAACTAAGTTGCCCCTCGAGGAAGCTTGGCCCAAGATTTTTGGGGCCTTTTCCAGGACCTCGCTGCCCGTCTGCTACCGAACCCGGCCACCCTTGTGATCCTGCACCAGCCTCCTGCTTGGCTTAACGCTGTCTCCAGTGCCTGTGCTAGCTGTCCATCCTACCAGCTTTCCTGAGTCCAGTTCCTTACCAGATGCTCTGCCTGCATCTCCACGTCTGCAACTCAGCTGACAAGTTCTGCACGCAACTACAGGCTCTCGTGTAACTCCTCACCCTAGGTCTGTCCCATCCTCAGTGGGGCTTGGGTTGGAGATACAAGGGAGGCCGACCTTGTCATTCCAGACTCCTACCAGGTACGTGACAGTACCAGTCAGCCAGAGATGGAGTCTGGAAGGGAGGCCTCTCCACCGAAGGACATTTACCAAACTATTTCTGCGCTCTCAAATATTGTGCAGAAGTTACAAGAGCGGGTCACTTTGGGATTCACAAGACGGCTAATTTGATCTCCCGTACATTCTAGTTGCCAAACTTGATGAACGACTGCAAGAAATATGTAAGATCTTGTATTTCATGCCTTCGGAATAAGACAGACAGAGCCAGAACTTGGGGTCTACTTGAGCCCCTTCCTGTACCTGAGAAACCATGGAGCATGATCTCCCCCATCTGAAGACTTTACTACCATTTTCGTTGTGGTTGATCGTTTGACCAAAATGGCCCACTTTGTACCTCTGCAAGGAACTCCTTCTGCCCCGGAGACTGCCTCAACTTTTATCAAGGAGATTGTAAGGTTGCATTGCATCCCTGACAGCATAGTTTCTGATCGAGGGGTGCAGTTCACTTCTAGATTTTGGAGGGCCTTATGTGAAACTTTGAACATTGAACTCCGCCTCTCCACAGCTTATCACCCACAAACTAATGGACAGACTGAAAGGGTCAATCAAACCCTTGAACAGTACCTACGATGCTTTTCTTCTTTTGCACAGGATGACTGGCTATCACTTCTCCCACTCGCGGAATTTTCATACAATAATTCCACCCATTCGGTAACCAAACAGTCACCTTTTTTCGCCAATTATGGATACCATCCTTCTTTCTTGCCTGAGCTGCCTATTGATTCTTCTGTACCTGCCGTACAAGACAGGTTGAACTTCCTTAACTCCAACTACCAATTACTGCAGGTCCCAGAACAGTTCAGAGTTGCCGTCCTAGGGCGATGTCATGATCATCCCCTAGCGGGTCACTTTGGGATTCACAAGACGGCTAATTTGATCTCCCGTACATTCTGGTGGCCAAACTTGATGAACGACTGCAAGAAATATGTAAGATCTTGTATTTCATGCCTTCGGAATAAGACAGACAGAGCCAGAACTTGGGGTCTACTTGAGCCCCTTCCTGTACCTGAGAAACCATGGAGCATGATCTCCATGGATTTTATAGTAGAACTTCCCCCATCTGAAGACTTCACTACCATTTTCGTTGTGGTTGATCGTTTGACCAAAATGGCCCACTTTGTACCTCTGCAAGGAACTCCTTCTGCCCCGGAGACTGCCTCAACTTTTATCAAGGAGATTGTAAGGTTGCATGGCATCCCTGACAGCATAGTTTCTGATCGAGGGGTGCAGTTCACTTCTAGATTTTGGAGGGCCTTATGTGAAACATTGAACATTGAACTCCGCCTCTCCACAGCTTATCACCCACAAACTAATGGACAGACTGAAAGGGTCAATCAAACCCTTGAACAGTACCTACGATGCTTTTCTTCTTTTGCACAGGATGACTGGATATCACTTCTCCCACTCGTGGAATTTTCATACAATAATTCCACCCATTCGGTAACCAAACAGTCACCTTTTTTCGCCAATTATGGATACCATCCTTCTTTCTTGCCTGAGCTGCCTATTGGTTCTTCTGTACCTGCCGTACAAGACAGGTTGAACTTCCTTAACTCCAACTACCAATTACTGCAGGTCCCAGAACAGTTCAGAGTTGCCGTCCTAGGGCGATGTCATGATCATCCCCTAGCGGGTCACTTTGGGATTCACAAGACGGCTAATTTGATCTCCCGTACATTCTGGTGGCCAAACTTGATGAACGACTGCAAGAAATATGTAAGATCTTGTATTTCATGCCTTCGGAATAAGACAGACAGAGCCAGAACTTGGGGTCTACTTGAGCCCCTTCCTGTACCTGAGAAACCATGGAGCATGATCTCCATGGATTTTATAGTAGAACTTCCCCCATCTGAAGACTTCACTACCATTTTCGTTGTGGTTGATCGTTTGACCAAAATGGCCCACTTTGTACCTCTGCAAGGAACTCCTTCTGCCCCGAGACTGCCTCAACTTTTATCAAGGAGATTGTAAGGTTGCATGGCATCCCTGACAGCATAATTTCTGATCGAGGGGTGCAGTTCACTTCTAGATTTTGGAGGGCCTTATGTGAAACTTTGAACATTGAACTCCGCCTCTCCACAGCTTATCACCCACAAACTAATGGACAGACTCAAAGGGTCAATCAAACCCTTGAACAGTACCTACGATGCTTTTCTTCTTTTGCACAGGATGACTGGCTATCACTTCTCCCACTCGCGGAATTTTCATACAATAATTCCACCCATTCGGCAACCAAACAGTCACCTTTTTTCACCAATAATGGATACCATCCTTCTTTCTTGCCTGAGCTGCCTATTGATTCTTCTGTACCTGCCGTACAAGACAGGTTGAACTTCCTTAACTCCAACTACCAATTACTGCAGGATACAATCTCCAAGACCCAGGCAGATAATAAAAAGTTATTCGACAAGAAGAGAAGAGGCAATTTGAATCTTGAACCTGGAGATAAGGTCTGGCTTTCCACAGCGAACTTAAAACTAAGTTGCCCCTCGAGGAAGCTTGGCCCAAGATTTTTGGGGCCTTTTCCAGGACCTCGCTGCCCGTCTGCTACCGAACCCGGCCACCCTTGTGATCCTGCACCAGCCTCCTGCTTGGCTTAACGCTGTCTCCAGTGCCTGTGCTAGCTGTCCATCCTACCAGCTTTCCTGAGTCCAGTTCCTTACCAGATGCTCTGCCTGCATCTCCACGTCTGCAACTCAGCTGACAAGTTCTGCACGCAACTACAGGCTCTCGTGTAACTCCTCACCCTAGGTCTGTCCCATCCTCAGTGGGGCTTGGGTTGGAGATACAAGGGAGGCCGACCTTGTCATTCCAGACTCCTACCAGGTACGTGACAGTACCAGTCAGCCAGAGATGGAGTCTGGAAGGGAGGCCTCTCCACCGAAGGACATTTACCAAACTATTTCTGCGCTCTCAAATATTGTGCAGAAGTTACAAGAGCGGGTCACTTTGGGATTCACAAGACGGCTAATTTGATCTCCCGTACATTCTAGTGGCCAAACTTGATGAACGACTGCAAGAAATATGTAAGATCTTGTATTTCATGCCTTCGGAATAAGACAGACAGAGCCAGAACTTGGGGTCTACTTGAGCCCCTTCCTGTACCTGAGAAACCATGGAGCATGATCTCCCCCATCTGAAGACTTTACTACCATTTTCGTTGTGGTTGATCGTTTGACCAAAATGGCCCACTTTGTACCTCTGCAAGGAACTCCTTCTGCCCCGGAGACTGCCTCAACTTTTATCAAGGAGATTGTAAGGTTGCATTGCATCCCTGACAGCATAGTTTCTGATCGAGGGGTGCAGTTCACTTCTAGATTTTGGAGGGCCTTATGTGAAACTTTGAACATTGAACTCCGCCTCTCCACAGCTTATCACCCACAAACTAATGGACAGACTGAAAGGGTCAATCAAACCCTTGAACAGTACCTACGATGCTTTTCTTCTTTTGCACAGGATGACTGGCTATCACTTCTCCCACTCGCGGAATTTTCATACAATAATTCCACCCATTCGGTAACCAAACAGTCACCTTTTTTCGCCAATTATGGATACCATCCTTCTTTCTTGCCTGAGCTGCCTATTGATTCTTCTGTACCTGCCGTACAAGACAGGTTGAACTTCCTTAACTCCAACTACCAATTACTGCAGGTCCCAGAACAGTTCAGAGTTGCCGTCCTAGGGCGATGTCATGATCATCCCCTAGCGGGTCACTTTGGGATTCACAAGACGGCTAATTTGATCTCCCGTACATTCTGGTGGCCAAACTTGATGAACGACTGCAAGAAATATGTAAGATCTTGTATTTCATGCCTTCGGAATAAGACAGACAGAGCCAGAACTTGGGGTCTACTTGAGCCCCTTCCTGTACCTGAGAAACCATGGAGCATGATCTCCATGGATTTTATAGTAGAACTTCCCCCATCTGAAGACTTCACTACCATTTTCGTTGTGGTTGATCGTTTGACCAAAATGGCCCACTTTGTACCTCTGCAAGGAACTCCTTCTGCCCCGGAGACTGCCTCAACTTTTATCAAGGAGATTGTAAGGTTGCATGGCATCCCTGACAGCATAGTTTCTGATCGAGGGGTGCAGTTCACTTCTAGATTTTGGAGGGCCTTATGTGAAACATTGAACATTGAACTCCGCCTCTCCACAGCTTATCACCCACAAACTAATGGACAGACTGAAAGGGTCAATCAAACCCTTGAACAGTACCTACGATGCTTTTCTTCTTTTGCACAGGATGACTGGATATCACTTCTCCCACTCGCGGAATTTTCATACAATAATTCCACCCATTCGGTAACCAAACAGTCACCTTTTTTCGCCAATTGTGGATACCATCCTTCTTTCTTGCCTGAGCTGCCTATTGATTCTTCTGTACCTGCCGTACAAGACAGGTTGAACTTCCTTAACTCCAACTACCAATTACTGCAGGTCCCAGAACAGTTCAGAGTTGCCGTCCTAGGGCGATGTCATGATCATCCCCTAGCGGGTCACTTTGGGATTCACAAGACGGCTAATTTGATCTCCCGTACATTCTGGTGGCCAAACTTGATGAACGACTGCAAGAAATATGTAAGATCTTGTATTTCATGCCTTCGGAATAAGACAGACAGAGCCAGAACTTGGGGTCTACTTGAGCCCCTTCCTGAACCTGAGAAACCATGGAGCATGATCTCCATGGATTTTATAGTAGAACTTCCCCCATCTGAAGACTTCACTACCATTTTCGTTGTGGTTGATCGTTTGACCAAAATGGCCCACTTTGTACCTCTGCAAGGAACTCCTTCTGCCCCGGAGACTGCCTCAACTTTTATCAAGGAGATTGTAAGGTTGCATGGCATCCCTGACAGCATAGTTTCTGATCGAGGGGTGCAGTTCACTTCTAGATTTTGGAGGGCCTTATGTGAAACTTTGAACATTGAACTCCGCCTCTCCACAGCTTATCACCCACAAACTAATGGACAGACTGAAAGGGTCAATCAAACCCTTGAACAGTACCTACGATGCTTTTCTTCTTTTGCGCAGGATGACTGGCTATCACTTCTCCCACTCGCGGAATTTTCATACAATAATTCCACCCATTCGGCAACCAAACAGTCACCTTTTTTCGCCAATTATGGATACCATCCTTCTTTCTTGCCTGAGCTGCCTATTGATTCTTCTGTACCTGCCGTACAAGACAGGTTGAACTTCCTTAACTCAAACTACCAATTACTGCAGGATACAATCTCCAAGACCCAGGCAGATAATAAAAAGTTCTTCGACAAGAAGAGAAGAGGCAATTTGAATCTTGAACCTTTTCCAGTACCTCGCTGCCCGTCTGCTACCGAACCCGGCCACCCTTGTGATCCTGCACCAGCCTCCTGCTTGGCTTAACGCTGTCTCCAGTGCCTGTGCTAGCTGTCCATCCTACCAGCTTTCCTGAGTCCAGTTCCTTACCAGATGCTCTGCCTGCATCTCCACGTCTGCAACTCAGCTGACAAGTTCTGCACGCAACTACAGGCACTCGTGTAACTCCTCACCCTAGGTCTGTCCCATCCTCAGTGGGGCTTGGGTTGGAGATACAAGGGAGGCCGACCTCATCATTCCAGACTCCTACCAGGTACGTGACAGTACCAGTCAGCCAGAGATGGAGTCTGGAAGGGAGGCCTCCCCACCGAAGGACATTTACCAAACTATTTATGCGCTCTCAAATATTGTGCAGAAGTTACAAGAGCGGGTCACTTTGGGATTCACAAGACGGCCAATTTGATCTCCCGTACATTCTGGTGGCCAAATTTGATGAACGACTGCAAGAAATATGTAAGATCTTGTATTTCATGCCTTCGGAATAAGACAGACCGAGCCAGAACTTGGGGTCTACTTGAGCCCCTTCCTGTACCTGAGAAACCATGGAGCATGATCTCCATGGATTTTATAGTAGAACTTCCCCCATCTGAAGACTTCACTACCATTTTCGTTGTGGTTGATCGTTTGACCAAAATGGCCCACTTTGTACCTCTGCAAGGAACTCCTTCTGCCCCGGAGACTGCCTCAACTTTTATCAAGGAGATTGTAAGGTTGCATGGCATCCCTGACAGCATAGTTTCTGATCGAGGGGTGCAGTTCACTTCTAGATTTTGGAGGGCCTTATGTGAAACTTTGAACATTGAACTCCGCCTCTCCACAGCTTATCACCCACAAACTAATGGACAGACTGAAAGGGTCAATCAAACCCTTGAACAGTACCTACGATGCTTTTCTTCTTTTGCACAGGATGACTGGCTATCACTTCTCCCACTCTCGGAATTTTCATACAATAATTCCACCCATTTGGCAACCAAACAGTCACCTTTTTTCGCCAATAATGGATACCATCCTTCTTTCTTGCCTGAGCTGCCTATTGATTCTTCTGTACCTGCCGTACAAGACAGGTTGAACTTCCTTAACTCCAACTACCAATTACTGCAGGATACAATCTCCAAGACCCAGGCAGATAATAAAAAGTTATTCGACAAGAAGAGAAGAGGCAATTTGAATCTTGAACCTGGAGATAAGGTCTGGCTTTCCACAGCGAACTTGAAACTAAGTTGCCCCTCGAGGAAGCTTGGCCCAAGATTTTTGGGGCCTTTTCCAGGACCTCGCTGCCCGTCTGCTACCGAACCCGGCCACCCTTGTGATCCTGCACCAGCCTCCTGCTTGGCTTAACGCTGTCTCCAGTGCCTGTGCTAGCTGTCCATCCTACCAGCTTTCCTGAGTCCAGTTCCTTACCAGATGCTCTGCCTGCATCTCCACGTCTGCAACTCAGCTGACAAGTTCTGCACGCAACTACAGGCTCTCGTGTAACTCCTCACCCTAGGTCTGTCCCATCCTCAGTGGGGCTTGGGTTGGAGATACAAGGGAGGCCGACCTTGTCATTCCAGACTCCTACCAGGTACGTGACAGTACCAGTCAGCCAGAGATGGAGTCTGGAAGGGAGGCCTCTCCACCGAAGGACATTTACCAAACTATTTCTGCGCTCTCAAATATTGTGCAGAAGTTACAAGAGCGGGTCACTTTGGGATTCACAAGACGGCTAATTTGATCTCCCGTACATTCTAGTGGCCAAACTTGATGAACGACTGCAAGAAATATGTAAGATCTTGTATTTCATGCCTTCGGAATAAGACAGACAGAGCCAGAACTTGGGGTCTACCTGAGCCCCTTCCTGTACCTGAGAAACCATGGAGCATGATCTCCCCCATCTGAAGACTTTACTACCATTTTCGTTGTGGTTGATCGTTTGACCAAAATGGCCCACTTTGTACCTCTGCAAGGAACTCCTTCTGCCCCGGAGACTGCCTCAACTTTTATCAAGGAGATTGTAAGGTTGCATGGCATCCCTGACAGCATAGTTTCTGATCGAGGGGTGCAGTTCACTTCTAGATTTTGGAGGGCCTTATGTGAAACTTTGAACATTGAACTCCGCCTCTCCACAGCTTATCACCCACAAACTAATGGACAGACTGAAAGGGTCAATCAAACCCTTGAACAGTACCTACGATGCTTTTCTTCTTTTGCACAGGATGACTGGCTATCACTTCTCCCACTCGCGGAATTTTCATACAATAATTCCACCCATTCGGTAACCAAACAGTCACCTTTTTTCGCCAATTATGGATACCATCCTTCTTTCTTGCCTGAGCTGCCTATTGATTCTTCTGTACCTGCCGTACAAGACAGGTTGAACTTCCTTAACTCCAACTACCAATTACTGCAGGTCCCAGAACAGTTCAGAGTTGCCGTCCTAGGGCGATGTCATGATCATCCCCTAGCGGGTCACTTTGGGATTCACAAGACGGCTAATTTGATCTCCCGTACATTCTGGTGGCCAAACTTGATGAACGACTGCAAGAAATATGTAAGATCTTGTATTTCATGCCTTCGGAATAAGACAGACAGAGCCAGAACTTGGGGTCTACTTGAGCCCCTTCCTGTACCTGAGAAACCATGGAGCATGATCTCCATGGATTTTATAGTAGAACTTCCCCCATCTGAAGACTTCACTACCATTTTCGTTGTGGTTGATCGTTTGACCAAAATGGCCCACTTTGTACCTCTGCAAGGAACTCCTTCTGCCCCGGAGACTGCCTCAACTTTTATCAAGGAGATTGTAAGGTTGCATGGCATCCCTGACAGCATAGTTTCTGATCGAGGGGTGCAGTTCACTTCTAGATTTTGGAGGGCCTTATGTGAAACTTTGAACATTGAACTCCGCCTCTCCACAGCTTATCACCCACAAACTAATGGACAGACTGAAAGGGTCAATCAAACCCTTGAACAGTACCTACGATGCTTTTCTTCTTTTGCGCAGGATGACTGGCTATCACTTCTCCCACTCGCGGAATTTTCATACAATAATTCCACCCATTCGGCAACCAAACAGTCACCTTTTTTCGCCAATTATGGATACCATCCTTCTTTCTTGCCTGAGCTGCCTATTGATTCTTCTGTACCTGCCGTACAAGACAGGTTGAACTTCCTTAACTCAAACTACCAATTACTGCAGGATACAATCTCCAAGACCCAGGCAGATAATAAAAAGTTCTTCGACAAGAAGAGAAGAGGCAATTTGAATCTTGAACCTTTTCCAGTACCTCGCTGCCCGTCTGCTACCGAACCCGGCCACCCTTGTGATCCTGCACCAGCCTCCTGCTTGGCTTAACGCTGTCTCCAGTGCCTGTGCTAGCTGTCCATCCTACCAGCTTTCCTGAGTCCAGTTCCTTACCAGATGCTCTGCCTGCATCTCCACGTCTGCAACTCAGCTGACAAGTTCTGCACGCAACTACAGGCACTCGTGTAACTCCTCACCCTAGGTCTGTCCCATCCTCAGTGGGGCTTGGGTTGGAGATACAAGGGAGGCCGACCTCATCATTCCAGACTCCTACCAGGTACGTGACAGTACCAGTCAGCCAGAGATGGAGTCTGGAAGGGAGGCCTCCCCACCGAAGGACATTTACCAAACTATTTATGCGCTCTCAAATATTGTGCAGAAGTTACAAGAGCGGGTCACTTTGGGATTCACAAGACGGCCAATTTGATCTCCCGTACATTCTGGTGGCCAAATTTGATGAACGACTGCAAGAAATATGTAAGATCTTGTATTTCATGCCTTCGGAATAAGACAGACCGAGCCAGAACTTGGGGTCTACTTGAGCCCCTTCCTGTACCTGAGAAACCATGGAGCATGATCTCCATGGATTTTATAGTAGAACTTCCCCCATCTGAAGACTTCACTACCATTTTCGTTGTGGTTGATCGTTTGACCAAAATGGCCCACTTTGTACCTCTGCAAGGAACTCCTTCTGCCCCGGAGACTGCCTCAACTTTTATCAAGGAGATTGTAAGGTTGCATGGCATCCCTGACAGCATAGTTTCTGATCGAGGGGTGCAGTTCACTTCTAGATTTTGGAGGGCCTTATGTGAAACTTTGAACATTGAACTCCGCCTCTCCACAGCTTATCACCCACAAACTAATGGACAGACTGAAAGGGTCAATCAAACCCTTGAACAGTACCTACGATGCTTTTCTTCTTTTGCACAGGATGACTGGCTATCACTTCTCCCACTCTCGGAATTTTCATACAATAATTCCACCCATTTGGCAAACAAACAGTCACCTTTTTTCGCCAATAATGGATACCATCCTTCTTTCTTGCCTGAGCTGCCTATTGATTCTTCTGTACCTGCCGTACAAGACAGGTTGAACTTCCTTAACTCCAACTACCAATTACTGCAGGATACAATCTCCAAGACCCAGGCAGATAATAAAAAGTTATTCGACAAGAAGAGAAGAGGCAATTTGAATCTTGAACCTGGAGATAAGGTCTGGCTTTCCACAGCGAACTTGAAACTAAGTTGCCCCTCGAGGAAGCTTGGCCCAAGATTTTTGGGGCCTTTTCCAGGACCTCGCTGCCCGTCTGCTACCGAACCCGGCCACCCTTGTGATCCTGCACCAGCCTCCTGCTTGGCTTAACGCTGTCTCCAGTGCCTGTGCTAGCTGTCCATCCTACCAGCTTTCCTGAGTCCAGTTCCTTACCAGATGCTCTGCCTGCATCTCCACGTCTGCAACTCAGCTGACAAGTTCTGCACGCAACTACAGGCTCTCGTGTAACTCCTCACCCTAGGTCTGTCCCATCCTCAGTGGGGCTTGGGTTGGAGATACAAGGGAGGCCGACCTTGTCATTCCAGACTCCTACCAGGTACGTGACAGTACCAGTCAGCCAGAGATGGAGTCTGGAAGGGAGGCCTCTCCACCGAAGGACATTTACCAAACTATTTCTGCGCTCTCAAATATTGTGCAGAAGTTACAAGAGCGGGTCACTTTGGGATTCACAAGACGGCTAATTTGATCTCCCGTACATTCTAGTGGCCAAACTTGATGAACGACTGCAAGAAATATGTAAGATCTTGTATTTCATGCCTTCGGAATAAGACAGACAGAGCCAGAACTTGGGGTCTACCTGAGCCCCTTCCTGTACCTGAGAAACCATGGAGCATGATCTCCCCCATCTGAAGACTTTACTACCATTTTCGTTGTGGTTGATCGTTTGACCAAAATGGCCCACTTTGTACCTCTGCAAGGAACTCCTTCTGCCCCGGAGACTGCCTCAACTTTTATCAAGGAGATTGTAAGGTTGCATGGCATCCCTGACAGCATAGTTTCTGATCGAGGGGTGCAGTTCACTTCTAGATTTTGGAGGGCCTTATGTGAAACTTTGAACATTGAACTCCGCCTCTCCACAGCTTATCACCCACAAACTAATGGACAGACTGAAAGGGTCAATCAAACCCTTGAACAGTACCTACGATGCTTTTCTTCTTTTGCACAGGATGACTGGCTATCACTTCTCCCACTCGCGGAATTTTCATACAATAATTCCACCCATTCGGTAACCAAACAGTCACCTTTTTTCGCCAATTATGGATACCATCCTTCTTTCTTGCCTGAGCTGCCTATTGATTCTTCTGTACCTGCCGTACAAGACAGGTTGAACTTCCTTAACTCCAACTACCAATTACTGCAGGTCCCAGAACAGTTCAGAGTTGCCGTCCTAGGGCGATGTCATGATCATCCCCTAGCGGGTCACTTTGGGATTCACAAGACGGCTAATTTGATCTCCCGTACATTCTGGTGGCCAAACTTGATGAACGACTGCAAGAAATATGTAAGATCTTGTATTTCATGCCTTCGGAATAAGACAGACAGAGCCAGAACTTGGGGTCTACTTGAGCCCCTTCCTGTACCTGAGAAACCATGGAGCATGATCTCCATGGATTTTATAGTAGAACTTCCCCCATCTGAAGACTTCACTACCATTTTCGTTGTGGTTGATCGTTTGACCAAAATGGCCCACTTTGTACCTCTGCAAGGAACTCCTTCTGCCCCGGAGACTGCCTCAACTTTTATCAAGGAGATTGTAAGGTTGCATGGCATCCCTGACAGCATAGTTTCTGATCGAGGGGTGCAGTTCACTTCTAGATTTTGGAGGGCCTTATGTGAAACTTTGAACATTGAACTCCGCCTCTCCACAGCTTATCACCCACAAACTAATGGACGGACTGAAAGGGTCAATCAAACCCTTGAACAGTACCTACGATGCTTTTCTTCTTTTGCGCAGGATGACTGGCTATCACTTCTCCCACTCGCGGAATTTTCATACAATAATTCCACCCATTCGGCAACCAAACAGTCACCTTTTTTCGCCAATTATGGATACCATCCTTCTTTCTTGCCTGAGCTGCCTATTGATTCTTCTGTACCTGCCGTACAAGACAGGTTGAACTTCCTTAACTCAAACTACCAATTACTGCAGGATACAATCTCCAAGACCCAGGCAGATAATAAAAAGTTCTTCGACAAGAAGAGAAGAGGCAATTTGAATCTTGAACCTTTTCCAGTACCTCGCTGCCCGTCTGCTACCGAACCCGGCCACCCTTGTGATCCTGCACCAGCCTCCTGCTTGGCTTAACGCTGTCTCCAGTGCCTGTGCTAGCTGTCCATCCTACCAGCTTTCCTGAGTCCAGTTCCTTACCAGATGCTCTGCCTGCATCTCCACGTCTGCAACTCAGCTGACAAGTTCTGCACGCAACTACAGGCACTCGTGTAACTCCTCACCCTAGGTCTGTCCCATCCTCAGTGGGGCTTGGGTTGGAGATACAAGGGAGGCCGACCTCATCATTCCAGACTCCTACCAGGTACGTGACAGTACCAGTCAGCCAGAGATGGAGTCTGGAAGGGAGGCCTCTCCACCGAAGGACATTTACCAAACTATTTATGCGCTCTCAAATATTGTGCAGAAGTTACAAGAGCGGGTCACTTTGGGATTCACAAGACGGCCAATTTGATCTCCCGTACATTCTGGTGGCCAAATTTGATGAACGACTGCAAGAAATATGTAAGATCTTGTATTTCATGCCTTCAGAATAAGACAGACAGAGCCAGAACTTGGGGTCTACTTGAGCCCCTTCCTGTACCTGAGAAACAATGGAGCATGATCTCCATGGATTTTATAGTAGAACTTCCCCCATCTGAAGACTTCACTACCATTTTCGTTGTGGTTGATCGTTTGACCAAAATGGCCCACTTTGTACCTCTGCAAGGAACTCCTTCTGCCCCGGAGACTGCCTCAACTTTTATCAAGGAGATTGTAAGGTTGCATGGCATCCCTGACAGCATAGTTTCTGATCGAGGGGTGCAGTTCACTTCTAGATTTTGGAGGGCCTTATGTGAAACTTTGAACATTGAACTCCGCCTCTCCACAGCTTATCACCCACAAACTAATGGACAGACTGAAAGGGTCAATCAAACCCTTGAACAGTACCTACGATGCTTTTCTTCTTTTGCACAGGATGACTGGCTATCACTTCTCCCACTCGCGGAATTTTCATACAATAATTCCACCCATTCGGCAACCAAACAGTCACCTTTTTTCGCCAATAATGGATACCATCCTTCTTTCTTGCCTGAGCTGCCTATTGATTCTTCTGTACCTGCCGTACAAGACAGGTTGAACTTCCTTAACTCCAACTACCAATTACTGCAGGATACAATCTCCAAGACCCAGGCAGATAATAAAAAGTTATTCGACAAGAAGAGAAGAGGCAATTTGAATCTTGAACCTGGAGATAAGGTCTGGCTTTCCACAGCGAACTTGAAACTAAGTTGCCCCTCGAGGAAGCTTGGCCCAAGATTTTTGGGGCCTTTTCCAGGACCTCGCTGCCCGTCTGCTACCGAACCCGGCCACCCTTGTGATCCTGCACCAGCCTCCTGCTTGGCTTAACGCTGTCTCCAGTGCCTGTGCTAGCTGTCCATCCTACCAGCTTTCCTGAGTCCAGTTCCTTACCAGATGCTCTGCCTGCATCTCCACGTCTGCAACTCAGCTGACAAGTTCTGCACGCAACTACAGGCTCTCGTGTAACTCCTCACCCTAGGTCTGTCCCATCCTCAGTGGGGCTTGGGTTGGAGATACAAGGGAGGCCGACCTTGTCATTCCAGACTCCTACCAGGTACGTGACAGTACCAGTCAGCCAGAGATGGAGTCTGGAAGGGAGGCCTCTCCACCGAAGGACATTTACCAAACTATTTCTGCGCTCTCAAATATTGTGCAGAAGTTACAAGAGCGGGTCACTTTGGGATTCACAAGACGGCTAATTTGATCTCCCGTACATTCTAGTGGCCAAACTTGATGAACGACTGCAAGAAATATGTAAGATCTTGTATTTCATGCCTTCGGAATAAGACAGACAGAGCCAGAACTTGGGGTCTACTTGAGCCCCTTCCTGTACCTGAGAAACCATGGAGCATGATCTCCATGGATTTTATAGTAGAACTTCCCCCATCTGAAGACTTCACTACCATTTTCGTTGTGGTTGATCGTTTGACCAAAATGGCCCACGTTGTACCTCTGCAAGGAACTCCTTTTGCCCCGGAGACTGCCTCAACTTTTATCAAGGAGATTGTAAGGTTGCATGGCATCCCTGACAGCATAGTTTCTGATCGAGGGGTGCAGTTCACTTCTAGATGTTGGAGGGCCTTATGTGAAACTTTGAACATTGAACTCCGCCTCTCCACAGCTTATCACCCACAAACTAATGGACAGACTGAAAGGGTCAATCAAACCCTTGAACAGTACCTACGATGCTTTTCTTCTTTTGCGCAGGATGACTGGCTATCACTTCTCCCACTCGCGGAATTTTCATGCAATAATTCCACCCATTCGGCAACCAAACAGTCACCTTTTTTCGCCAATTATGGATACCATCCTTCTTTCTTGCCTGAGCTGCCTATTGATTCTTCTGTACCTGCCGTACAAGACAGGTTGAACTTCCTTAACTCAAACTACCAATTACTGCAGGATACAATCTCCAAGACCCAGGCAGATAATAAAAAGTTCTTCGACAAGAAGAGAAGAGGCAATTTGAATCTTGAACCTTTTCCAGTACCTCGCTGCCCGTCTGCTACCGAACCCGGCCACCCTTGTGATCCTGCACCAGCGTCCTGCTTGGCTTAACGCTGTCTCCAGTGCCTGTGCTAGCTGTCCATCCTACCAGCTTTCCTGAGTCCAGTTCCTTACCAGATGCTCTGCCTGCATCTCCACGTCTGCAACTCAGCTGACAAGTTCTGCACGCAACTACAGGCACTCGTGTAACTCCTCACCCTAGGTCTGTCCCATCCTCAGTGGGGCTTGGGTTGGAGATACAAGGGAGGCCGACCTCATCATTCCAGACTCCTACCAGGTATCATGGTTGAAGGGTCAGACTGACGGCACGCGTTCTGCTCGGCCTGGGGGTGTTTCCTTGACTGGTACACCCCCTGCTGCTATTGGGCAGGACATTGCCAGAGGTTACGAGAGGGCGATTGTGGGTCGTAACCCCACAGGGCGCGGCTAGTCGGCGGTGAGGCTTTTTCCCAGGAACCCCCCCCCCCTCGGGGGGGTACCCTCGGATTTTGGAGGCGACTGGTGCTTTGGTGCCCATCATAATGGCCACTCGGGGCCTTCGGGACTCGCTGCGGTTCCTGGTCAAGCCAGAGTCCAAGGACAGGATCTCTTTGAAGACGGTGGTGGTCGATGTGCTGTTGGATGCCTGCAATGTCGGGGTAAGGGAGATATTATGTCTTCAGGATTTTCCGATGCAGGGTATTTATGATGTTACATTTTCCTCTGCCGAGGTATGCTGGAACGCCTTCGAGAGGGCAAAAGAGAAGAAAGAGAATGAGGTAATGAAATGCTTAGAGGTGATCCCACTGTTTATGCAGGATGAGAAGATGGTGATCGTCCATATGTACAATCCCTTCGCGGATCAAGCTATGGTAAGGGCCTTCCTGGCGGAGTATTGTGAGGTTTTGAAAGGAGGAGAGAAAGTTCTGAACCGCTTTAAGATTTGGACAGGGAAGTATCGATTCTTTGCCAGATTTAAGTTGGACAAGACTTGTATTGGGGGGGTAAGGCATCCTCCATCTGCATTTACCATTGGAGGAGAAAGAGGGTTTCTTTATTATCAGGGGCAACCGAAATATTGCCGGAAGTGCTTTTCCTACGGACATGTTAGCGCAGAATGTGAGTTCATGCAGAAGTGTCGTTTTTGTAAGCAAGCAGGTCATAAAGCTAGTGATTGTGGGGCTAGCCGAACATGTGATATATGCCATAAAGCGGGACACTTTGCTAGGCAGTGCAGCGAATACCAGAAGTGGAAGAAGACCTTCGCCTGGGCTGCTAGTGGTGGGAAGAGTCGGGAGGAAGAGCAGAGGTCCACTAGTGGGTCGGGGGGGAAGGCTGGTGGGACTCCTAAGGTTTGGAGTCTAGCAGGCAAGCTCCCCTATGACCGGGCCAATGATGCTGTGCCCAATGAAACAGCTGGGAGTTCTGGCGTGGTAGGAGCTACCGAAGCATTGGCTGTGGCTACGACTGATGCGGCTGGTGTGACCCCCGCTGACTCCGTGATCGACGCTGTTGAGGGCATGAAGACAGGGCAGATTGAATATCCTGATGCGGTTCCTGGACCCTCCCGTGAAGAAGATGAGATGGAGACTGGTGTTCCTGATGAACTTTGCCAAGGTTCCTCTGGGGAGGCAGAGGCATTTAGTAGGGAGGAAGAGTTGGCTGTTAATCTTTTGGCCAACCAGGACCTGCCTTCCCCCATAGGCCCGTTTGGGGACTTGTCCTCTAGTGACGATGATTCTGGGATGTTGGAGGTGGAGGAGGGGAGTGAGGGGAGTATTGAGTGTGCTCAACAGGAGATATTCCCAGTAGAGATTGATGTGCAGCCCAATGTGAAGCGGGCACGGGAAGAAGGGGGGGTTTCGGGGAGTGATGCGGAGACTCCCCCCCTTGCTATCTGCTTTTCTGGGGCCTCAGGTGATGAGGCCGCCAGTTCCCCAGGCCCGAGAAGGAGACAGATGAGAGCGGATGATAGAGCGGATATGGAAGCTGATTGTTAAATGTCATGATGGTTTGTCTAATTTATTTTTTGGTGATGGCCTTAACCATCTGTTCTTTGAACGTGAGAGGGATGCGATCAGGATGGAAGAATGCCGTGGTGTTGGATTATCTGAGTACTGTCAGTGCAGATGTTATATGTCTGCAAGAGTGTGGGTTGGATGGACCGACTGGCATTTCAGAGTGGAGAGGGGGTGTGGCCATATGGGCACCTTGTTGCCGTACAAGAGCGGAGGGGGTGGGTATTTTAATCAAAAATGATAATGTCCAGGTTGTGTCCCAAGAAATTCTAGTCCCCGGGAGATGTTTGTCAGTGACGCTAGAGTACGCTGGTGAAAGGCTGCGCTTGCTTAATTGCTATGCTCCTGCAGTCAAGAGTGAGCGGAAAGATTTTCTTGAGATCCTTAGGCTGCTGTTGCCCGGTAGAATGGCCACGATTATGACTGGTGACTTCAATTGTGTGAGGAAAAGTGAAGATCGGAGAGGGGCGGGGGTTGGGGGTGTGGATTCCACCTCAAAGCTTCTGAATGATATTATCACGGATGCTAGGTTGAAGGATGCTGCGATTTTGATGCAGGGGAACACACCCTTACATACCTATTTTTCTGATAGCGGGGCAGTTTCATCCCGCATTGATTTTTTCTTTCTGTCTGAGTTTTTGGGGCTGACTGATTTTACCACGACTGCTGTGTTGTTTTCTGATCATGTGCTGATGTCATGTAAGGTGGAGGTGGGTGCTGGAGTGAAATTTGGTGGTGGGTTATGGAAGCTAAACTGTTCTATTTTAGAAGATGAAGATGTATGTAGCAAGTTTGAATCTTATTTTGAGGAGTTGGTACAGGTGAAAAATGAGTATGAGAATATTTTACAGTGGTGGGATTGGATGAAGGGGAGAGTGGCGGCCTTTTTCAAACGGATATGTGTGCAGAAGGCTAAGGAGAGGAGGGAAGTGGAGGAGCGGCTGATGCAGAGGTTTCACTTTCTGCACCAGTGTAGGAGGATGGGAGTGGTGGTGGATGAAGAACTTGAAGAGGTTAGGGCTGAAAGAACTGCCATGTTGAAGGAGAAGGGGAAGAAAATCATTTTCAAAGCAAAAATTCAAGACATGGAGGAAGGAGAACGGTGCTCCCGTTTTTTCTTTAAAAAAGTATTTGATGCTAGGAAAGTGATGAGATCTGTTTTTGCTGGAGAGGTGGAGGTGGAGGGAGAAAGAATGATGGAGGAGGTGGTGGGCTTTTATAAAGAACTCTATAGTGGGAAGACTGTGGTTCGGGAGGAGGAGGTGGCGGAGTATTGTAAGGTGGTGGAAGGGTGTTTGGGTGAGGAGGAGGCGGCAGGCTTGATTGATCTAGTGGCAGAGAAGGAGGTGGAATGTGTTCTGAAGAAAATGCCTAAGAATAAGACTCCTGGACGTGACGGCCTTCCTGCAGAGTTGTATGTGAGATTTTGGGCGGTTTTTAAAGATCATTTAGTAGATCTGATGAGGTTCTGTATTGAGTCTGGAACTGTGTCCCGCTCCATGAAGGAGGGGGCAATTACGTTAATTTTCAAAAAAGGAGAAAAAAGAGATGTTAAGAACTGGCGCCCTATTACGCTGCTTAATACAGATTATAAATTGTTGGCTAAATTACTGGCAAGTAGGTTGAGTATGGTGGTGGGGAGGCTGGTAGGTGAATGGCAGGCCTGTGCGGTCCCGGGGCGCAGGATCATGGACAACCTAGTCTTGCTGCGGGACTTGTCTTATTATGCCCAGATTAATAACGTTCCTTTGGCCCTTTTGGGGATTGACCTAGAAAAGGCCTATGATAAGGTATCACATGCCTTTTTGTTTCAAGTCTTGGAGAGAATGGGCTTGCCTAAGCCGCTTTTGAAGGTTTTGAGGGGTCTGTATTCTGGTGTGGTGAGCCAGGTCTTAATTAATGGGAACCTGTCTGATTTTTTCCCAGTTCTCTCGGGGGTTAGGCAGGGGTGCCCTCTCTCTCCTATTTTATTTATATGTGCCATAGAACCAATGCTGAAGCACGTGCAGAGGGACAAGGGGCTGAAAGGGATGTTTATCCCCGGTAGCAATGGGGAATGCGTTAAGTCTGTATGTTACATGGATGACGTTACGTTTACCTGCTCATCAGGGGCGGATGTGAGGAGAGCGGAATTGCAGCTGAGCCTCCTTAGTAGCGTTTCTGGCTTGAGTGTCAACTGGCATAAAAGTCAGGTCTGCGTCATGAGTGGTACATGTAATTTAGAGAATGTCAAAGTTAAAGTGACGGAGGATATCGTTATTTTGGGAACGCATTTTGAGAGAGATCTACTAAATGAAGTTAATGCCGAGAAGGTGATGGCGAAAATCACAAAGAAACTGGATTTTTGGAGATCGAGACGTCTGACGTTGACTGGCAAGACTTTAATTATCAAGGCAGTAGTGCTACCATTGCTTCTATATTTCAGTCTGATTTTTCCACCTGGTGTCAGGTGGGTCCAGAAAGTGACACGCAGCCTCTTTGTCTTTTTTTGGGGCGCAAGGATGGAGAGAGTTGCACGAACCGTGGTTATCAAGAAACCGGAGTTGGGGGGGTATGGGTTCCCGGATGTCCCTACCTTTCTAGGTATGCATTATTGGATAAGTCATTATAAAACCTTTGTGAGTGGTGGGAAAGTAGCATGTTTGATGCGGTACTTGGCTGGCTGGTCTTTGGAAAGATGGGGTTGGTGTGGAAGGGATTTGTCGAGGCCGGTAGCCTTGGTTCCTCCGTCCTTCTATTCCCGGTTGGAACAGTTCCATAAGGGGTGTGGGTTGGGGGTGTTGGGGGTTGGGGCTTTTGATAAAGTTGGCCTAAAGAAGTGGCTGAATAAGGATAGTTTGGTGACCAATATCAGAGGACTCGGGTCTAGACTGACGGAGCTATGCTGGAAGATGTTTTCTATTGGTGGAGTTACCAATAAGCAGAAAGAAATCGCTTGGATGGCTTTCCAGAGGTGCCTACTGACCAGGACCTTCCTTAGGGCCAGAGATCTGTCCAGGACTGAAGTTTGCCCAAGAGCGGGATGCGGTGGCTTGGAGTCGGTGGAGCACGCCCTTTTTGATTGCTTCTTTGTCCGCAGGGTTAGGAGGAAGCTGGCTCCAATAGTGGATGTTGTTCTTGATATCCAGGATATGGACTTTGTATGTTGGTTTTTTGGGTTGGTGGAGGGAAGTGTGGCTAGGCAGAGGAAGGTGTGGATTTTTATGGCTGTTCTGAGAGAGGTGTTATGGGATGTGAGGTGTTGGGAGGTGAGAGGAAGGAGAGCTGCATCTGAAGAAGATTGTGTAAATTTGTGCTTGGCCAAGTTGTATGTTGTGCTGCTGGTGGATAGGAGGGGAATGGGAGTGGAAGAGGCGGATGAGTTTTGGAAGTGGGGAAGATGGAAGGGTGGGGGTGGGGGGATATGAGGATTGTATTGTATTTACCTTGTATATATTTTATGTGTCTTTTAATATGATATGAAAATGTGAAAATAAGTAAGAGTCTTACCTGTATGATGATCGAAGCGTAGTACTGGAAGGAATCGATGGCTGGTTCTTGATGAGATGGTATTGTACGCTGGAATCTGAAGGAAAAAAAAAACAAAAAAAAAAAACAGTCAGCCAGAGATGGAGTCTGGAAGGGAGGCCTCTCCACCGAAGGACATTTACCAAACTATTTCTGCGCTCTCAAATATTGTGCAGAAGTTACAAGAGCGGGTCACTTTGGGATTCACAAGACGGCCAATTTGATCTCCCGTACATTCTGGTTGCCAAATTTGATGAACGACTGCAAGAAATATGTAAGATCTTGTATTTCATGCCTTCGGAATAAGACAGACAGAGCCAGAACTTGGGGTCTACTTGAGCCCCTTCCTGTACCTGAGAAACCATGGAGCATGATCTCCATGGATTTTATAGTAGAACTTCCCCCATCTGAAGACTTCACTACCATTTTCGTTGTGGTTGATCGTTTGACCAAAATGGCCCACTTTGTACCTCTGCAAGGAACTCCTTCTGCCCCGGAGACTGCCTCAACTTTTATCAAGGAGATTGTAAGGTTGCATGGCATCCCTGACAGCATAGTTTCTGATCGAGGGGTGCAGTTCACTTCTAGATTTTGGAGGGCCTTATGTGAAACTTTGAACATTGAACTCCGCCTCTCCACAGCTTATCACCCACAAACTAATGGACAGACTGAAAGGGTCAATCAAACCCTTGAACAGTACCTACGATGCTTTTCTTCTTTTGCGTAGGATGACTGGCTATCACTTCTCCCACTCGCGGAATTTTCATACAATAATTCCACCCATTCGGCAACCAAACAGTCACCTTTTTTCGCCAATTATGGATACCATCCTTCTTTCTTGCCTGAGCTGCCTATTGATTCTTCTGTACCTGCCGTACAAGACAGGTTGAACTTCCTTAACTCCAACTACCAATTACTGCAGGATACAATCTCCAAGACCCAGGCAGATAATAAAAAGTTCTTCGACAAGAAGAGAAGAGGCAATTTGAATCTTGAACCTGGAGATAAGGTCTGGCTTTCCACAGCGAACTTGAAACTAAGTTGCCCCTCGAGGAAGCTTGGCCCAAGATTTTTGGGGCCTTTTCCAGTACCTCGCTGCCCGTCTGCTACCGAACCCGGCCACCCTTGTGATCCTGCACCAGCCTCCTGCTTGGCTTAACGCTGTCTCCAGTGCCTGTGCTAGCTGTCCATCCTACCAGCTTTCCTGAGTCCAGTTCCTTACCAGATGCTCTGCCTGCATCTCCACGTCTGCAACTCAGCTGACAAGTTCTGCACGCAACTACAGGCTCTCGTGTAACTCCTCACCCTAGGTCTGTCCCATCCTCAGTGGGGCTTGGGTTGGAGATACAAGGGAGGCCGACCTCGTCATTCCAGACTCCTACCAGGTACGTGACAGTACCAGTCAGCCAGAGATGGAGTCTGGAAGGGAGGCCTCTCCACCGAAGGACATTTACCAAACTATTTCTGCGCTCTCAAATATTGTGCAGAAGTTACAAGAGCGGGTCACTTTGGGATTCACAAGACGGCTAATTTGATCTCCCGTACATTCTGGTGGCCAAACTTGATGAACGACTGCAAGAAATATGTAAGATCTTGTATTTCATGCCTTCGGAATAAGACAGACAGAGCCAGAACTTGGGGTCTACTTGAGCCCCTTCCTGTACCTGAGAAACCATGGAGCATGATCTCCATGGATTTTATAGTAGAACTTCCCCCATCTGAAGACTTCACTACCATTTTCGTTGTGGTTGATCGTTTGACCAAAATGGCCCACTTTGTACCTCTGCAAGGAACTCCTTCTGCCCCGGAGACTGCCTCAACTTTTATCAAGGAGATTGTAAGGTTGCATTGGCATCCCTGACAGCATAGTTTCTGATCGAGGGGTGCAGTTCACTTCTAGATTTTGGAGGGCCTTATGTGAAACTTTGAACATTGAACTCCGCCACTCCACAGCTTATCACCCACAAACTAATGGACAGACTGAAAGGGTCAATCAAACCCTTGAACAGTACCTACGATGCTTTTCTTCTTTTGCACAGGATGACTGGCTATCACTTCTCCCACTCGCGGAATTTTCATACAATAATTCCACCCATTCGGCAACCAAACAGTCACCTTTTTTCGCCAATTATGGATACCATCCTTCTTTCTTGCCTGAGCTGCCTATTGATTCTTCTGTACCTGCCTTTCAAGACAGGTTGAACTTCCTTAACTCCAACTACCAATTACTGCAGGTCCCAGAACAGTTCAGAGTTGCCGTCCTAGGGCGATGTCATGATCATCCCCTAGCGGGTCACTTTGGGATTCACAAGACGGCTAATTTGATCTCCCGTACATTCTGGTGGCCAAACTTGATGAACGACTGCAAGAAATATGTAAGATCTTGTATTTCATGCCTTCGGAATAAGACAGACAGAGCCAGAACTTGGGGTCTACTTGAGCCCCTTCCTGTACCTGAGAAACCATGGAGCATGATCTCCATGGATTTTATAGTAGAACTTCCCCCATCTGAAGACTTCACTACCATTTTCGTTGTGGTTGATCGTTTGACCAAAATGGCCCACTTTGTACCTCTGCAAGGAACTCCTTCTGCCCCGGAGACTGCCTCAACTTTTATCAAGGAGATTGTAAGGTTGCATGGCATCCCTGACAGCATAGTTTCTGATCGAGGGGTGCAGTTCACTTCTAGATTTTGGAGGGCCTTATGTGAAACTTTGAACATTGAACTCCGCCTCTCCACAGCTTATCACCCACAAACTAATGGACAGACTGAAAGGGTCAATCAAACCCTTGAACAGTACCTACGATGCTTTTCTTCTTTTGCACAGGATGACTGGCTAGCACTTCTCCCACTTGCGGAATTTTCATACAATAATTCCATCCATTCGGCAACCAAACAGTCACCTTTTTTCGCCAATTATGGATACCATCCTTCTTTCTTGCCTGAGCTGCCTATTGATTCTTCTGTACCTGCCGTACAAGACAGGTTGAACTTCCTTAACTCCAACTACCAATTACTGCAGGATACAATCTCCAAGACCCAGGCAGATAATAAAAAGTTCTTCGACAAGAAGAGAAGAGGCAATTTGAATCTTGAACCTTTTCCAGTACCTCGCTGCCCGTCTGCTACTGAACCCGGCCACCCTTGTGATCCTGCACCAGCCTCCTGCTTGGCTTAATGCTGTCTCCAGTGCCTGTGCTAGCTGTCCATCCTACCAGCTTTCCTGAGTCCAGTTCCTTACCAGATGCTCTGCCTGCATCTCCACGTCTGCAACTCAGCTGACAAGTTCTGCACGCAACTACAGACACTCGTGTAACTCCTCACCCTAGGTCTGTCCCATCCTCAGTGGGGCTTGGGTTGGAGATACAAGGGAGGCCGACCTCGTCATTCCAGACTCCTACCAGGTACGTGACAGTACCAGTCAGCCAGAGATGGAGTCTGGAAGGGAGGCCTCTCCACCGAAGGACATTTACCAAACTATTTCTGCGCTCTCAAATATTGTGCAGAAGTTACAAGAGCGGGTCACTTTGGGATTCACAAGACGGCTAATTTGATCTCCCGTACATTCTGGTATCCATAATTGACGAAAAAAGGTGACTGTTTGGTTGCCGAATGGGTGGAATTATTGTATGAAAATTCCGCGAGTGGGAGAAGTGATAGCCAGTCATCCTGTGCAAAAGAAGAAAAGCATCGTAGGTACTGTTCAAGGGTTTGATTGACCCTTTCAGTCTGTCCATTAGTTTGTGGGTGATAAGCTGTGGAGAGGCGGAGTTCAATGTTCAAAGTTTCACATAAGGCCCTCCAAAATCTAGAAGTGAACTGCACCCTCGATCAGAAACTATGCTGTCAGGGATGCCATGCAACCTTACAATCTCCTTGATAAAAGTTGAGGCAGTCTCCGGGGCAGAAGGAGTTCCTTGCAGAGGTACAAAGTGGGCCATTTTGGTCAAACGATCAACCACAACGAAAATGGTAGTAAAGTCTTCAGATGGGGGAAGTTCTACTATAAAATCCATGGAGATCATGCTCCATGGTTTCTCAGGTACAGGAAGGGGCTCAAGTAGACCCCAAGTTCTGGCTCTGTCTGTCTTATTCCGAAGGCATGAAATACAAGATCTTACATATTTCTTGCAGTCGTTCATCAAGTTTGGCCACCAGAATGTACAGGAGATCAAATTAGCCGTCTTGTGAATCCCAAAGTGACCCGCTAGGGGATGATCATGACATCGCCCTAGGACGGCAACTCTGAACTGTTCTGGGACCTGCAGTAATTGGTAGTTGGAGTTAAGGAAGTTCAACCTGTCTTGTACGGCAGGTACAGAAGAATCAATAGGCAGCTCAGGCAAGAAAGAAGGATGGTATCCATAATTGGCGAAAAAAGGTGACTGTTTGGTTACCGAATGGGTGGAATTATTGTATGAAAATTCCGCGAGTGGGAGAAATGATAGCCGGTCATCCTGTGCAAAAGAAGAAAAGCATCGTAGGTACTGTTCAAGGGTTTGATTGATGGCCTTGCAGAGGTACAAAGTGGGCCATTTTGGTCAAACGATCAACCACAACGAAAATGGTAGTGAAGTCTTCAGATGGGGGAAGTTCTACTATAAAATCCATGGAGATCATGCTCCATGGTTTCTCAGGTACAGGAAGGGGCCAATTATGGATACCATCCTTCTTTCTTGCCTGAGCTGCCTATTGATTCTTCTGTACCTGCCGTACAAGACAGGTTGAACTTCCTTAACTCCAACTACCAATTACTGCAGGATACAATCTCCAAGACCCAGGCAGATAATAAAAAGTTCTTCGACAAGAAGAGAAGAGGCAATTTGAATCTTGAACCTTTTCCAGTACCTCGCTGCCCGTCTGCTACCGAACCCGGCCACCCTTGTGATCCTGCACCAGCCTCCTGCTTGGCTTAACGCTGTCTCCAGTGCCTGTGCTAGCTGTCCATCCTACCAGCTTTCCTGAGTCCCGTTCCTTACCAGATGCTCTGCCTGCATCTCCACGTCTGCAACTCAGCTGACAAGTTCTGCACGCAACTACAGGCACTCGTGTAACTCCTCACCCTAGGTTTGTCCCATCCTCAGTGGGGCTTGGGTTGGAGATACAAGGGAGGCCGACCTCGTCATTCCAGACTCCTACCAGGTACGTGACAGTACCAGTCAGCCAGAGATGGAGTCTGGAAGGGAGGCCTCTCCAGCGAAGGACATTTACCAAACTATTTCTGCGCTCTCAAATATTGTGCAGAAGTTACAAGAGCGGGTCACTTTGGGATTCACAAGACGGCTAATTTGATCTCCCGTACATTCTGGTGGCCAAACTTGATGAACGACTGCAAGAAATATGTAAGATCTTGTATTTCATGCCTTCGGAATAAGACAGACAGAGCCAGAACTTGGGGTCTACTTGAGCCCCTTCCTGTACCTGAGAAACCATGGAGCATGATCTCCATGGATTTTATAGTAGAACTTCCCCCATCTGAAGACTTCACTACCATTTTCGTTGTGGTTGATCGTTTGACCAAAATGGCCCACTTTGTACCTCTGCAAGGAACTCCTTCTGCCCCGGAGACTGCCTCAACTTTTTTCAAGGAGATTGTAAGGTTGCATGGCATCCCTGACAGCATAGTTTCTGATCGAGGGGTGCAGTTCACTTCTAGATTTTGGAGGGCCTTATGTGAAACTTTGACCATTGAACTCCGCCTCTCCACAGCTTATCACCCACAAACTAATGGACAGACTGAAAGGGTCAATCAAACCCTTGAACAGTACCTACGATGCTTTTCTTCTTTTGCACAGGATGACTGGCTATCACTTCTCCCACTCGCGGAATTTTCATACAATAATTCCACCCATTCGGCAACCAAACAGTCACCTTTTTTCGCCAATTATGGATACCATCCTTCTTTCTTGCCTGAGCTGCCTATTGATTCTTCTGTACCTGCCGTACAAGACAGGTTGAACTTCCTTAACTCCAACTACCAATTACTGCAGGATACAATCTCCAAGACCCAGGCAGATAATAAAAAGTTCTTCGACAAGAAGAGAAGAGGCAATTTGAATCTTGAACCTGGAGATAAGGTCTGGCTTTCCACAGCGAACTTGAAACTAAGTTGCCCCTCGAGGAAGCTTGGCCCAAGATTTTTGGGGCCTTTTCCAGTACCTCGCTGCCCGTCTGCTACCGAACCCGGCCACCCTTGTGATCCTGCACCAGCCTCCTGCTTGGCTTAACGCTGTCTCCAGTGCCTGTGCTAGATGTCCATCCTACCAGCTTTCCTGAGTCCAGTTCCTTACCAGATGCTCTGCCTGCATCTCCACGTCTGCAACTCAGCTGACAAGTTCTGCACGCAACTACAGGCTCTCGTGTAACTCCTCACCCTAGGTCTGTCCCATCCTCAGTGGGGCTTGGGTTGGAGATACAAGGGAGGCCGACCTCGTCATTCCAGACTCCTACCAGGTACGTGACAGTACCAGTCAGCCAGAGATGGAGTCTGGAAGGGAGGCCTCTCCACCGAAGGACATTTACCAAACTATTTCTGCGCTCTCAAATATTGTGCAGAAGTTACAAGAGCGGGTCACTTTGGGATTCACAAGACGGCTAATTTGATCTCCCGTACATTCTAGTGGCCAAACTTGATGAACGACTGCCAGAAATATGTAAGATCTTGTATTTCATGCCTTCGGAATAAGACAGACAGAGACAGAACTTGGGGTCTACTTGAGCCCCTTCCTGTACCTGAGAAACCATGGAGCATGATCTCCATGGATTTTATAGTAGAACTTCCCCCATCTGAAGACTTCACTACCATTTTCGTTGTGGTTGATCGTTTGACCAAAATGGCCCACTTTGTACCTCTGCAAGGAACTCCTTCTGCCCCGGAGACTGCCTCAACTTTTATCAAGGAGATTGTAAGGTTGCATGGCATCCCTGACAGCATAGTTTCTGATCGAGGGGTGCAGTTCACTTCTAGATTTTGGAGGTCCTTATGTGAAACTTTGAACATTGAACTCCGCCTCTCCACAGCTTATCACCCACAAACTAATGGACAGACTGAAAGGGTCAATCAAACCCTTGAACAGTACCTACGATGCTTTTCTTCTTTTGCACAGGATGACTGGCTATCACTTCTCCCACTCGCGGAATTTTCATACAATAATTCCACCCATTCGGCAACCAAACAGTCACCTTTTTTCGCCAATTATGGATACCATCCTTCTTTCTTGCCTGAGCTGCCTATTGATTCTTCTGTACCTGCCGTACAAGACAGGTTGAACTTCCTTAACTCCAACTACCAATTACTGCAGGATACAATCTCCAAGACCCAGGCAGATAATAAAAAGTTCTTCGACAAGAAGAGAAGAGGCAATTTGAATCTTGAACCTGGAGATAAGGTCTGGCTTTCCACAGCGAACTTGAAACTAAGTTGCCCCTCGAGGAAGCTTGGCCCAAGATTTTTGGGGCCTTTTCCAGTACCTCGCTGCCCGTCTGCTACCGAACCCGGCCACCCTTTTGATCCTGCACCAGCCTCCTGCTTGGCTTAACGCTGTCTCCAGTGCCTGTGCTAGCTGTCCATCCTACCAGCTTTCCTGAGTCCAGTTCCTTACCAGATGCTCTGCCTGCATCTCCACGTCTGCAACTCAGCTGACAAGTTCTGCACGCAACTACAGGCTCTCGTGTAACTCCTCACCCTAGGTCTGTCCCATCCTCAGTGGGGCTTGGGTTGGAGATACAAGGGAGGCCGACCTCGTCATTCCAGACTCCTACCAGGTACGTGACAGTACCAGTCAGCCAGAGATGGAGTCTGGAAGGGAGGCCTCTCCACCGAAGGACATTTACCAAACTATTTCTGCGCTCTCAAATATTGTGCAGAAGTTACAAGAGCGGGTCACTTTGGGATTCACAAGACGGCTAATTTGATCTCCCGTACATTCTGGTGGCCAAACTTGATGAACGACTGCAAGAAATATGTAAGATCTTGTATTTCATGCCTTCGGAATAAGACAGACAGAGCCAGAACTTGGGGTCTACTTGAGCCCCTTCCTGTACCTGAGAAACCATGGAGCATGATCTCAATGGATTTTATAGTAGAACTTCCCCCATCTGAAGACTTCACTACCATTTTCGTTGTGGTTGATCGTTTGACCAAAATGGCCCACTTTGTACCTCTGCAAGGAACTCCTTCTGCCCCGGAGACTGCCTCAACTTTTATCAAGGAGATTGTAAGGTTGCATGGCATCCCTGACAGCATAGTTTCTGATCGAGGGGTGCAGTTCACTTCTAGATTTTGGAGGTCCTTATGTGAAACTTTGAACATTGAACTCCGCCTCTCCACAGCTTATCACCCACAAACTAATGGACAGACTGAAAGGGTCAATCAAACCCTTGAACAGTACCTACGATGCTTTTCTTCTTTTGCACAGGATGACTGGCTATCACTTCTCCCACTCGCGGAATTTTCATACAATAATTCCACCCATTCGGCAACCAAACAGTCACCTTTTTTCGCCAATTATGGATACCATCCTTCTTTCTTGCCTGAGCTGCCTATTGATTCTTCTGTACCTGCCGTACAAGACAGGTTGAACTTCCTTAACTCCAACTACCAATTACTGCAGGATACAATCTCCAAGACCCAGGCAGATAATAAAAAGTTCTTCGACAAGAAGAGAAGAGGCAATTTGAATCTTGAACCTGGAGATAAGGTCTGGCTTTCCACAGCGAACTTGAAACTAAGTTGCCCCTCGAGGAAGCTTGGCCCAAGATTTTTGGGGCCTTTTCCAGTACCTCGCTGCCCGTCTGCTACCGAACCCGGCCACCCTTTTGATCCTGCACCAGCCTCCTGCTTGGCTTAACGCTGTCTCCAGTGCCTGTGCTAGCTGTCCATCCTACCAGCTTTCCTGAGTCCAGTTCCTTACCAGATGCTCTGCCTGCATCTCCACGTCTGCAACTCAGCTGACAAGTTCTGCACGCAACTACAGGCTCTCGTGTAACTCCTCACCCTAGGTCTGTCCCATCCTCAGTGGGGCTTGGGTTGGAGATACAAGGGAGGCCGACCTCGTCATTCCAGACTCCTACCAGGTACGTGACAGTACCAGTCAGCCAGAGATGGAGTCTGGAAGGGAGGCCTCTCCACCGAAGGACATTTACCAAACTATTTCTGCACTCTCAAATATTGTGCAGAAGTTACAAGAGCGGGTCACTTTGGGATTCACAAGACGGCTAATTTGATCTCCCGTACATTCTGGTGGCCAAACTTGATGAACGACTGCAAGAAATATGTAAGATCTTGTATTTCATGCCTTCGGAATAAGACAGACAGAGCCAGAACTTGGCGTCTACTTGAGCCCCTTCCTGTACCTGAGAAACCATGGAGCATGATCTCCATGGATTTTATAGTAGAACTTCCCCCATCTGAAGACTTTACTACCATTTTCATTGTGGTTGATCGTTTGACCAAAATGGCCCACTTTGTACCTCTGCAAGGAACTCCTTCTGCCCCGGAGACTGCCTCAACTTTTATCAAGGAGATTGTAAGGTTGCATGGCATCCCTGACAGCATAGTTTCTGATCGAGGGGTGCAGTTCACTTCTAGATTTTGGAGGGCCTTATGTGAAACTTTGAACATTGAACTCCGCCTCTCCACAGCTTATCACCCACAAACTAATGGACAGACTGAAAGGGTCAATCAAACCCTTGAACAGTACCTACGATGCTTTTCTTCTTTTGCGCAGGATGACTGGCTATCACTTCTCCCACTCGCGGAATTTTCATACAATAATTCCACCCATTCGGCAACCAAACAGTCACCTTTTTTCGTCAATTATGGCCACCAGAATGTACGGGAGATCAAATTAGCCGTCTTGTGAATCCCAAAGTGACCCGCTCTTATAACTTCTGCACAATATTTGAGAGCGCAGAAATAGTTTGGTAAATGTCCTTCGGTGGAGAGGCCTCCCTTCCAGACTCCATCTCTGGCTGACTGGTACTGTCACGTACCTGGTAGGAGTCTGGAATGACGAGGTCGGCCTCCCTTGTATCTCCAACCCAAGCCCCACTGAGGATGGGACAGACCTAGGGTGAGGAGTTACACGAGTGTCTGTAGTTGCGTGCAGAACTTGTCAGCTGAGTTGCAGACGTGGAGATGCAGGCAGAGCATCTGGTAAGGAACTGGACTCAGGAAAGCTGGTAGGATGGACAGCTAGCACAGGCACTGGAGACAGCGTTAAGCCAAGCAGGAGGCTGGTGCAGGATCACAAGGGTGGCCGGGTTCGGTAGCAGACGGGCAGCGAGGTACTGGAAAAGGTTCAAGATTCAAATTGCCTCTTCTCTTCTTGTCGAAGAACTTTTTATTATCTGCCTGGGTCTTGGAGATTGTATCCTGCAGTAATTGGTAGTTGGAGTTAAGGAAGTTCAACCTGTCTTGTACGGCAGGTACAGAAGAATCATAGGCAGCTCAGGCAAGAAAGAAGGATGGTATCCATAATTGGCGAAAAAAGGTGACTGTTTGGTTGCCGAATGGGTGGAATTATTGTATGAAAATTCCGCGAGTGGGAGAAGTGATAGCCAGTCATCCTGTGCAAAAGAAGAAAAGCATCGTAGGTACTGTTCAAGGGTTTGATTGACCCTTTCAGTCTGTCCATTCGTTTGTGGGTGATAAGCTGTGGAGAGGCGGAGTTCAATGTTCAAAGTTTCACATAAGGCCCTCCAAAATCTAGAAGTGAACTGCACCCCTCGATCAGAAACTATGCTGTCAGGGATGCCATGCAACCTTACAATCTCCTTGATAAAAGTTGAGGCAGTCTCCGGGGCAGAAGGAGTTCCTTGCAGAGGTACAAAGTGGGCCATTTTGGTCAAACGATCAACCACAATGAAAATGGTAGTGAAGTCTTCAGATGGGGGAAGTTCTACTATAAAATCCATGGAGATCATGCTCCATGGTTTCTCAGGTACAGGAAGGGGCTCAAGTAGACCCCAAGTTCTGGCTCTGTCTGTCTTATTCCGAAGGCATGAAATACAAGATCTTACATATTTCTTGCAGTCGTTCATCAAGTTTGGCCACCAGAATGTACGGGAGATCAAATTAGCCGTCTTGTGAATCCCAAAGTGACCCGCTCTTGTAACTTCTGCACAATATTTGAGAGCGCAGAAATAGTTTGGTAAATGTCCTTCGGTGGAGAGGCCTCCCTTCCAGACTCCATCTCTGGCTGACTGGTACTGTCACGTACCTGGTAGGAGTCTGGAATGACGAGGTCGGCCTCCCTTGTATCTCCAACCCAAGCCCCACTGAGGATGGGACAGACCTAGGGTGAGGAGTTACACGAGAGCCTGTAGTTGCGTGCAGAACTTGTCAGCTGAGTTGCAGACGTGGAGATGCAGGCAGAGCATCTGGTAAGGAACTGGACTCAGGAAAGCTGGTAGGATGGACAGCTAGCACAGGCACTGGAGACAGCGTTAAGCCAAGCAGGAGGCTGGTGCAGGATCACAAGGGTGGCCGGGTTCGGTAGCAGACGGGCAGCGAGGTACTGGAAAAGGTTCAAGATTCAAATTGCCTCTTCTCTTCTTGTCGAAGAACTTTTTATTATCTGCCTGGGTCTTGGAGATTGTATCCTGCAGTAATTGGTAGTTGGAGTTAAGGAAGTTCAACCTGTCTTGTACGGCAGGTACAGAAGAATCAATAGGCAGCTCAGGCAAGAAAGAAGGATGGTATCCATAATTGGCGAAAAAAGGTGACTGTTTGGTTGCCGAATGGGTGGAATTATTGTATGAAAATTCCGCGAGTGGGAGAAGTGATAGCCAGTCATCCTGTGCAAAAGAAGAAAAGCATCGTAGGTACTGTTCAAGGGTTTGATTGACCCTTTCAGTCTGTCCATTAGTTTGTGGGTGATAAGCTGTGGAGAGGCGGAGTTCAATGTTTAAAGTTTCACATAAGGCCCTCCAAAATCTAGAAGTGAACTGCACCCCTCGATCAGAAACTATGCTGTCAGGGATGCCATGCAACCTTACAATCTCCTTGATAAAAGTTGAGGCAGTCTCCGGGGCAGAAGGAGTTCCTTGCAGAGGTACAAAGTGGGCCATTTTGGTCAAACGATCAACCACAACGAAAATGGTAGTGAAGTCTTCAGATGGGGGAAGTTCTACTATAAAATCCATGGAGATCATGCTCCATGGTTTCTCAGGTACAGGAAGGGGCTCAAGTAGACCCCAAGTTCTGGCTCTGTCTGTCTTATTCCGAAGGCATGAAATACAAGATCTTACATATTTCTTGCAGTCGTTCATCAAGTTTGGCCACCAGAATGTACGGGAGATCAAATTAGCCGTCTTGTGAATCCCAAAGTGACCCGCTCTTGTAACTTCTGCACAATATTTGAGAGCGCAGAAATAGTTTGGTAAATGTCCTTCGGTGGAGAGGCCTCCCTTCCAGACTCCATCTCTGGCTGACTGGTACTGTCATGTACCTGGTAGGAGTCTGGAATGACGAGGTCGGCCTCCCATGTATCTCCAACCCAAGCCCCACTGAGGATGGGACAGACCTAGGGTGAGGAGTTACACGAGAGCCTGTAGTTGCGTGCAGAACTTGTCAGCTGAGTTGCAGACGTGGAGATGCAGGCAGAGCATCTGGTAAGGAACTGGACTCAGGAAAGCTGGTAGGATGGACAGCTAGCACAGGCATTGGAGACAGCGTTAAGCCAAGCAGGAGGCTGGTGCAGGATCACAAGGGTGGCCGGGTTCGGTAGCAGACGGGCAGCGAGGTACTGGAAAAGGTTCACGATTCAAATTGCCTCTTCTCTTCTTGTCGAAGAACTTTTTATTATCTGCCTGGGTCTTGGAGATTGTATCCTGCAGTAATTGGTAGTTGGAGTTAAGGAAGTTCAACCTGTCTTGTACGGCAGGTACAGAAGAATCAATAGGCAGCTCAGGCAAGAAAGAAGGATGGTATCCATAATTGGCGAAAAAAGGTGACTGTTTGGTTGCCGAATGGGTGGAATTATTGTATGAAAATTCCGCGAGTGGGAGAAGTGATAGCCAGTCATCTATACGATGCTTTTCTTCTTTTGCACAGGATGACTGGCTATCACTTCTCCCACTCGCGGAATTTTCATACAATAATTCCACCCATTCGGCAACCAAACAGTCACCTTTTTTCGCCAATTATGGATACCATCCTTCTTTCTTGCCTGAGCTGCCTATTGATTCTTCTGTACCTGCCGTACAAGACAGGTTGAACTTCCTTAACTCCAACTACCAATTACTGCAGGATACAATCTCCAAGACCCAGGCAGATAATAAAAAGTTCTTCGACAAGAAGAGAAGAGGCAATTTGAATCTTGAACCTGGAGATAAGGTCTGGCTTTCCACAGCGAACTTGAAACTAAGTTGCCCCTCTAGGAAGCTTGGCCCAAGATTTTTGGGGCCTTTTCCAGTACCTCGCTGCCCGTCTGCTACCGAACCCGGCCACCCTTGTGATCCTGCACCAGCCTCCTGCTTGGCTTAACGCTGTCTCCAGTGCCTGTGCTAGCTGTCCATCCTACCAGCTTTCCTGAGTCCAGTTCCTTACCAGATGCTCTGCCTGCATCTCCACGTCTGCAACTCAGATGACAAGTTCTGCACGCAACTACAGGCTCTCGTGTAACTCCTCACCCTAGGTCTGTCCCATCCTCAGTGGGGCTTGGGTTGGAGATACAAGGGAGGCCGACCTCGTCATTCCAGACTCCTACCAGGTACGTGACAGTACCAGTCAGCCAGAGATGGAGTCTGGAAGGGAGGCCTCTCCACCGAAGGACATTTACCAAACTATTTCTGCGCTCTCAAATATTGTGCAGAAGTTACAAGAGCGGGTCACTTTGGGATTCACAAGACGGCTAATTTGATCTCCCGTACATTCTGGTGGCCAAACTTGATGAATGACTGCAAGAAATATGTAAGATCTTGTATTTCATGCCTTCGGAATAAGACAGACAGGCTATCACTGGCTATCACTTTATCAATAAGACTGGCTATCACTTCTCCCACTCGCGGAATTTTCATACAATAATTCCACCCATTCGGTAACCAAACAGTCACCTTTTTTCGCCAATTATGGATACCATCCTTCTTTCTTGCCTGAGCTGCCTATTGATCCGTACAAGACAGGTTGAACTTCCAAACTTCCTTAACTGGCCAAACTTGATGAACGACTGCAAGAAATATGTAAGATCTTGTATTTCATGCCTTCGGAATAAGACAGACAGGCTATCACTGGATATCACTTTATCAATAAGACTGGCTATCACTTCTCCCACTCGCGGAATTTTCATACAATAATTCCACCCATTCGGTAACCAAACAGTCACCTTTTTTCGCCAATTATGGATACCATCCTTCTTTCTTGCCTGAGCTGCCTATTGATCCGTACAAGACAGGTTGAACTTCCTTAACTCCAACTACCAATTACTGCAGGTCCCAGAACAGTTCAGAGTTGCCGTCCTACGGCGATGTCATGATCATCCCCTAGCGGGTCACTTTGGGATTCACAAGACGGCTAATTCGATCTCCCGTACATTCTGGTGGCCAAACTTGATGAACGACTGCAAGAAATATGTAAGATCTTGTATTTCATGCCTTCGGAATAAGACAGACAGAGCCAGAACTTGGGGTCTACTTGAGCCCCTTCCTGTACCTGAGAAACCATGGAGCATGATCTCCATGGATTTTATAGTAGAACTTCCCCCATCTGAAGACTTCACTACCATTTTCGTTGTGGTTGATCGTTTGACCAAAATGGCCCACTTTGTACCTCTGCAAGGAACTCCTTCTGCCCCGGAGACTGCCTCAACTTTTATCAAGGAGATTGTAAGGTTGCATGGCATCCCTGACAGCATAGTTTCTGATCGAGGGGTGCAGTTCACTTCTAGATTTTGGAGGGCCTTATGTGAAACTTTGAACATTGAACTCCGCCTCTCAACAGCTTATCACCCACAAACTAATGGACAGACTGAAAGGGTCAATCAAACCCTTGAACAGTACCTACGATGCTTTTCTTCTTTTGCACAGGATGACTGGCTATCACTTCTCCCACTCGCGGAATTTTCATACAATAATTCCACCCATTCGGCAACCAAACAGTCACCTTTTTTCGCCAATTATGGATACCATCCTTCTTTCTTGCCTGAGCTGCCTATTGATTCTTCTGTACCTGCCGTACAAGACAGGTTGAACTTCCTTAACTCCAACTACCAATTACTGCAGGATACAATCTCCAAGACCCAGCCAGATAATAAAAAGTTCTTCGACAAGAAGAGAAGAGGCAATTTGAATCTTGAACCTTTTCCAGTACCTCGCTGCCCGTCTGCTACCGAACCCGGCCACCCTTGTGATCCTGCACCAGCCTCCTGCTTGGCTTAACGCTGTCTCCAGTGCCTGTGCTAGCTGTCCATCTTACCAGCTTTCCTGAGTCCAGTTCCTTACCAGATGCTCTGCCTGCATCTCCACGTCTGCAACTCAGCTGACAAGTTCTGCACGCAACTACAGGCACTCGTGTAACTCCTCACCCTAGGTCTTTCCCATCCTCAGTGGGGCTTGGGTTGGAGATACAAGGGAGGCCGACCTCGTCATTCCAGACTCCTACCAGGTACGTAACAGTACCAGTCAGCCAGAGGTGGAGTCTGGAAGGGAGGCCTCTCCACCGAAGGACATTTACCAAACTATTTCTGCGCTCTCAAATATTGTGCAGAAGTTACAAGAGAATCTTGGTCGCATGGAAGAGCGACTTCCGCATGAGGTGACCGTCGCATCGGCCTGTGCTCCTTTCACCGCCATGGATTCTTCTACTCAGAGTCTGGTCTGTTCCGTGATGCCACTCCCCCTCCGGAACCCAAAGTGCCTATCCCTGAACGGTTTTCTGGAGAACGCAAGAAGTTTCGTACCTTCCGGAATTCCTGTGAACTTTATTTTTCTCTGCTACCCCGAACCTTTGCATTAGAGGACATCAAGGTAGGGTTTATTATTACACTACTACTTCGGGAACAACATGACCCTGTTCTGACTGCCACGGGTTCATTCTTCTCAGCCATGGCTCAGTTATACACTGACCACTTTTCCCAGAAAACTGCCAAATCCATGCTTGACAAATTACAGCAAGGGCCAAGGCCTGTTGAAGATTACGTAACTGACTTTCGTGTTTGGAGCGCAGATACCCAATGGAATCACTCTGCACTTCGTCACCAGTTCCGTCTAGGACTTTCTGACACCGTAAAAGATGAACTTGCCAGAGTGGGAATACCCGCGTCCCTGGAAGATCTGATAAATTTAACTATTCAGATCGATCGGCGGTTTCGAGAAAGGCAATCGGAAAAATCTAAAGGAACTCTTTCTGTGGTTTCAAGGCCAGCCGCCCCTGCTCCTCTACCTGTTCCTTCCCCCAGAAGGAGGGAACAGCATAAGGCACCTCACAGCAGTTTTCGTAGGTTACCTCTTTCTCCTGCTGAACGTCTACGTCGAGTCCAAGGCAGTCTGTGTCTCTACTGCGGGGAGGTTGGCCACTTCATACGAACTTGTCCGGCAGAGACCTGCAGGGTCTCTTCCCGTCAGCCTCTTGTGATGCATCTCCCTGGGAAGGATCAGTCACATGTCTCTCTTCCCATCAAGCTTCAGCTCCCCGAAAAGACGGTTTCAGTACTTGCAATCATAGACTCTGGGGCCTGCAGCTGTTTTGTGGACTCTGCATTTGTTTCTCTTCAGCAGCTGCCCTTGGGTACCAAGAGGCAAGGGTTCCATGTCCATCTGGCTGACGGCTCCGGTATTAAATCAGGCCCGGTTACTCAAGAGACCTTGCCTATTCTCTGCCAGACTTCTTCAGGCCATAGCGAACTCCTCCGTTTGGATGTCATAGCTTCTCCCATGTTTCCCGTTATCCTCGGCATTCCATGGTTGAAGGCACACAACCCTCACGTTGACTGGCTTACCGGAGATATCTCTTTTTCGTCCAACTACTGCCAGACGCACTGCCTCTTGGGAGGAACTGTCAACTCCACGTCCCTCCTGGGTATCCACCCTGACCATGAAGCCTCTAAACTGATCCCGGTTGCTTATCACGAATTTCTGGACGTCTTTAATAAAAAGAGTGCAGACACTCTTCCACCTCATAGAACTTACGATTGCCCCATTGAACTTCTACCGGGAGCCGAGATCCCGTTTGGTCGGATTTACCCTCTCTCTGAGCCTGAATTGGAAGCCCTGCGTACCTATATCGACGAGAGCCTTGATAAGCAGTTCATTCGGCCTTCCACTTCACCAGCAGGAGCCGGTATTTTCTTCGTTGAGAAAAAAGACCACACCTTGAGGCCCTGTGTGGACTATCGTGACCTTAACAGGGTCACTGTCAAGAATCGGTACCCTCTTCCTCTGATTCCCGAACTATTCCAGAGGCTGCGAGGGGCACGAGTGTTCTCCAAACTGGACTTGAGGGGTGCCTATAATCTTGTCAGAATCAGGGAGGGAGACGAATGGAAGACGGCTTTCCGGACACGCTTTGGCCACTTTGAGTATTTAGTCATGCCATTCGGGCTCTGCAATGCTCCAGCCACATTCCAGCATCTGGTAAATGATGTTTTTCGGGACTTTCTTGATTTATTCGTCATCGTGTATCTGGATGACATCCTTGTATTCTCTGAAACTTTAGAATCCCATCGGACTCATGTAAAAAAGGTATTAGCTCGATTGCGGGAACACCGACTTTACGCAAAGGCTGAAAAATGCGACTTTGAAAAGCAAGTTGTGAATTTCCTAGGGCTTGTCATCTCCGCCGAGGGAATCTCCATGGACCCTCAGAAAGTCGCTTCTGTCTTGGAATGGCCTGCTCCTACTGACAGAAAAGCTGTACAGAGGTTCGTGGGGTTTGCTAACGGGAGGCCTCTCCACCGAAGGACATTTACCAAACTATTTCTGCGCTCTCAAATATTGTTCAGAAGTTACAAGAGCGGGTCACTTTGGGATTCACAAGACGGCTAATTTGATCTCCCGTACATTCTGGTGGCCAAACTTGATGAACGACTGCAAGATACCTGAGAAACCATAGAGCATGTATCCTGCAGTAATTGGTAATTGGAGTTAAGGAAGTTCAACCTGTCTTGTACGGCAGGTACAGATTAATCAATAGGCAGCTCAGGCAAGAAAGAAGGATGGTATCCATAATTGGCGAAAAAAGGTGACTGGTTGCCGAATGGGTGGAATTATTGTATGAAAATTCCGCGAGTGGGAGAAGTGATAGCCAGTCATCCTGTGCAAAAGAAGAAAAGCATCGTAGGTACTGTTCAAGGGTTTGATTGACCCTTTCAGTCTGTCCATTAGTTTGTGGGTGATAAGCTGTGGAGAGGCGGAGTTCAATGTTCAAAGTTTCACATAAGGCCCTCCAAAATCTAGAAGTGAACTGCACCCCTCGATCAGAAACTATGCTGTCAGGGATGCCATGCAACCTTACAATCTCCTTGATAAAAGTTGAGGCAGTCTCCGGGGCAGAAGGAGTTCCTTGCAGAGGTACAAAGTGGGCCATTTTGGTCAAACGATCAACCACAACGAAAATGGTAGTGAAGTCTTCAGATGGGGGAAGTTCTACTATAAAATCCATGGAGATCATGCTCCATGGTTTCTCAGGTACAGGAAGGGGCTCAAGTAGACCCCACGTTCTGGCTCTGTCTGTCTTATTCCGAAGGCATGAAATACAAGATCTTACATATTTCTTGCAGTCGTTCATCAAGTTTGGCCACCAGAATGTACGGGAGATCAAATTAGCCGTCTTGTGAATCCCAAATTGACCCGCTAGGGGATGATCATGACATCGCCCTAGGACGGCAACTCTGAACTGTTCTGGGATAAAGATTTGCCTCTTATGGAAGTACAGGCCATCCCTTAGTTGAAGAGCCAGGTCCTTGGAAGGCGGTTGGTCTTCCACATATTTTCTTATTTGTGACATCAGATCCGCCTGAAGAAGTAAAAAATTATTGGCTGGTAGAATAGTATCAGGTTCCGAGGATACAACTGGATCACTGAACATGCGGGACAAGGCATCTGGTTTCCCGTTCTTTGAGCCAGGACGGTAGGTTATATGAAACATGAAACGAGAGAAAAAAAGTGCCCATCTTGCCTGCCGAGGTCTTAGGCGTTTAGTTGTCTTCAAATACTCAAGATTCTTGTGATCTGTGAAGATAAGAATTGGGTGAGAAGCTCCCTCCAAAAGGTAACGCCATTCTTCAAGAGCAGCCTTAATAGCCAGTAGCTCTCGGTCACCAACATCATAATTCCTTTCGGAAGGATTTAATTTTTTAGAGAAGAAGGCCACAGGGTGGAGCAATGATTTGGGCCCTTGGCGTTGGGAAATAATAGCCCCAACTGCATTTTCCGAGGCGTCTACCTCCAAAACATAAGCTAAGGAGGGATCGGGATGTTTCAAGATGGGAGCTGAGGTGAATAAGGCTTTCAACTGTTCAAACGCTGTCTGAGCCTCTGGGGTCCATCGAAAGGGAACATGCTGTTTCGTTAGCTGAGTAATGGGAGTGATGATGCCAGAAAAGTCCTTAATAAATTTTCTATAAAAGTTAGCAAACCCCACGAACCTCTGTACAGCTTTTCTGTCAGTAGGATCAGGCCATTCCAAGACAGAAGCGACTTTCTGAGGGTCCATGGAGATTCCCTCGGCGGAGATGACAAGCCCTAGGAAATGCACAACTTGCTTTTCAAAGTCGCATTTTTCAGCCTTTGCGTAAAGTCGGTGTTCCCGCAATCGAGCTAATACCTTTTTTACATGAGTCCGATGGGATTCTAAAGTTTCAGAGAATACAAGGATGTCATCCAGATACACGATGACGAATAAATCAAGAAAGTCCCGAAAAACATTGTTTACCAGATGCTGGAATGTGGCTGGAGCATTGCAGAGCCCGAATGGCATGACTAAATACTCAAAGTGGCCAAAGCGTGTCCGGAAGGCCGTCTTCCATTCGTCTCCCTCCCTGATTCTGACAAGATTATAGGCACCCCTCAAGTCCAGTTTGGAGAACACTCGTGCCCCTCGCAGCCTCTGGAATAGTTCGGGAATCAGAGGAAGAGGGTACCCATTCTTGACAGTGACCCTGTTAAGGTCACGATAGTCCACACAGGGCCTCAAGGTGTGGTCTTTTTTCTCAACGAAGAAAATACCGGCTCCTGCTGGTGAAGTGGAAGGCCGAATGAACTGCTTTTCAAGGCTCTCGTCGATATAGGTACGCAGGGCTTCCAATTCAGGCTCAGAGAGAGGGTAAATCCGACCAAACGGGATCTCGGCTCCCGGTAGAAGTTCAATGGGGCAATCGTAAGTTCTATGAGGTGGAAGAGTGTCTGCACCCTTTTTATTAAAGACGTCCAGAAATTAGTGATAAGCAACCGGGATCAGTTTAGAGGCTTCATGGTCAGGGTGGATACCCAGGAGGGGCGTGGAGTTGACAGTTCCTCCCAAGAGGCAGTGCGTCTGGCAGTAGTTGGACGAAAAAAATATATATCTCCGGTAAGCCAGTCAACGTGAGGGTTGTGTGCCTTCAACCATGGAATGCCGAGGATAACGGCAAGCCTGCGTCCAGTTCCTTACCAGATGCTCTGCCTGCATCTCCACGTCTGCAACTCAGCTGACAAGTTCTGAACGCAACTACAGGCACTCGTGTAACTCCTCACCCTAGGTCTGTCCCATCCTCAGTGGGGCTTGGGTTGGAGATACAAGGGAGGCCGACCTCGTCATTCCAGAATCCTACCAGGTCACTGTCGAGAATCGGTACCCTCTTCCTCTGATTCCCGAACTATTCCAGAGGCTGCGAGGGGCACGAGTGTTCTCCTAACTGGACTTGAGGGGTGCCTTTAATCTTGTCAGAATCAGGGAGGGAGACGAATGGAAGACGGCCTTCCGGACACGCTTTGGCCACTTTGAGTATTTAGTCATGCCATTCGGGCTCTGCAATGCTCCAGCCACATTCCAGCATCTGGTAAACGATGTTTTTCGGGACTTTCTTGATTTATTCGTCATCGTGTATCTGGATGACATCTTTGTATTCTCTGAAACTTTAGAATCCCATCGGACTCATGTAAAAAAGGTATTAGCTTGATTGCGGGAACACCGACTTTACGCAAAGGCTGAAAAATGCGACTTTGAAAAGCAAGTTGTGCATTTCCTAGGGCTTGTCATCTCCGCCGAGGGAATCTCCATGGACCCTCAGAAAGTCGCTTCTGTCTTGGAATGGCCTGCTCCTACTGACAGAAAAGCTGTACAGAGGTTCGTGGGGTTTGCTAACTTTTATAGAAAATTTATTAAGGACTTTTCTGGCATCATCACTCCCATTACTCAGCTAACGAAACAGCATGTTCCCTTTCAAAGGACCCCAGAGGCTCAGACAGCGTTTGAACAGTTGAAAGCCTTATTCACCTCAGCTCCCATCTTGAAACATCCCGATCCCTCCTTAGCTTATGTTTTGGAGGTAGACGCCTCGGAAAATGCAGTTGGGGCTATTATTTCCCAACGCCAAGGTCCCAAATCATTGCTCCACCCTGTGGCCTTCTTCTATAAAAAATTAAATCCTTCCGAAAGGAATTATGATGTTGGTGACCGAGAGCTACTGGCTATCAAGGCCGCTCTTGAAGAATGGCGTTACCTTTTGGAGGGAGCTTCTCACCCAATTCTTATCTTCACAGATCACAAGAATCTTGAGTATTTGAAGACAGCTAAACGCCTAAGACCTCGGCAGGCAAGATGGGCACTTTTTTTCTCTCGTTTCATGTTTCATATAACCTACCGTCCTGGCTCAAAGAACGGGAAACCAGATGCCTTGTCCCGCATGTTCAGTGATCCAGTTGTATCCTCGGAACCTGATACTATTCTACCAGCCAATAATTTTTTACTTCTTCAGGCGGATCTGATGTTACAAATAAGAAAATATGTGGAAGACCAACCGCCTTCCAAGGACCTGGCTCTTCAACTAAGGGATGGCCTGTACTTCCATAAGAGGCAAATCTTTATCCCAGAACAGTTCAGAGTTGCCGTCCTAGGGCGATGTCATGATCATCCCCTAGCGGGTCACTTTGGGATTCACAAGACGGCTAATTTGAGCTCCCGTACATTCTGGTGGCCAAACTTGATGAACGACTGCAAGAAATATGTAAGATCTTGTATTTCATGCCTTCGGAATAAGACAGACAGAGCCAGAACTTGGGGTCTACTTGAGCCCCTTCCTGTACCTGAGAAACCATGGAGCATGATCTCCATGGATTTTATAGTAGAACTTCCCCCATCTGAAGACTTCACTACCATTTTCGTTGTGGTTGATCGTCTGACCAAAATGGCCCACTTTGTACCTCTGCAAGGAATTCCTGCTGCCCCGGAGACTGCCTCAACTTTTAGCAAGGAGATTGTAAGGTTGCATGGCATCCCTGACAGCATAGTTTCTGATCGAGGGGTGCAGTTCACTTCTAGATTTTGGAGGGCCTTATGTGAAACTTTGAACATTGAACCCCGCCTCTCCACAGCTTATCACCCACAAACTAATGGACAGACTGAAAGGGTCAATCAAACCCTTGAACAGTACCTACGATGCTTTTCTTCTTTTGCACAGGATGACTGGCTATCACTTCTCCCACTCGCGGAATTTTCATACAATAATTCCACCCATTCGGCAACCAAACATTCACCTTTTTCGCCAATTATGGATACCATCCTTCTTTCTTGCCTGAGCTGCCTATTGATTCTTCTGTACCTGCCGTACAAGACAGGTTGAACTTCCTTAACTCCAACTACCAATTACTGCAGGATACAATCTCCAAGACCCAGGCAGATAATAAAAAGTTCTTCGACAAGAAGAGAAGAGGCAATTTGAATCTTGAACCTTTTCCAGTACCTCGCTGCCCGTCTGCTACCGAACCCGGCCACCCTTGTGATCCTGCACCAGCCTCCTGCTTGGCTTAATGCTGTCTCTAGTGCCTGTGCTAGCTGTCCATCCTACCAGCTTTCCTGAGTCCAGTTCCTTACCAGATGCTCTGCCTGCATCTCCACGTCTGCAACTCAGCTGACAAGTTCTGCACGCAACTACAGGCACTCGTGTAACTCCTCACCCTAGGTCTGTCCCATCCTCAGTGGGGCTTGGGTTGGAGATACAAGGGAGGCCGACCTCGTCATTCCAGACTCCTACCAGGTACGTGACAGTACCAGTCAGCCAGAGATGGAGTCTGGAAGGGAGGCCTCTCCACCGAAGGACATTTACCAAACTATTTCTGCGCTCTCAAATATTGTGCAGAAGTTACAAGAGAATCTTGGTTGCATGGAAGAGCGACTTCCGCATGAGGTGACCGTCGCATCGGCCTGTGCTCCTTTCACCGCCATGGATTCTTCTACTCAAACAGAGTCTGGTCTGTTCCGTGATGCCACTCCCCCTCCGGAACCCAAAGTGCCTATCCCTGAACGGTTTTCTGGAGAACGCAAGAAGTTTCGTACCTTCCGGAATTCCTGTGAACTTTATTTTTCTCTGCTACCCTGAACCTTTGCATTAGAGGACATCAAGGTAGGGTTTATTATTACACTACTACTGAACGAACCACTCTCCTGGGCTCATCACCTTCGGGAACAACATGACCCTGTTCTGACTGCCACGGGTTCATTCTTCTCAGCCATGGCTCAGTTATACACTGACCACTTTTCCCAGCAAACTGCCGAATCCATGCTTGACAAATTACAGCAAGGGCCAAGGCCTGTTGAAGATTACGTAACTGACTTTCGTGTTTGGAGCGCAGATACCCAATGGAATCACTCTGCACTTCGTCACCAGTTCCGTCTAGGACTTTCTGACACCGTAAAAGATGAACTTGCCAGAGTGGGAATACCCGCGTCCCTGGAAGATCTGATAAATTTAACTATTCAGATCGATCGGCGGTTTCGAGAAAGGCAATCGGAAAAATCTAAAGGAACTCTTTCTGTGGTTTCAAGGCCAGCCGCCCCTGCTCCTCTACCTGTTCCTTCCCCCAGAAGGAGGGAACAGCATAAGGCACCTCACAGCAGTTTTCGTAGGTTACCTCTTTCTCCTGCTGAACGTCTACGTCGAGTCCAAGGCAGTCTGTGTCTTTACTGCGGGGAGGTTGGCCACTTCATACGAACTTGTCCGGCAGAGACCTGCAGGGTCTCTTCCCGTCAGCATCTTGTGATGCATCTCCCTGGGAAGGATCAGTCACATGTCTCTCTTCCCATCAAGCTTCAGCTCCCCGAAAAGACGGTTTCAGTACTTGCAATCATAGACTCTGGGGCCTGCAGCTGTTTTGTGGACTCTGCATTTGCTTCTCTTCAGCAGCTGCCCTTGGGTACCAAGAGGCAAGGGTTCCATGTCCATCTGGCTGACGGCTCCGGTATTAAATCAGGCCCGGTTACTCAAGAGACCTTGCCTATTCTCTGCCAGACTTCTTCAGGCCATAGCGAACTCCTCCGTTTGGATGTCATAGCTTCTCCCATGTTTCCCGTTATCCTCGGCATTCCATGGTTGAAGGCACACAACCCTCACGTTGACTGGCTTACCGGAGATATCTCTTTTTCGTCCAACTACTGCCAGACACACTGCCTCTTGGGAGGAACTGTCAACTCCACGTCCCTCCTGGGTATCCACCCTGACCATGAAGCCTCTAAACTGATCCCGGTTGCTTATCACGAATTTCTGGACGTCTTTAATAAAAAGAGTGCAGACACTCTTCCACCTCATAGAACTTACGATTGCCCCATTGAACTTCTACCGGGAGCCGAGATCCCGTTTGGTCGGATTTACCCTCTCTCTGAGCCTGAATTGGAAGCCCTGCGTACCTATATCGACGAGAGCCTTGATAAGCAGTTCATTCGGCCTTCCACTTCACCAGCAGGAGCCGGTATTTTCTTCGTTGAGAAAAAAGACCACACCTTGAGGCCCTGTGTGGACTATCGTGACCTTAACAGGGTCACTGTCAAGAATCGGTACCCTCTTCCTCTGATTCCCGAACTATTCCAGAGGCTGCGAGGGGCACGAGTGTTCTCCAAACTGGACTTGAGGGGTGCCTATAATCTTGTCAGAATCAGGGAGGGAGACGAATGGAAGACGGCCTTCCGGACACGCTTTGGCCACTTTGAGTATTTAGTCATGCCATTCGGGCTCTGCAATGCTCCAGCCACATTCCAGCATCTGGTAAATGATGTTTTTCGGGACTTTCTTGATTTATTCGTCATCGTGTATCTGGATGACATCCTTGTATTCTCTGAAACTTTAGAATCCCATCGGACTCATGTAAAAAAGGTATTAGCTCGATTGCGGGAACACAGACTTTACGTAAAGGCTGAAAAATGTGACTTTGAAAAGCAAGTTGTGCATTTCCTAGGGCTTGTCATCCGTGCCGAGGGAATCTCTATGGACCCTCAGAAAGTCGCTTCTGTCTTGGAATGGCCTGCTCCTACTGACAGAAATGCTGTACAGAAGTTCGTGGGGTTTGCTAACTTTTATAGAAAATTTATTAAGGACTTTTCTGGCATCATCACTCCCATTACTCAGCTAACGAAACAGCATGTTCCCTTTCAAAGGACCCCAGAGGCTCAGACAGCGTTTGAACAGTTGAAAGCCTTATTCACCTCAGCTCCCATCTTGAAACATCCCGATCCCTCCTTAGCTTATGTTTTGGAGGTAGACGCCTCGGAAAATGCAGTTGGGGCTATTATTTCCCAACGCCAAGGTCCCAAATCATTGCTCCACCCTGTGGCCTTCTTCTATAAAAAATTAAATCCTTCCGAAAGGAATTATGATGTTGGTGACCGAGAGCTACTGGCTATCAAGGCCGCTCTTGAAGAATGGCGTTACCTTTTGGAGGGAGCTTCTCACCCAATTCTTATCTTCACAGATCACAAGAATCTTGAGTATTTGAAGACAGCTAAACGCCTAAGACCTCGGCAGGCAAGATGGGCACTTTTTTTCTCTCGTTTCATGTTTCATATAACCTACCGTTCTGGCTCAAAGAACGGGAAACCAGATGCCTTGTCCCGCATGTTCAGTGATCCAGTTGTATCCTCGGAACCTGATACTATTCTACCAGCCAATAATTTTTTACTTCTTCAGGCGGATCTGATGTTACAAATAAGAAAATATGTGGAAGACCAACCGCCTTCCAAGGACCTGGCTCTTCAACTAAGGGATGGCCTGTACTTCCATAAGAGGCAAATCTTTATCCCAGAACAGTTCAGAGTTGCCGTCCTAGGGCGATGTCATGATCATTCCCTAGCGGGTCACTTTGGGATTCACAAGATGGCTAATTTGAGCTCCCGTACATTCTGGTGGCCAAACTTGATGAACGACTGCAAGAAATATGTAAGATCTTGTATTTCATGCCTTCGGAATAAGACAGACAGAGCCAGAACTTGGGGTCTACTTGAGCCCCTTCCTGTACCTGAGAAACCATGGAGCATGATCTCCATGGATTTTATAGTAGAACTTCCCCCATCTGAAGACTTCACTACCATTTTCGTTGTGGTTGATCGTTTGACCAAAATGGCCACTTTGTACCTCTGCAAGGAACTCCTTCTGCCCCGGAGACTGCCTCAACTTTTATCAAGGAGATTGTAAGGTTGCATGGCATCCCTGACAGCATAGTTTCTGATCGAGGGGTGCAGTTCACTTCTAGATTTTGGAGGGCCTTATGTGAAACTTTGAACATTGAACTCCGCCTCTCCACAGCTTATCACCCACAAACTAATGGACAGACTGAAAGGGTCAATCAAACCCTTGAACAGTACCTACGATGCTTTTCTTCTTTTGCACAGGATGACTGGCTATCACTTCTCCCACTCGCGGAATTTTCATACAATAATTCCACCCATTCGGCAACCAAACATTCACCTTTTTCGCCAATTATGGATACCATCCTTCTTTCTTGCCTGAGCTGCCTATTGATTCTTCTGTACCTGCCGTACAAGACAGGTTGAACTTCCTTAACTCCAACTACCAATTACTGCAGGATACAATCTCCAAGACCCAGGCAGATAATAAAAAGTTCTTCGACAAGAAGAGAAGAGGCAATTTGAATCTTGAACCTTTTCCAGTACCTCGCTGCCCGTCTGCTACCGAACCCGGCCACCCTTGTGATCCTGCACCAGCCTCCTGCTTGGCTTAATGCTGTCTCCAGTGCCTGTGCTAGCTGTCCATCCTACCAGCTTTCCTGAGTCCAGTTCCTTACCAGATGCTCTGCCTGCATCTCCACGTCTGCAACTCAGCTGACAAGTTCTGCACGCAACTACAGGCACTCGTGTAACTCCTCACCCTAGGTCTGTCCCATCCTCAGTGGGGCTTGGGTTGGAGATACAAGGGAGGCCGACCTCGTCATTCCAGACTCCTACCAGGTACGTGACAGTACCAGTCAGCCAGAGATGGAGTCTGGAAGGGAGGCCTCTCCACCGAAGGACATTTACCAAACTATTTCTGCGCTCTCAAATATTGTGCAGAAGTTACAAGAGAATCTTGGTTGCATGGAAGAGCGACTTCCGCATGAGGTGACCGTCGCATCGGCCTGTGCTCCTTTCACCGCCATGGATTCTTCTACTCAAACAGAGTCTGGTCTGTTCCGTGATGCCACTCCCCCTCCGGAACCCAAAGTGCCTATCCCTGAACGGTTTTCTGGAGAACGCAAGAAGTTTCGTACCTTCCGGAATTCCTGTGAACTTTATTTTTCTCTGCTACCCTGAACCTTTGCATTAGAGGACATCAAGGTAGGGTTTATTATTACACTACTACTGAACGAACCACTCTCCTGGGCTCATCACCTTCGGGAACAACATGACCCTGTTCTGACTGCCACGGGTTCATTCTTCTCAGCCATGGCTCAGTTATACACTGACCACTTTTCCCAGCAAACTGCCGAATCCATGCTTGACAAATTACAGCAAGGGCCAAGGCCTGTTGAAGATTACGTAACTGACTTTCGTGTTTGGAGCGCAGATACCCAATGGAATCACTCTGCACTTCGTCACCAGTTCCGTCTAGGACTTTCTGACACCGTAAAAGATGAACTTGCCAGAGTGGGAATACCCGCGTCCCTGGAAGATCTGATAAATTTAACTATTCAGATCGATCGGCGGTTTCGAGAAAGGCAATCGGAAAAATCTAAAGGAACTCTTTCTGTGGTTTCAAGGCCAGCCGCCCCTGCTCCTCTACCTGTTCCTTCCCCCAGAAGGAGGGAACAGCATAAGGCACCTCACAGCAGTTTTCGTAGGTTACCTCTTTCTCCTGCTGAACGTCTACGTCGAGTCCAAGGCAGTCTGTGTCTTTACTGCGGGGAGGTTGGCCACTTCATACGAACTTGTCCGGCAGAGACCTGCAGGGTCTCTTCCCGTCAGCATCTTGTGATGCATCTCCCTGGGAAGGATCAGTCACATGTCTCTCTTCCCATCAAGCTTCAGCTCCCCGAAAAGACGGTTTCAGTACTTGCAATCATAGACTCTGGGGCCTGCAGCTGTTTTGTGGACTCTGCATTTGCTTCTCTTCAGCAGCTGCCCTTGGGTACCAAGAGGCAAGGGTTCCATGTCCATCTGGCTGACGGCTCCGGTATTAAATCAGGCCCGGTTACTCAAGAGACCTTGCCTATTCTCTGCCAGACTTCTTCAGGCCATAGCGAACTCCTCCGTTTGGATGTCATAGCTTCTCCCATGTTTCCCGTTATCCTCGGCATTCCATGGTTGAAGGCACACAACCCTCACGTTGACTGGCTTACCGGAGATATCTCTTTTTCGTCCAACTACTGCCAGACACACTGCCTCTTGGGAGGAACTGTCAACTCCACGTCCCTCCTGGGTATCCACCCTGACCATGAAGCCTCTAAACTGATCCCGGTTGCTTATCACGAATTTCTGGACGTCTTTAATAAAAAGAGTGCAGACACTCTTCCACCTCATAGAACTTACGATTGCCCCATTGAACTTCTACCGGGAGCCGAGATCCCGTTTGGTCGGATTTACCCTCTCTCTGAGCCTGAATTGGAAGCCCTGCGTACCTATATCGACGAGAGCCTTGATAAGCAGTTCATTCGGCCTTCCACTTCACCAGCAGGAGCCGGTATTTTCTTCGTTGAGAAAAAAGACCACACCTTGAGGCCCTGTGTGGACTATCGTGACCTTAACAGGGTCACTGTCAAGAATCGGTACCCTCTTCCTCTGATTCCCGAACTATTCCAGAGGCTGCGAGGGGCACGAGTGTTCTCCAAACTGGACTTGAGGGGTGCCTATAATCTTGTCAGAATCAGGGAGGGAGACGAATGGAAGACGGCCTTCCGGACACGCTTTGGCCACTTTGAGTATTTAGTCATGCCATTCGGGCTCTGCAATGCTCCAGCCACATTCCAGCATCTGGTAAATGATGTTTTTCGGGACTTTCTTGATTTATTCGTCATCGTGTATCTGGATGACATCCTTGTATTCTCTGAAACTTTAGAATCCCATCGGACTCATGTAAAAAAGGTATTAGCTCGATTGCGGGAACACAGACTTTACGTAAAGGCTGAAAAATGTGACTTTGAAAAGCAAGTTGTGCATTTCCTAGGGCTTGTCATCCGTGCCGAGGGAATCTCCATGGACCCTCAGAAAGTCGCTTCTGTCTTGGAATGGCCTGCTCCTACTGACAGAAATGCTGTACAGAAGTTCGTGGGGTTTGCTAACTTTTATAGAAAATTTATTAAGGACTTTTCTGGCATCATCACTCCCATTACTCAGCTAACGAAACAGCATGTTCCCTTTCAAAGGACCCCAGAGGCTCAGACAGCGTTTGAACAGTTGAAAGCCTTATTCACCTCAGCTCCCATCTTGAAACATCCCGATCCCTCCTTAGCTTATGTTTTGGAGGTAGACGCCTCGGAAAATGCAGTTGGGGCTATTATTTCCCAACGCCAAGGTCCCAAATCATTGCTCCACCCTGTGGCCTTCTTCTATAAAAAATTAAATCCTTCCGAAAGGAATTATGATGTTGGTGACCGAGAGCTACTGGCTATCAAGGCCGCTCTTGAAGAATGGCGTTACCTTTTGGAGGGAGCTTCTCACCCAATTCTTATCTTCACAGATCACAAGAATCTTGAGTATTTGAAGACAGCTAAACGCCTAAGACCTCGGCAGGCAAGATGGGCACTTTTTTTCTCTCGTTTCATGTTTCATATAACCTACCGTTCTGGCTCAAAGAACGGGAAACCAGATGCCTTGTCCCGCATGTTCAGTGATCCAGTTGTATCCTCGGAACCTGATACTATTCTACCAGCCAATAATTTTTTACTTCTTCAGGCGGATCTGATGTTACAAATAAGAAAATATGTGGAAGACCAACCGCCTTCCAAGGACCTGGCTCTTCAACTAAGGGATGGCCTGTACTTCCATAAGAGGCAAATCTTTATCCCAGAACAGTTCAGAGTTGCCGTCCTAGGGCGATGTCATGATCATCCCCTAGCGGGTCACTTTGGGATTCACAAGATGGCTAATTTGAGCTCCCGTACATTCTGGTGGCCAAACTTGATGAACGACTGCAAGAAATATGTAAGATCTTGTATTTCATGCCTTCGGAATAAGACAGACAGAGCCAGAACTTGGGGTCTACTTGAGCCCCTTCCTGTACCTGAGAAACCATGGAGCATGATCTCCATGGATTTTATAGTAGAACTTCCCCCATCTGAAGACTTCACTACCATTTTCGTTGTGGTTGATCGTTTGACCAAAATGGCCACTTTGTACCTCTGCAAGGAACTCCTTCTGCCCCGGAGACTGCCTCAACTTTTATCAAGGAGATTGTAAGGTTGCATGGCATCCCTGACAGCATAGTTTCTGATCGAGGGGTGCAGTTCACTTCTAGATTTTGGAGGGCCTTATGTGAAACTTTGAACATTGAACTCCGCCTCTCCACAGCTTATCACCCACAAACTAATGGACAGACTGAAAGGGTCAATCAAACCCTTGAACAGTACCTACGATGCTTTTCTTCTTTTGCACAGGATGACTGGCTATCACTTCTCCCACTCGCGGAATTTTCATACAATAATTCCACCCATTCGGTAACCAATCAGTCACCTTTTTTCGCCAATTATGGATACCATCCTTCTTTCTTGCCTGAGCTGCCTATTGATTCTTCTGTACCTGCCGTACAAGACAGGTTGAACTTACTTAACTCCAACTACCAATTACTGCAGGATACAATCTCCAAGACCCAGGCAGATAATAAAAAGTTCTTCGACAAGAAGAGAAGAGGCAATTTGAATCTTGAACCTTTTCCAGTACCTCGCTGCCCGTCTGCTACCGAACCCGGCCACCCTTGTGATCCTGCACCAGCCTCCTGCTTGGCTTAACGCTGTCTCCAGTGCCTGTGCTAGCTGTCCATCCTACCAGCTTTCCTGAGTCCAGTTCCTTACCAGATGCTCTGCCTGCATCTCCACGTCTGCAACTCAGCTGACAAGTTCTGCACGCAACTACAGGCACTCGTGTAACTCCTCACCCTAGGTCTGTCCCATCCTCAGTGGGGCTTGGGTTGGAGATACAAGGGAGGCCGACCTCGTCATTCCAGACTCCTACCAGGTACGTGACAGTACCAGTCAGCCAGAGATGGAGTCTGGAAGGGAGGCCTCTCCACCGAAGGACATTTACCAAACTATTTCTGCGCTCTCAAATATTGTGCAGAAGTTACAAGAGAATCTTGGTCGCATGGAAGAGCGACTTCCGCATGAGGTGACCGTCGCATCGGCCTGTGCTCCTTTCACCGCCATGGATTCTTCTACTCAAACAGAGTCTGGTCTGTTCCGTGATGCCACTCCCCCTCCGGAACCCAAAGTGCCTATCCCTGAACGGTTTTCTGGAGAACGCAAGAAGTTTCGTACCTTCCGGAATTCCTGTGAACTTTATTTTTCTCTGCTACCCCGAACCTTTGCATTAGAGGACATCAAGGTAGGGTTTATTATTACACTACTACTGAACGAACCACTCTCCTGGGCTCATCACCTTCGGGAACAACATGACCCTGTTCTGACTGCCACGGGTTCATTCTTCTCAGCCATGGCTCAGTTATACACTGACCACTTTTCCCAGCAAACTGCCGAATCCATGCTTGACAAATTACAGCAAGGGCCAAGGCCTGTTGAAGATTACGTAACTGACTTTCGTGTTTGGAGCGCAGATACCCAATGGAATCACTCTGCACTTCGTCACCAGTTCCGTCTAGGACTTTCTGACACCGTAAAAGATGAACTTGCCAGAGTGGGAATACCCGCGTCCCTGGAAGATCTGATAAATTTAACTATTCAGATCGATCGGCGGTTTCGAGAAAGGCAATCGGAAAAATCTAAAGGAACTCTTTCTGTGGTTTCAAGGCCAGCCGCCCCTGCTCCTCTACCTGTTCCTTCCCCCAGAAGGAGGGAACAGCATAAGGCACCTCACAGCAGTTTTCGTAGGTTACCTCTTTCTCCTGCTGAACGTCTACGTCGAGTCCAAGGCAGTCTGTGTCTCTACTGCGGGGAGGTTGGCCACTTCATACGAACTTGTCCGGCAGAGACCTGCAGGGTCTCTTCCCGTCAGCCTCTTGTGATGCATCTCCCTGGGAAGGATCAGTCACATGTCTCTCTTCCCATCAAGCTTCAGCTCCCCGAAAAGACGGTTTCAGTACTTGCAATCATAGACTCTGGGGCCTGCAGCTGTTTTGTGGACTCTGCATTTGTTTCTCTTCAGCAGCTGCCCTTGGGTACCAAGAGGCAAGGGTTCCATGTCCATCTGGCTGACGGCTCCGGTATTAAATCAGGCCCGGTTACTCAAGAGACCTTGCCTATTCTCTGCCAGACTTCTTCAGGCCATAGCGAACTCCTCCGTTTGGATGTCATAGCTTCTCCCATGTTTCCCGTTATCCTCGGCATTCCATGGTTGAAGGCACACAACCCTCACGTTGACTGGCTTACCGGAGATATCTCTTTTTCGTCCAACTACTGCCAGACGCACTGCCTCTTGGGAGGAACTGTCAACTCCACGTCCCTCCTGGGTATCCACCCTGACCATGAAGCCTCTAAACTGATCCCGGTTGCTTATCACGAATTTCTGGACGTCTTTAATAAAAAGAGTGCAGACACTCTTCCACCTCATAGAACTTACGATTGCCCCATTGAACTTCTACCGGGAGCCGAGATCCCGTTTGGTCGGATTTACCCTCTCTCTGAGCCTGAATTGGAAGCCCTGCGTACCTATATCGACGAGAGCCTTGATAAGCAGTTCATTCGGCCTTCCACTTCACCAGCAGGAGCCGGTATTTTCTTCGTTGAGAAAAAAGACCACACCTTGAGGCCCTGTGTGGACTATCGTGACCTTAACAGGGTCACTGTCAAGAATCGGTACCCTCTTCCTCTGATTCCCGAACTATTCCAGAGGCTGCGAGGGGCACGAGTGTTCTCCAAACTGGACTTGAGGGGTGCCTATAATCTTGTCAGAATCAGGGAGGGAGACGAATGGAAGACGGCCTTCCGGACACGCTTTGGCCACTTTGAGTATTTAGTCATGCCATTCGGGCTCTGCAATGCTCCAGCCACATTCCAGCATCTGGTAAATGATGTTTTTCGGGACTTTCTTGATTTATTCGTCATCGTGTATCTGGATGACATCCTTGTATTCTCTGAAACTTTAGAATCCCATCGGACTCATGTAAAAAAGGTATTAGCTCGATTGCGGGAACACCGACTTTACGCAAAGGCTGAAAAATGCGACTTTGAAAAGCAAGTTGTGAATTTCCTAGGGCTTGTCATCTCCGCCGAGGGAATCTCCATGGACCCTCAGAAAGTCACTTCTGTCTTGGAATGGCCTGCTCCTACTGACAGAAAAGCTGTACAGAGGTTCGTGGGGTTTGCTAACGGGAGGCCTCTCCACCGAAGGACATTTACCAAACTATTTCTGCGCTCTCAAATATTGTGCAGAAGTTACAAGAGCGGGTCACTTTGGGATTCACAAGACGGCTAATTTGATCTCCCGTACATTCTGGTGGCCAAACTTGATGAACGACTGCAAGAAATATGTAAGATCTTGTATTTCATGCCTTCGGAATAAGACAGACAGAGCCAGAACTTGGGGTCTACTTGAGCCCCTTCCTGTACCTGAGAAACCATGGAGCATGATCTCCATGGATTTTATAGTAGAACTTCCCCCATCTGAAGACTTCACTACCATTTTCGTTGTGGTTGATCGTTTGACCAAAATGGCCACTTTGTACCTCTGCAAGGAACTCCTTCTGCCCCGGAGACTGCCTCAACTTTTATCAAGGAGATTGTAAGGTTGCATGGCATCCCTGACAGCATAGTTTCTGATCGAGGGGTGCAGTTCACTTCTAGATTTTGGAGGGCCTTATGTGAAACTTTGAACATTGAACTCCGCCTCTCCACAGCTTATCACCCACAAACTAATGGACAGACTGAAAGGGTCAATCAAACCCTTGAACAGTACCTACAATGCTTTTCTTCTTCTGCACAGGATGACTGGCTATCACTTCTCCCACTCGCGGAATTTTCATACAATAATTCCACCCATTCGGCAACCAAACAGTCACCTTTTTTCGCCAATTATGGATACCATCCTTCTTTCTTGCCTGAGCTGCCTATTGATTCTTCTGTACCTGCCGTACAAGACAGGTTGAACTTCCTTAACTCCAACTACCAATTACTGCAGGATACAATCTCCAAGACCCAGGCAGATAATAAAAAGTTCTTCGACAAGAAGAGAAGAGGCAATTTGAATCTTGAACCTGGAGATAAGGTCTGGCTTTCCACAGCGAACTTGAAACTAAGTTGCCCCTCGAGGAAGCTTGGCCCAAGATTTTTGGGGCCTTTTCCAGTACCTCGCTGCCCGTCTGCTACCGAACCCGGCCACCCTTGTGATCCTGCACCAGCCTCGTGCTTGGCTTAACGCTGTCTACAGTGCCTGTGCTAGCTGTCCATCCTACCAGCTTTCCTGAGTCCAGTTCCTTACCAGATGCTCTGCCTGCATCTCCACGTCTGCAACTCAGCTGACAAGTTCTGCATGCAACTACAGGCACTCGTGTAACTCCTCACCCTAGGTCTGTCCCATCCTCAGTGGGGCTTGGGTTGGAGATACATGGGAGGCCGACCTCGTCATTCCAGACTCCTACCAGGTACGTGACAGTACCAGTCAGCCAGAGATGAAGTCTGGAAGGGAGGCCTCTCCACCGAAGGACATTTACCAAACTATTTCTGTGCTCTCAAATATTGTGCAGAAGTTACAAGAGCGGGTCACTTTGGGATTCACAAGACGGCTAATTTGATCTCCCGTACATTCTGGTGGCCAAACTTGATGAACGACTGCAAGAAATATGTAAGATCTTGTATTTCATGCCTTCGGAATAAGACAGACAGAGCCAGAACTTGGGGTCTACTTGAGCCCCTTCCTGTACCTGAGAAACCATGGAGCATGATCTCCATGGATTTTATAGTAGAACTTCCCCCATCTGAAGACTTCACTACCATTTTCGTTGTGGTTGATCGTTTGACCAAAATGGCCCACTTTGTACCTCTGCAAGGAACTCCTTCTGCCCCGGAGACTGCCTCAACTTTTATCAAGGAGATTGTAAGGTTGCATGGCATCCCTGACAGCATAGTTTCTGATCGAGGGGTGCAGTTCACTTCTAGATTTTGGAGGGCCTTATGTGAAACTTTGAACATTGAACTCCGCCTCTCCACAGCTTATCACCCACAAACTAATGGACAGACTGAAAGGGTCAATCAAACCCTTGAACAGTACCTACGATGCTTTTCTTCTTTTGCACAGGATGACTGGCTATCACTTCTCCCACTCGCGGAATTTTCATACAATAATTCCACCCATTCGGCAACCAAACAGTCACCTTTTTTCGCCAATTATGGATACCATCCTTCTTTCTTGCCTGAGCTGCCTATTGATTCTTCTGTACCTGCCGTACAAGACAGGTTGAACTTCCTTAACTCCAACTACCAATTACTGCAGGATACAATCTCCAAGACCCAGGCAGATAATAAAAAGTTCTTCGACAAGAAGAGAAGAGGCAATTTGAATCTTGAACCTTTTCCAGTACCTCGCTGCCCGTCTGCTACCGAACCCGGCCACCCTTGTGATCCTGCACCAGCCTCCTGCTTGGCTTAACGCTGTCTCCAGTGCCTGTGCTAGCTGTCCATCCTACCAGCTTTCCTGAGTCCAGTTCCTTACCAGATGCTCTGCCTGCATCTCCACGTCTGCAACTCAGTTGACAAGTTCTGCACGCAACTACAGGCACTCGTGTAACTCCTCACCCTAGGTCTGTCCCATCCTCAGTGGGGCTTGGGTTGGAGATACAAGGGAGGCCGACCTCGTCATTCCAGACTCCTACCAGGTACGTGACAGTACCAGTCAGCCAGAGATGGAGTCTGGAAGGGAGGCCTCTCCACCGAAGGACATTTACCAAACTATTTCTGCGCTCTCAAATATTGTGCAGAAGTTACAAGAGAATCTTGGTCGCATGGAAGAGCGACTTCCGCATGAGGTGACCGTCGCATCGGCCTGTGTTCCTTTCACCGCCATGGATTCTTCTACTCAAACAGAGTCTGGTCTGTTCCGTGATGCCACTCCCCCTCCGGAACCCAAAGTGCCTATCCCTGAACGGTTTTCTGGAGAACGCAAGAAGTTTCATACCTTCCGGAATTCCTGTGAACTTTATTTTTCTCTGCTACCCCGAACCTTTGCATTAGAGGACATCAAGGTAGGGTTTATTATTACACTACTACTGAACGAACCACTCTCCTGGGCTCATCACCTTCGGGAACAACATGACCCTGTTCTGACTGCCACGGGTTCATTCTTCTCAGCCATGGCTCAGTTATACACTGACCACTTTTCCCAGCAAACTGCCGAATCCATGCTTGACAAATTACAGCAAGGGCCAAGGCCTGTTGAAGATTACGTAACTGACTTTCGTGTTTGGAGCGCAGATACCCAATGGAATCACTCTGCACTTCGTCACCAGTTCCGTCTAGGACTTTCTGACACCGTAAAAGATGAACTTGCCAGAGTGGGAATACCCGCGTCCCTGGAAGATCTGATAAATTTAACTATTCAGATCGATCGGCGGTTTCGAGAAAGGCAATCGGAAAAATCTAAAGGAACTCTTTCTGTGGTTTCAAGGCCAGCCGCCCCTGCTCCTCTACCTGTTCCTTCCCCCAGAAGGAGGGAACAGCATAAGGCACCTCACAGCAGTTTTCGTAGGTTAACTCTTTCTCCTGCTGAACGTCTACGTCGAGTCCAAGGCAGTCTGTGTCTCTACTGCGGGGAGGTTGGCCACTTCATACGAACTTGTCCGGCAGAGACCTGCAGGGTCTCTTCCCGTCAGCCTCTTGTGATGCATCTCCCTGGGAAGGATCAGTCACATGTCTCTCTTCCCATCAAGCTTCAGCTCCCCGAAAAGACGGTTTCAGTACTTGCAATCATAGACTCTGGGGCCTGCAGCTGTTTTGTGGACTCTGCATTTGCTTCTCTTCAGCAGCTGCCCTTGGGTACCAAGAGGCAAGGGTTCCATGTCCATCTGGCTGACGGCTCCGGTATTAAATTAGGCCCGGTTACTCAAGAGACCTTGCCTATTCTCTGCCAGACTTCTTCAGGCCATAGCGAACTCCTCCGTTTGGATGTCATAGCTTCTCCCATGTTTCCCGTTATCCTCGGCATTCCATGGTTGAAGGCACACAACCCTCACGTTGACTGGCTTACCGGAGATATCTCTTTTTCGTCCAACTACTGCCAGACGCACTGCCTCTTGGGAGGAACTGTCAACTCCACGTCCCTCCTGGGTATCCACCCTGACCATGAAGCCTCTAAACTGATCCCTGTTGCTTATCACGAATTTCTGGACGTCTTTAATAAAAAGAGTGCAGACACTCTTCCACCTCATAGAACTTACGATTGCCCCATTGAACTTCTACCGGGAGCCGAGATCCCGTTTGGTCGGATTTACCCTCTCTCTGAGCCTGAATTGGAAGCCCTGCGTACCTATATCGACGAGAGCCTTGATAAGCAGTTCATTCAGCCTTCCACTTCACCAGCAGGAGCCGGTATTTTCTTCGTTGAGAAAAAAGACCACACCTTGAGGCCCTGTGTGGACTATCGTGACCTTAACAGGGTCACTGTCAAGAATCGGTACCCTCTTCCTCTGATTCCCGAACTATTCCAGAGGCTGCGAGGGGCACGAGTGTTCTCCAAACTGGACTTGAGGGGTGCCTATAATCTTGTCAGAATCAGGGAGGGAGACGAATGGAAGACGGCCTTCCGGACACGCTTTGGCCACTTTGAGTATTTAATCATGCCATTCGGGCTCTGCAATGCTCCAGCCACATTCCAGCATCTGGTAAATGATGTTTTTCGGGACTTTCTTGATTTATTCGTCATCGTGTATCTGGATGACATCCTTGTATTCTCTGAAACTTTAGAATCCCATCGGACTCATGTAAAAAAGGTATTAGCTCGATTGCGGGAACACAGACTTTACGTAAAGGCTGAAAAATGCGACTTTGAAAAGCAAGTTGTGCATTTCCTAGGGCTTGTCATCTCCGCCGAGGGAATCTCCATGGACCCTCAGAAAGTCGCTTCTGTCTTGGAATGGCCTGCTCCTACTGACAGAAAAGCTGTACAGAAGTTCGTGGGGTTTGCTAACTTTTATAGAAAATTTATTAAGGACTTTTCTGGCATCATCACTCCCATTACTCAGCTAACGAAACAGCATGTTCCCTTTCGATGGACCCCAGAGGCTCAGACAGCGTTTGAACAGTTGAAAGCCTTATTCACCTCAGCTCCCATCTTGAAACATCCCGATCCCTCCTTAGCTTATGTTTTGGAGGTAGACGCCTCGGAAAATGCAGTTGGGGCTATTATTTCCCAACGCCAAGGTCCCAATCATTGCTCCACCCTGTGGCCTTCTTCTATAAAAAATTAAATCCTTCCGAAAGGAATTATGATGTTGGTGACCGAGAGCTACTGGCTATCAAGGCCGCTCTTGAAGAATGGCGTTACCTTTTGGAGGGAGCTTCTCACCCAATTCTTTTTCTTTTTTTTTTTTCAAATATAAAGTTTTATTGTTTTTTTTAAAGATTAAGACATACATAAAATAAAAGCGGAAACATACATAAAATAATAGCATTACCGTATTAATAGAGTGTAACATAAGAAATTCACACATATTTATCTGGGACAGGGCTGGACATTCATTTGATTTGGACCCCGCTACAAGGAAAACTATAATCCCCGGGCTCTTGGCTATCCGTCCGCGAACCACCTCAGACGTGCAACATTACTCTAGGGTCATTTGAGTAAAGGGTATCGTCCTTCCCCAACTAATCGGAGTCCGATTGCCCTGTCCAAGTCTCCTGACTCCTTTAATAATCAAAAAGACAAGAAGAAGGGAAAAAAAAAAGAAAATAAATTTGAAAAAGGAGAGATAAAGAGAGAAAGAAGAAAAAACTAAAATCACTAGAGGGAAAGAAGAGAGAGAAAAAAAAAAAAAAAAAGGAGCGAGGAAAAGAGAAAGAGCAAATGGGAGAGAGGGGGGGGGAATGGGGAAGGGATGAGAAAAGAAAAAAGGGGGGTGAGGGTGATGAGGGTGAGGGTGACCCGGGGCTGAGAGCGTGTCACCCGTCGCAGTGGCTAGTCGGGCCGTAACCCCTCGCCAGGTTAAGAGTTGAGTAGGGCCGATCCTTCATCAGAGAAAATAAAGATGTTCCAGAGCCTCCATGCCTTAGAATGCTTCTCCTGTTTGTTTTGGGCAGTGAGGATCAAGTCCTCCAATTTTTTGATATCCTCCACTTTGCGCAACCACATCCCCACTGACGGGGGTGAGCTTTTCTTCCAGCGAAGGGGGATGCAGGATTTGGCTGCGTTCAGCAAGTGCCGAATGATTGACTTTGTGTAGCACCGTGCCGGTATTGAGGAGGCGTGAAGCAAGAAGAAGGCGGGGTCGTCGCAAAGTACATGGTCGGTAAATTTCTGTGTGATAGTTCTAACTGCCGTCCAGAATTGATGCAAACGGGGGCATGACCAAAAGATATGCAGAAGCGTTCCCACCTCTGTCTGGCATCTCCAACATTTGTTTGTGGAGGTAGGGAAGTATCTATGCAAGACCTGGGGTGTGTAGTACCACCTGGTTAAAATCTTATAGTTAAGTTCTTGAATTTTTGTACATATCGATGTTTTCAAGGAGAATCTAATTATCATCTGTTTTTGAGTGTCGGTAAATGAGCACTGTAAGTCAGTTTCCCACTTCTGCAAGAAGGGTAAGTCAGGTCGTGTGGGGGGGGAATTCAGTAGCGCATACGTCTTGGATAATACTCGAGGCAATGTCCCCTCGTCTCTGCAGTACTCCTCAAAGGTTGTCAGGTCTCGCTGATATCGTGCCGGGTTTGCTAACGAATGTAGGAAGTAATGTAGGCGAAACGCTTTCCAGAACGGAAGTTGGAAGTGACCCGCCTCGCTAGTCAGGGCTTGAATCGAGGGCCACTGAGTGCCCTCCAAAAAATGGGAGGCCCGGTCCCTCCCCATCAATGCAAGTGACCTGTACTCCGCTGATTCCAGCCCCGGGGGAAACGCAGGGTTCCCTAATATTGGGTACAGAGGTGAGTCACCCGAGGAGAGGTGTGTCGATAGTAAATTTGTCGCCCCTACACGAAGAGTGGTGCCAATAACAGGATGGGAAGTCAAGGCTGGGGGAAGCCGGTCGAAGCACCAAGTGGCGCCCCTCAATGGTATCATTGTTTGGGCTTGTTCCAGTTGAACCCAGAGTTTAGATGTCCTGTGTCGGTTCCAGTCTATGATTCTGCCTAGATGCACTGCCCCGTAATAATTACGTAGATCTGGCAGGGCCAGTCCTCCCAAGTGTTTCGGTAGTGTCAGAAGGCGTCTACGTAGCCTGGGTTTGGAGTTGGCCCATATAAAGTTAATGAAGAGGGAATTAACCTGTTTAAAGTACAGGGGTGCAATCCTGATTGGGAGAGCCTGGAACAAGTACAAGAACTTGGGTAGGATGGACATCTTAATAAGGTTGCACCTCCCGAACCAGGAGTGCAATCCCCTGGTCCACTCCTGTAGCAGCAGCCGGGCCTTGGTCAATAAAGGTAGGAAGTTAAGGTCAAAGGTGCGCTGCAAATCGCCCGGGATCTGAGTACCTAGGTACGTCAGAGATCCGTCCGACCATTTAAATCTAAACTGGGATTTCAGTGCGTTCAGCCTATCGAGAGGAACGTTAACCCCCATTGCCATTGATTTGTCAAAATTAATCTTGAGATTGGAGAGGTTTCCATATCTATCGAACTCCCGGAGCAGGTTCGGAATGGACACTACCGGGTTAGTCAAGGAGAACAGTAAATCATCAGCATACGCCGAGATTTTGAATTGCGTCTCGTTCACGTTGACCCCCGTAATGTCGGGGTTCGCCCGTACCGTGCACAGGAGTGGTTCTAATGTCAACGCGAAGAGCATGGGTGAGAGCGGGCACCCCTGTCTAGTTCCGTTCGTGATAGGGAAAGTTTCTGACAGGATACCGTTGGCTTTGACCTGGGCCGTGGGCTTGGAGTAAATACTGGAAATCCAATTGAGCATTTTAGGCCCCAAGCCAATCTGTTTAAGGACAGAGAACATAAAGGTCCAATTGACTCGGTCAAACGCCTTCTCAGCATCTGTGCTGAGGAAGACGCATGGAGTCTTTGACGTGGCCGCTATGTGGACCAAGTTGAGTACTTTGATGGTATTATCTCTAGCCTCACGGGCCGGAATGAAGCCCACTTGGTCCAAGTGAATAATATCCGGCATAAATTGGGTCAATCTGTTGGCTAGGATTTTAGTGAAAAGCTTGAGGTCAGTATTTAATAGGGAGATGGGCCTGTAACTGCCGCACGCGGTTGGGTCTTTACCTTCTTTAAGAATAAGGGAGACATGTGCTCGTAAAGTATCTCTAGGGAAGGAGCCCCCCTCCCCAAGGGTGTTGAACATCCTCACCATGTAAGGCCCCAACAGCGGAAGGAGGGATTCGTAGTACTGCAAGGTGAACCCGTCGGGACCCGGTGCCCTGCCGGGCTTCGTCCCTCCCAACGCCCGTTTCAGTTCTTCAACATTAATGGGGTCGTCTAAGATCGTTCCCGTCGTCGTAGGGAGTTGAGGCAGTTGTGAGGTGGCTATATAGTCTTCTATCGTCACGTCCGTAGGGGTTCTAGGCGAGAGGTTATAAAGAGAAGAGTAGAAATTCCTAAACTCCTGTGCTATGTGTGTCGGCATGGTTTTCCTTTGTCCCGAGGGAGATATTATGTGGGGTATAAATGTTTTAAGTCTTTGACTCCTGACCGCTCTAGCGAGAAGCTTTCTCACCCAATTCTTATCTTCACAGATCACAAGAATCTTGAGTATTTGAAGACAGCTAAACGCCTAAGACCTCGGCAGGCAAGATGGGCACTTTTTTTCTCTCGTTTCATGTTTCATATAACCTACCGTCCTGGCTCAAAGAACGGGAAACCAGATGCCTTGTCCCGCATGTTCAGTGATCCAGTTGTATCCTCGGAACCTGATACTATTCTACCAGCCAATAATTTTTTACTTCTTCAGGCGGATCTGATGTTACAAATAAGAAAATATGTGGAAGACCAACCGCCTTCCAAGGACCTGGCTCTTCAACTAAGGGATGGCCTGTACTTCCATAAGAGGCAAATCTTTATCCCAGAACAGTTCAGAGTTGCCGTCCTAGGGCGATGTCATGATCATCCCCTAGCGGGTCACTTTGGGATTCACAAGACGGCTAATTTGATCTCCCGTACATTCTGGTGGCCAAACTTGATGAACGACTGCAAGAAATATGTAAGATCTTGTATTTCATGCCTTCGGAATAAGACAGACAGAGCCAGAACTTGGGGTCTACTTGAGCCCCTTCCTGTACCTGAGAAACCATGGAGCATGATCTCCATGGATTTTATAGTAGAACTTCCCCCATCTGAAGACTTCACTACCATTTTCGTTGTGGTTGATCGTTTGAAAAAAATGGCCCACTTTGTACCTCTGCAAGGAACTCCTGCTTCCCCGGAGACTGCCTCAACTTTTAGCAAGGAGATTGTAAGGTTGCATGGCATCCCTGACAGCATAGTTTCTGATCGAGGGGTGCAGTTCACTTCTAGATTTTGGAGGGCCTTATGTGAAACTTTGAACATTGAACTCCGCCTCTCCACAGCTTATCACCCACAAACTAATGCACAGACTGAAAGGGTCAATCAAACCCTTGAACAGTACCTACGATGCTTTTCTTCTTTTGCACAGGATGACTGGCTATCACTTCTCCCACTCGCGGAATTTTCATACAATAATTCCACCCATTCGGCAACCAAACAGTCACCTTTTTTCGCCAATTATGGATACCATCCTTCTTTCTTGCCTGAGCTGCCTATTGATTCTTCTGTACCTGCCGTACAAGACAGGTTGAACTTCCTTAACTCCAACTACCAATTACTGCAGGATACAATCTCCAAGACCCAGGCAGATAATAAAAAGTTCTTCGACAAGAAGAGAAGAGGCAATTTGAATCTTGAACCTGGAGATAAGGTCTGGCTTTCCACAGCGAACTTGAAACTAAGTTGCCCCTCGAGGAAGCTTGGCCCAAGATTTTTGGGGCCTTTTCCAGTACCTCGCTGCCCGTCTGCTACCGAACCCGGCCACCCTTGTGATCCTGCACCAGCCTCCTGCTTGGCTTAACGCTGTCTCCAGTGCCTGTGCTAGCTGTCCATCCTACCAGCTTTCCTGAGTCCAGTTCCTTACCAGATGCTCTGCCTGCATCTCCACGTCTGCAACTCAGCTGACAAGTTCTGAACGCAACTACAGGCACTCGTGTAACTCCTCACCCTAGGTCTGTCCCATCCTCAGTGGGGCTTGGGTTGGAGATACAAGGGAGGCCGACCTCGTCATTCCAGAATCCTACCAGGTCACTGTCGAGAATCGGTACCCTCTTCCTCTAAATCCCGAACTATTCCAGAGGCTGCGAGGGGCACAAGTGTTCTCCTAACTGGACTTGAGGGGTGCCTTTAATCTTGTCAGAATCAGGGAGGGAGACGAATGGAAGACGGCCTTCCGGACACGCTTTGGCCACTTTGAGTATTTAGTCATGCCATTCGGGCTCTGCAATGCTCCAGCCACATTCCAGCATCTGGTAAACGATGTTTTTCGGGACTTTCTTGATTTATTCGTCATCGTGTATCTGGATGACATCCTTGTATTCTCTGAAACTTTAGAATCCCATCGGACTCATGTAAAAAAGGTATTAGCTCGATTGCGGGAACACCGACTTTACGCAAAGGCTGAAAAATGCGACTTTGAAAAGCAAGTTGTGCATTTCCTAGGGCTTGTCATCTCCGCCGAGGGAATCTCCATGGACCCTCAGAAAGTCGCTTCTGTCTTGGAATGGCCTGCTCCTACTGACAGAAAAGCTGTACAGAGGTTCGTGGGGTTTGCTAACTTTTATAGAAAATTTATTAAGGACTTTTCTGGCATCATCACTCCCATTACTCAGCTAACGAAACAACATGTTCCCTTTCGATGGACCCCAGAGGCTCAGACAGCGTTTGAACAGTTGAAAGCCTTATTCACCTCAGCTCCCATCTTGAAACATCCCGATCCCTCCTTAGCTTATGTTTTGGAGGTAGACGCCTCGGAAAATGCAGTTGGGGCTATTATTTCCCAACGCCAAGGGCCCAAATCATTGCTCCACCCTGTGGCCTTCTTCTCTAAAAAATTAAATCCTTCCGAAAGGAATTATGATGTTGGTGACCGAGAGCTACTGGCTATTAAGGCTGCTCTTGAAGAATGGCGTTACCTTTTGGAGGGAGCTTCTCACCCAATTCTTATCTTCACAGATCACAAGAATCTTGAGTATTTGAAGACAGCTAAACGCCTAAGACCTCGGCAGGCAAAATGGGCACTTTTTTCTCTCCTTTCATGTTTCATATAACCTACCGTCATGGCTCAAAGAACGGGAAACTAGATGCCTTGTCCCGCATGTTCAGTGATCCAGTTGTATCCTCGGAACCTGATACTATTCTACCAGCCAAGAATTTTTTACTTCTTCAGGCGGATCTGATGTCACAAATAAGAAAATATGTGGAAGACCAACCGCCTTCCAAGGACCTGGCTCTTCAACTAAGGGATGGCCTGTACTTCCCTAAGAGGCAAATCTTTATCCCAGAACAGTTCAGAGTTGCCGTCCTAGGGCGATGTCATGATCATCCCCTAGCGGGTCACTTTGGGATTCACAAGACGGCTAATTCGATCTCCCGTACATTCTGGTGGCCAAACTTGATGAACGACTGCAAGAAATATGTAAGATCTTGTATTTCATGCCTTCGGAATAAGACAGACAGAGCCAGAACTTGGGGTCTACTTGAGCCCCTTCCTGTACCTGAGAAACCATGGAGCATGATCTCCATGGATTTTATAGTAGAACTTCCCCCATCTGAAGACTTCACTACCATTTTCATTGTGGTTGATCGTTTGACCAAAATGGCCACTTTGTACCTCTGCAAGGAACTCCTTCTGCCCCGGAGACTGCCTCAACTTTTATCAAGGAGATTGTAAGGTTGCATGGCATCCCTGACAGCATAGTTTCTGATCGAGGGGTGCAGTTCACTTCTAGATTTTGGAGGGCCTTATGTGAAACTTTGAACATTGAACTCCGCCTCTCCACAGCTTATCACCCACAAACTAATGGACAGACTGAAAGGGTCAATCAAACCCTTGAACAGTACCTACGATGCTTTTCTTCTTTTGCACAGGATGACTGGCTATCACTTCTCCCACTCGCGGAATTTTCATACAATAATTCCACCCATTCGGTAACCAAACAGTCACCTTTTTTCACCAATTATGGATACCATCCTTCTTTCTTGCCTGAGCTGCCTATTGATTCTTCTGTACCTGCCGTACAAGACAGGTTGAACTTCCTTAACTCCAACTACCAATTACTGCAGGATACAATCTCCAAGACCCAGGCAGATAATAAAAAGTTCTTCGACAAGAAGAGAAGAGGCAATTTGAATCTTGAACCTTTTCCAGTACCTCGCTGCCCGTCTGCTACCGAACCCGGCCACCCTTGTGATCCTGCACCAGCCTCCTGCTTGGCTTAACGCTGTCTCCAGTGCCTGTGCTAGCTGTCCATCCTACCAGCTTTCCTGAGTCCAGTTCCTTACCAGATGCTCTGCCTGCATCTCCACGTCTGCAACTCAGCTGACAAGTTCTGCACGCAACTACAGGCACTCGTGTAACTCCTCACCCTAGGTCTGTCCCATCCTCAGTGGGGCTTGGGTTGGAGATACAAGGGAGGCCGACCTCGTCATTCCAGACTCCTACCAGGTACGTGACAGTACCAGTCAGCCAGAGATGGAGTCTGGAAGGGAGGCCTCTCCACCGAAGGACATTTACCAAACTATTTCTGCGCTCTCAAATATTGTGCAGAAGTTACAAGAGAATCTTGGTCGCATGGAAGAGCGACTTCCGCATGAGGTGACCGTCGCATCGGCCTGTGCTCCTTTCACCGCCATGGATTCTTCTACTCAAACAGAGTCTGGTCTGTTCCGTGATGCCACTCCCCCTCCGGAACCCAAAGTGCCTATCCCTGAACGGTTTTCTGGAGAACGCAAGAAGTTTCGTACCTTCCGGAATTCCTGTGAACTTTATTTTTCTCTGCTACCCCGAACCTTTGCATTAGAGGACATCAAGGTAGGGTTTATTATTACACTACTACTGAACGAACCACTCTCCTGGGCTCATCACCTTCGGGAACAACATGACCCTGTTCTGACTGCCACGGGTTCATTCTTCTCAGCCATGGCTCAGTTATACACTGACCACTTTTCCCAGCAAACTGCCGAATCCATGCTTGACAAATTACAGCAAGGGCCAAGGCCTGTTGAAGATTACGTAACTGACTTTCGTGTTTGGAGCGCAGATACCCAATGGAATCACTCTGCACTTCGTCACCAGTTCCGTCTAGGACTTTCTGACACCGTAAAAGATGAACTTGCCAGAGTGGGAATACCCGCGTCCCTGGAAGATCTGATAAATTTAACTATTCAGATCGATCGGCGGTTTCGAGAAAGGCAATCGGAAAAATCTAAAGGAACTCTTTCTGTGGTTTCAAGGCCAGCCGCCCCTGCTCCTCTACCTGTTCCTTCCCCCAGAAGGAGGGAACAGCATAAGGCACCTCACAGCAGTTTTCGTAGGTTACCTCTTTCTCCTGCTGAACGTCTACGTCGAGTCCAAGGCAGTCTGTGTCTCTACTGCGGGGAGGTTGGCCACTTCATACGAACTTGTCCGGCAGAGACTTGCAGGGTCTCTTCCCGTCAGCCTCTTGTGATGCATCTCCCTGGGAAGGATCTGTCACATGTCTCTCTTCCCATCAAGCTTCAGCTCCCCGAAAAGACGGTTTCAGTACTTGCAATCATAGACTCTGGGGCCTGCAGCTGTTTTGTGGACTCTGCATTTGTTTCTCTTCAGCAGCTGCCCTTGGGTACCAAGAGGCAAGGGTTCCATGTCCATCTGGCTGACGGCTCCGTTATTAAATCAGGCCCGGTTACTCAAGAGACCTTGCCTATTCTCTGCCAGACTTCTTCAGGCCATAGCGAACTCCTCTGTTTGGATGTCATAGCTTCTCCCATGTTTCCCGTTATCCTCGGCATTCCATGGTTGAAGGCACACAACCCTCACGTTGACTGGCTTACCGGAGATATCTCTTTTTCGTCCAACTACTGCCAGACGCACTGCCTCTTGGGAGGAACTGTCAACTCCACGTCCCTCCTGGGTATCCACCCTGACCATGAAGCCTCTAAACTGATCCCGGTTGCTTATCACGAATTTCTGAACGTCTTTAATAAAAAGAGTGCAGACACTCTTCCACCTCATAGAACTTACGATTGCCCCATTGAACTTCTACCGGGAGCCGAGATCCCGTTTGGTCGGATTTACCCTCTCTCTGAGCCTGAATTGGAAGCCCTGCGTACCTATATCGACGAGAGCCTTGATAAGCAGTTCATTCGGCCTTCCACTTCACCAGCAGGAGCCGGTATTTTCTTCGTTGAGAAAAAAGACCACACCTTGAGGCCCTGTGTGGACTATCGTGACCTTAACAGGGTCACTGTCAAGAATCGGTACCCTCTTCCTCTGATTCCCGAACTAATCCAGAGGCTGCGAGGGGCACGAGTGTTCTCCAAACTGGACTTGAGGGGTGCCTATAATCTTGTCAGAATCAGGGAGGGAGACGAATGGAAGACGGCCTTCCGGACACGCTTTGGCCACTTTGAGTATTTAGTCATGCCATTCGGGCTCTGCAATGCTCCAGCCACATTCCAGCATCTGGTAAATGATGTTTTTCGGGACTTTCTTGATTTATTCATCATCGTGTATCTGGATGACATCCTTGTATTCTCTGAAACTTTAGAATCCCATCGGACTCATGTAAAAAAGGTATTAGCTCGATTGCGGGAACACCGACTTTACGCAAAGGCTGAAAAATGCGACTTTGAAAAGCAAGTTGTGAATTTCCTAGGGCTTGTCATCTCCGCCGAGGGAATCTCCATGGACCCTCAGAAAGTCGCTTCTGTCTTGGAATGGCCTGCTCCTACTGACAGAAAAGCTGTACAGAGGTTCGTGGGGTTTGCTAACGGGAGGCCTCTCCACCGAAGGACATTTACGAAACTATTTCTGCGCTCTCAAATATTGTGCAGAAGTTACAAGAGCGGGTCACTTTGGGATTCACAAGACGGCTAATTTGATCTCCCGTACATTCTGGTGGCCAAACTTGATGAACGACTGCAAGAAATATGTAAGATCTTGTATTTCATGCCTTCGGAATAAGACAGACAGAGCCAGAACTTGGGGTCTACTTGAGCCCCTTCCTGTACCTGAGAAACCATGGAGCATGATCTCCATGGATTTTATAGTAGAACTTCCCCCATCTGAAGACTTCACTACCATTTTCGTTCTGGTTGATCGTTTGACCAAAATGGCCCACTTTGTACCTCTGCAAGGAACTCCTTCTGCCCCGGAGACTGCCTCAACTTTTATCAAGGAGATTGTAAGGTTGCATGGCATCCCTGACAGCATAGTTTCTGATCGAGGGGTGCAGTTCACTTCTAGATTTTGGAGGGCCTTATTTGAAACTTTGAACATTGAACTCCGCCTCTCCACAGCTTATCACCCACAAACTAATGGACAGACTGAAAGAGTCAATCAAACCCTTGAACAGTACCTACGATGCTTTTCTTCTATTGCACAGAATGACTGGCTATCACTTCTCCCACTCGCGGAATTTTCATACAATAATTCCACCCATTCGGCAACCAAACAGTCACCTTTTTTCGCCAATTATGGATACCATCCTTCTTTCTTGCCTGAGCTGCCTATTGATTCTTCTGTACCTGCCGTACAAGACAGGTTGAACTTCCTTAACTCCAACTACCAATTACTGCAGGGACGGTCACCTCATGCGGAAGTCGCTCTTCCATGCGACCAAGATTCTCTTGTAACTTCTGCACAATATTTGAGAGCGCAGAAATAGTTTGGTAAATGTCCTTCGGTGGAGAGGCCTCCCTTCCAGACTCCATCTCTGGCTGACTGGTACTGTCACGTACCTGGTAGGAGTCTGGAATGACGAGGTCGGCCTCCCTTGTATCTCCAACCCAAGCCCCACTGAGGATGGGACAGACCTAGGGTGAGGAGTTACACAAGTGCCTGTAGTTGCGTGCAGAACTTGTCAGCTGAGTTGCAGACGTGGAGATGCAGGCAGAGCATCTGGTAAGAAACTGGACTCAGGAAAGCTGGTAGGATGGACAGCTAGCACAGGCACTGGAGACAGCGTTAAGCCAAGCAGGAGGCTGGTGCAGGATCACAAGGGTGGCCGGGTTCGGTAGCAGACGGGCAGCGAGGTACTGGAAAAGGTTCAAGATTCAAATTGCCTCTTCTCTTCTTGTCGAAGAACTTTTTATTATCTGCCTGGGTCTTGGAGATTGTATCCTGCAGTAATTGGTAGTTGGAGTTAAGGAAGTTCAACCTGTCTTGTACGGCAGGTACAGAAGAATCAATAGGCAGCTCAGGCAAGAAAGAAGGATGGTATCCATAATTGGCGAAAAAAGGTGACTGTTTGGTTGCCGAATGGGTGGAATTATTGTATGAAAATTCCGCGAGTGGGAGAAGTGATAGCCAGTCATCCTGTGCAAAAGAAGAAAAGCATCGTAGGTACTGTTCAAGGGTTTGATTGACCCTTTCAGTCTGTCCATTAGTTTGTGGGTGATAAGCTGTGGAGAGGCGGAGTTCAATGTTCAAAGTTTCACATAAGACCCTCCAAAATCTAGAAGTGAACTGCACCCCTCGATCAGAAACTATGCTGTCAGGGATGCCATGCAACCTTACAATCTCCTTGATAAAAGTTGAGGCAGTCTCCGGGGCAGAAGGAGTTCCTTGCAGAGGTACAAAGTGGGCCATTTTGGTCAAACGATCAACCACAACGAAAATGGTAGTGAAGTCTTCAGATGGGGGAAGTTCTACTATAAAATCCATGGAGATCATGCTCCATGGTTTCTCAGGTACAGGAAGGGGCTCAAGTAGACCCCAAGTTCTGGCTCTGTCTGTCTTATTCCGAAGTCATGAAATACAAGATCTTACATATTTCTTGCAGTCGTTCATCAAATTTGGCCACCAGAATGTACGGGAGATCAAATTAGCCGTCTTGTGAATCCCAAAGTGACCCGCTCTTGTAACTTCTGCACAATATTTGAGAGCGCAGAAATAGTTTGGTAAATGTCCTTCGGTGGAGAGGCCTCCCTTCCAGACTCCATCTCTGGCTGACTGGTACTGTCACGTACCTGGTAGGAGTCTGGAATGACGAGGTCGGCCTCCCTTGTATCTCCAACCCAAGCCCCACTGAGGATGGGACAGACCTAGGGTGAGGAGTTACACGAGTGCCTGTAGTTGCGTGCAGAACTTGTCAGCTGAGTTGCAGACGTGGAGATGCAGGCAGAGCATCTGATAAGGAACTGGACTCAGGAAAGCTGGTAGGATGGACAGCTAGCACAGGCACTGGAGACAGCGTTAAGCCAAGCAGGAGGCTGGTGCAGGATCACAAGGGTGGCCGGGTTCGGTAGCAGACGGGCAGCGAGGTACTGGAAAAGGTTCAAGATTCAAATTGCCTCTTCTCTTCTTGTCGAAGAACTTTTTATTATCTGCCTGGGTCTTGGAGATTGTATCCTGCAGTAAATGGTAGTTGGAGTTAAGGAAGTTCAACCTGTCTTGTACGGCAGGTACAGAAGAATCAATACGCAGCTCAGGCAAGAAAGAAGGATGGTATCCATAATTGGCGAAAAGAGGTGACTGTTTGGTTGCCGAATGGGTGGAATTATTGTATGAAAATTCCGCGAGTGGGAGAAGTGATAGCCAGTCATCCTGTGCAAAAGAAGAAAAGCATCGTAGGTACTGTTCAAGGGTTTGATTGACCCTTTCAGTCTGTCCATTAGTTTGTGGGTGATAAGCTGTGGAGAGGCGGAGTTCAATGTTCAAAGTTTCACATAAGGCCCTCCAACATCTAGAAGTGAACTGCACCCCTCGATCAGAAACTATGCTGTCAGGGATGCCATGCAACCTTACAATCTCCTTGATAAAAGTTGAGGCAGTCTCCGGGCAGAAGGAGTTCCTTGCAGAGGTACAAAGTGGGCCATTTTGGTCAAACGATCAACCACAACGAAAATGGTAGTGAAGTCTTCAGATGGGGGAAGTTCTACTATAAAATCCATGGAGATCATGCTCCATGGTTTCTCAGGTACAGGAAGGGGCTCAAGTAGACCCCAAGTTCTGGCTCTGTCTGTCTTATTCCGAAGGCATGAAATACAAGATCTTACATATTTCTTGCAGTCGTTCATCAAGTTTGGCCACCAGAATGTACGGGAGATCAAATTAGCCGTCTTGTGAATCCCAAAGTGACCCGCTAGGGGATGATCATGACATCGCCCTAGGACGGCAACTCTGAACTGTTCTGGGACCTGCAGTAATTGGTAGTTGGAGTTAAGGAAGTTCAACCTGTCTTGTACGGCAGGTACAGAAGAATCAATAGGCAGCTCAGGCAAGAAAGAAGGATGGTATCCATAACTGGCGAAAAAAGGTGACTGTTTGGTTACCGAATGGGTGTAATTATTGTATGAAAATTCCGCGAGTGGGAGAAGTGAAAGCCAGTCATCCTGTGCAATAGAAGAAAAGCATCGTAGGTACTGTTCAAGGGTTTGATTGACCCTTTCAGTCTGTCCATTAGTTTGTGGGTGATAAGCTGTGGAGAGGCGGAGTTCAATGTTCAAAGTTTCACATAAGGCCCTCCAAAATCTAAAAGTGAACTGCACCCCTCGATCAGAAACTATGCTGTCAGGGATGCCATGCAACCTTACAATCTCCTTGATAAAAGTTGAGGCAGTCTCCGGGGCAGAAGGAGTTCCTTGCAGAGGTACAAAGTGGGCCATTTTGGTCAAACGATCAACCACAACGAAAATGGTAGTAAAGTCTTCAGATGGGGGAAGTTCTACTATAAAATCCATGGAGATCATGCTCCATGGTTTCTCAGGTACAGGAAGGGGCTCAAGTAGACCCCAAGTTCTGGCTCTGTCTGTCTTATTCCGAAGGCATGAAATACAAGATCTTACATATTTCTTGCAGTCGTTCATCAAGTTTGGCCACCAGAATGTACGGGAGATCGAATTAGCCGTCTTGTGAATCCCAAAGTGACCCGCTAGGGGATGATCATGACATCGCCCTAGGACGGCAACTCTGAACTGTTCTGGGATAAAGATTTGCCTCTTAGGGAAGTACAGGCCATCCCTTAGTTGAAGAGCCAGGTCCTTGGAAGGCGGTTGGTCTTCCACATATTTTCTTATTTGTGACATCAGATCCGCCTGAAGAAGTAAAAAATTCTTGGCTGGTAGAATAGTATCAGGTTCCGAGGATACAACTGGATCACTGAACATGCGGGACAAGGCATCTGGTTTCCCGTTCTTTGAGCCATGACGGTAGGTTATATGAAACATGAAACGGGAGAAAAAAAGTGCCCATTTTGCCTGCCGAGGTCTTAGGCGTTTAGCTGTCTTCAAATACTCAAGATTCTTGTGATCTGTGAAGATAAGAATTGGGTGAGAAGCTCCCTCCAAAAGGTAACGCCATTCTTCAAGAGCAGCCTTAATAGCCAGTAGCTCTCGGTCACCAACATCATAATTCCTTTCGGAAGGATTTAATTTTTTAGAGAAGAAGGCCACAGGGTGGAGCAATGATTTGGGCCCTTGGCGTTGGGAAATAATAGCCCCAACTGCATTTTCCGAGGCATCTACCTCCAAAACATAAGCTAAGGAGGGATCGGGATGTTTCAAGATGGGAGCTGAGGTGAATAAGGCTTTCAACTGTTCAAACGCTGTCTGAGCCTCTGGGGTCCATCGAAAGGGAACATGCTGTTTCGTTAGCTGAGTAATGGGAGTGATGATGCCAGAAAAGTCCTTAATAAATTTTCTATAAAAGTTAGCAAACCCCACGAACCTCTGTACAGCTTTTCTGTCAGTAGGAGCAGGCCATTCCAAGACAGAAGCGACTTTCTGAGGGTCCATGGAGATTCCCTCGGCGGAGATGACAAGCCCTAGGAAATGCACAACTTGCTTTTCAAAGTCGCATTTTTCAGCCTTTGCGTAAAGTCGGTGTTCCCGCAATCGAGCTAATACCTTTTTTACATGAGTCCGATGGGATTCTAAAGTTTCAGAGAATACAAGGATGTCATCCAGATACACGATGACGAATGAATCAAGAAAGTCCCGAAAAACATCGTTTACCAGATGCTGGAATGTGGCTGGAGCATTGCAGAGCCCGAATGGCATGACTAAATACTCAAAGTGGCCAAAGCGTGTCCGGAAGGCCGTCTTCCATTCGTCTCCCTCCCTGATTCTGACAAGATTAAAGGCACCCCTCAAGTCCAGTTAGGAGAACACTCGTGCCCCTCGTAGCCTCTGGAATAGTTCGGGAATCAGAGGAAGAGGGTACCGATTCTCGACAGTGACCTGGTAGGATTCTGGAATGACGAGGTCGGCCTCCCTTGTATCTCCAACCCAAGCCCCACTGAGGATGGGACAGACCTAGGGTGAGGAGTTACACGAGTGCCTGTAGTTGCGTTCAGAACTTGTCAGCTGAGTTGCAGACGTGGAGATGCAGGCAGAGCATCTGGTAAGGAACTGGACTCAGGAAAGCTGGTAGGATGGACAGCTAGCACAGGCACTGGAGACAGCGTTAAGCCAAGCAGGAGGCTGGTGCAGGATCACAAGGGTGGCCGGGTTCGGTAGCAGACGGGCAGCGAGGTACTGGAAAAGGCCCCAAAAATCTTGGGCCAAGCTTCCTCGAGGGGCAACTTAGTTTCAAGTTCGCTGTGGAAAGCCAGACCTTATCTCCAGGTTCCAGATTCAAATTGCCTCTTCTCTTCTTGTCGAAGAACTTTTTATTATCTGCCTGGGTCTTGGAGATTGTATCCTGCAGTAATTGGTAGTTGGAGTTAAGGAAGTTCAACCTGTCTTGTACGGCAGGTACAGAAGAATCAATAGGCAGCTCAGGCAAGAAAGAAGGATGGTATCCATAATTGGCGAAAAAAGGTGACTGTTTGGTTGCCGAATGGGTGGAATTATTGTATGAAAATTCCGCGAGTGGGAGAAGTGATAGCCAGTCATCCTGTGCAAAAGAAGAAAAGCATCGTAGGTACTGTTCAAGGGTTTGATTGACCCTTTCAGTCTGTCCATTAGTTTGTGGGTGATAAGCTGTGGAGAGGCGGGGTTCAATGTTCAAAGTTTCACATAAGGCCCTCCAAAATCTAGAAGTGAACTGCACCCCTCGGTCAGAAACTATGCTGTCAGGGATGCCATGCAACCTTACAATCTCCTTGCTAAAAGTTGAGGCAGTCTCCGGGGCAGCAGGAGTTCCTTGCAGAGGTACAAAGTGGGCCATTTTGGTCAAACGATCAACCACAACGAAAATGGTAGTGAAGTCTTCAGATGGGGGAAGTTCTACTATAAAATCCATGGAGATCATGCTCCATGGTTTCTCAGGTACAGGAAGGGGCTCAAGTAGATCCCAAGTTCTGGCTCTGTCTGTCTTATTCCGAAGGCATGAAATACAAGATCTTACATATTTCTTGCAGTCGTTCATCAAGTTTGGCCACCAGAATGTACGGGAGATCAAATTAGCCGTCTTGTGAATCCCAAAGTGACCCGCTAGGGGATGATCATGACATCGCCCTAGGACGGCAACTCTGAACTGTTCTGGGATAAAGATTTGCCTCTTATGGAAGTACAGGCCATCCCTTAGTTGAAGAGCCAGGTCCTTGGAAGGCGGTTGGTCTTCCACATATTTTCTTATTTGTAACATCAGATCCGCCTGAAGAAGTAAAAAATGATTGGCTGGTAGAATTGTATCAGGTTCCGAGGATACAACTGGATCACTGAACATGCGGGACAAGGCATCTGGTTTCCCGTTCTTTGAGCAAGGACGGTAGGTTATATGAAACATGAAACGAGAGAAAAAAAGTGCCCATCTTGCCTGCTGAGGTCTTAGTCGTTTAGCTGTCTTCAAATACTCAAGATTCTTGTGATCTGTGAAGATAAGAATTGGGTGAGAAGCTCCCTCCAAAAGGTAACGCCATTCTTCAAGAGCGGCCTTGATAGCCAGTAGCTCTCGGTCACCAACATCATAATTCCTTTCGGAAGGATTTAATTTTTTATAGAAGAAGGCCACAGGGTGGAGCAATGATTTGGGACCTTGGCATTGGGAAATAATAGCCCCAACTGCATTTTCCGAGGCGTCTACCTCCAAAACATAAGCTAAGGAGGGATCGGGATGTTTCAAGATGGGAGCTGAGGTGAATAAGGCTTTCAACTGTTCAAACGCTGTCTGAGCCTCTGGGGTCCATCGAAAGGGAACATGCTGTTTCGTTAGCTGAGTAATGGGAGTGATGATGCCCGAAAAGTCCTTAATAAATTTTCTATAAAAGTTAGCAAACCCCACGAACTTCTGTACAGCTTTTCTGTCAGTAGGAGCAGGCCATTCCAAGACAGAAGCGACTTTCTGAGGGTCCATGGAGATTCCCTCGGCGGAGATGACAAGCCCTAGGAAATGCACAACTTGCTTTTCAAAGTCGCATTTTTCAGCCTTTACGTAAAGTCTGTGTTCCCGCAATCGAGCTAATACCTTTTTTACATGAGTCCGATGGGATTCTAAAGTTTCAGAGAATACAAGGATGTCATCCAGATACACGATGACGAATAAATCAAGAAAGTCCCGAAAAACATCATTTACCAGATGCTGGAATGTGGCTGGAGCATTGCAGAGCCCGAATGGCATGACTAAATACTCAAAGTGGCCAAAGCGTGTCCGGAAGGCCGTCTTCCATTCGTCTCCCTCCCTGATTCTGACAAGATTATAGGCACCCCTCAAATCCAGTTTGGAGAACACTCGTGCCCCTCGCAGCCTCTGGAATAGTTCGGGAATCAGAGGAAGAGGGTACCGATTCTTGACAGTGACCCTGTTAAGGTCACGATAGTCCACACAGGGCCTCAAGGTGTGGTCTTTTTTCTCAACGAAGAAAATACCGGCTCCTGCTGGTGAAGTGGAAGGCCGAATGAACTGCTTATCAAGGCTCTCGTCGATATAGGTACGCAGGGCTTCCAATTCAGGCTCAGAGAGAGGGTAAATCCGACCAAACGGGATCTCGGCTCCCGGTAGAAGTTCAATGGGGCAATCGTAAGTTCTATGAGGTGGAAGAGTGTCTGCACTCTTTTTAATAAAGACGTCCAGAAATTCGTGATAAGCAACCGGGATCAGTTTAGAGGCTTCATGGTCAGGGTGGATACCCAGGAGGGACGTGGAGTTGACAGTTCCTCCCAAGAGGCAGTGCGTCTGGCAGTAGTTGGACGAAAAAGAGATATCTCCGGTAAGCCAGTCAACGTGAGGGTTGTGTGCCTTCAACCATGGAATGCCGAGGATAACGGGAAACATGGGAGAAGCTATGACATCCAAACGGAGGAGTTCGCTATGGCCTGAAGAAGTCTGGCAGAGAATAGGCAAGGTCTCTTGAGTAACCGGGCCTGATTTAATACCGGAGCCGTCAGCCAGATGGACATGGAACCCTTGCCTCTTGGTACCCAAGGGCAGCTGCTGAAGAGAAGCAAATGCAGAGTCCACAAAACAGCTGCAGGCCCCAGAGTCTATGATTGCAAGTACTGAAACCGTCTTTTTGGGGAGCTGAAGCTTGATGGGAAGAGAGACATGTGACTGATCCTTCCCAGGGAGATGCATCACAAGAGGCTGACGGGAAGAGACCCTGCAGGTCTCTGCCGGACAAGTTCGTATGAAGTGGCCAACCTCCCCGCAGTAGAGACACAGACTGCCTTGGACTCGACGTAGACGTTCAGCAGGAGAAAGAGGTAACCTACGAAAACTGCTGTGAGGTGCCTTATGCTGTTCCCTCCTTCTGGGGGAAGGAACAGGTAGAGGAGCAGGGGCGGCTGGCCTTGAAACCACAGAAAGAGTTCCTTTAGATTTTTCCGATTGCCTTTCTCGAAACCGCCGATCGATCTGAATAGTTAAATTTATCAGATCTTCCAGGGACGCGGGTATTCCCACTCTGGCAAGTTCATCTTTTACGGTGTCAGAAAGTCCTAGACGGAACTGGTGACGAAGTGCAGAGTGATTCCATTGGGTATCTGCGCTCCAAACACGAAAGTCAGTTACGTAATCTTCAACAGGCCTTGGCCCTTGCTGTAATTTGTCAAGCATGGATTCGGCAGTTTGCTGGGAAAAGTGGTCAGTGTATAACTGAGCCATGGCTGAGAAGAATGAACCCGTGGCAGTCAGAACAGGGTCATGTTGTTCCCGAAGGTGATGAGCCCAGGAGAGTGGTTCGTTCAGTAGTAGTGTAATAATAAACCCTACCTTGATGTCCTCTGATGCAAAGGTTCAGGGTAGCAGAGAAAAATAAAGTTCACAGGAATTCCGGAAGGTTCGAAACTTCTTGCGTTCTCCAGAAAACCGTTCAGGGATAGGCACTTTGGGTTCCGGAGGGGGAGTGGCATCACGGAACAGACCAGACTCTGAGTAGAAGAATCCATGGCGGTGAAAAGAGCACAGGCCGATGCGACGGTCACCTCATGCGGAAGTCGCTCTTCCATGCGACCAAGATTCTCTTGTAACTTCTGCACAATATTTGAGAGCGCAGAAATAGTTTGGTAAATGTCCTTCGGTGGAGAGGCCTCCCTTCCAGACTCCATCTCTGGCTGACTGGTACTGTCACGTACCTGGTAGGAGTCTGGAATGACGAGGTCGGCCTCCCTTGTATCTCCAACCCAAGCCCCACTGAGGATGGGACAGACCTAGGGTGAGGAGTTACACGAGTGCCTGTAGTTGCGTGCAGAACTTGTCATCTGAGTTGCAGACGTGGAGATGCAGGCAGAGCATCTGGTAAGGAACTGGACTCAGGAAAGCTGGTAGGATGGACAGCTAGCACAGGCACTGGAGACAGCGTTAAGCCAAGCAGGAGGCTGGTGCAGGATCACAAGGGTGGCCGGGTTCGGTAGCAGACGGGCAGCGAGGTACTGGAAAAGGTTCAAGATTCAAATTGCCTCTTCTCTTCTTGTCGAAGAACTTTTTATTATCTGCCTGGGTCTTGGAGATTGTATCCTGCAGTATTTGGTAGTTGGAGTTAAGGAAGTTCAACCTGTCTTGTACGGCAGGTACAGAAGAATCAATAGGCAGCTCAGGCAAGAAAGAAGGATGGTATCCATAATTGGCGAAAAAAGGTGACTGTTTGGTTGCCGAATGGGTAGAATTATTGTATGAAAATTCCGCGAGTGGGAGAAGTGATAGCCAGTCATCCTGTGCAAAAGAAGAAAAGCATCGTAGGTACTGTTCAAGGGTTTGATTGACCCTTTCAGTCTGTCCATTAGTTTGTGGGTGATAAGCTGTGGAGAGGCGGAGTTCAATGTTCAAAGTTTCACATAAGGCCCTCCAAAATCTAGAAGTGAACTGCACCCCTCGATCAGAAACTATGCTGTCAGGGATGCCATGCAACCTTACAATCTCCTTGATAAAAGTTGAGGCAGTCTCCGGGGCAGAAGAAGTTCCTTGCAGAGGTACAAAGTGGGCCATTTTGGTCAAACGATCAACCACAACGAAAATGGTAGTTAAGTCTTCAGATGGGGGAAGTTCTACTATAAAATCCATGGAGATCATGCTCCATGGTTTCTCAGTTACAGGAAGGGGCTCAAGTAGACCCCAAGTTCTGGCTCTGTCTGTCTTATTCCGAAGGCATGAAATACAAGATCTTACATATTTCTTGCAGTCGTTCATCAAGTTTGGCCACCAGAATGTACGGGAGATCAAATTAGCCGTCTTGTGAATCCCAAAGTGACCCGCTCTTGTAACTTCTGCACAATATTTGAGAGCGCAGAAATAGTTTGGTAAATGTCCTTCGGTGGAGAGGCCTCCCTTCCAGACTCCATCTCTGGCTGACTGGTACTGTCACATACCTGGTAGGAGTCTGGAATGACGAGGTCGGCCTCCCATGTATCTCCAACCCAAGCCCCACTGAGGATGGGACAGACCTAGGGTGAGGAGTTACACGAGTGCCTGTAGTTGCGTGCAGAACTTGTCAGCTGAGTTGCAGACGTGGAGATGCAGGCAGAGCATCTGGTAAGGAACTGGACTCAGGAAAGCTGGTAGGATGGACAGCTAGCACAGGCACTGGAGACAGCGTTAAGCCAAGCACGAGGCTGGTGCAGGATCACAAGGGGGGCCGGGTTCGGTAGCAGACAGGCAGCGAGGTACTGGAAAAGGCCCCAAAAATCTTGGGCCAAGCTTCCTCGAGGGGCAACTTAGTTTCAAGTTCGCTGTGGAAAGCCAGACCTTATCTCCAGGTTCAAGATTCAAATTGCCTCTTCTCTTCTTGTCGAAGAACTTTTTATTATCTGCCTGGGTCTTGGAGATTGTATCCTGCAGTAATTGGTAGTTGGAGTTAAGGAAGTTCAACCTGTCTTGTACGGCAGGTACAGATTAATCAATAGGCAGCTCAGGCAAGAAAGAAGGATGGTATCCATAATTGGCGAAAAAAGGTGACTGGTTGCCGAATGGGTGGAATTATTGTATGAAAATTCCGCGAGTGGGAGAAGTGATAGCCAGTCATCCTGTGCAAAAGAAGAAAAGCATTGTAGGTACTGTTCAAGGGTTTGATTGACCCTTTCAGTCTGTCCATTAGTTTGTGGGTGATAAGCTGTGGAGAGGCGGAGTTCAATGTTCAAAGTTTCACATAAGGCCCTCCAAAATCTAGAAGTGAACTGCACCCCTCGATCAGAAACTATGCTGTCAGGGATGCCATGCAACCTTACAATCTCCTTGATAAAAGTTGAGGCAGTCTCCGGGGCAGAAGGAGTTCCTTGCAGAGGTACAAAGTGGGCCATTTTGGTCAAACGATCAACCACAACAAAAATGGTAGTGAAGTCTTCAGATGGGGGAAGTTCTACTATAAAATCCATGGAGATCATGCTCCATGGTTTCTCAGGTACAGGAAGGGGCTCAAGTAGACCCCAAGTTCTGGCTCTGTCTGTCTTATTCCGAAGGCATGAAATACAAGATCTTACATATTTCTTGCAGTCGTTCATCAAGTTTGGCCACCAGAATGTACGGGAGATTAAATTAGCCGTCTTGTGAATCCCAAAGTGACCCGCTAGGGGATGATCATGACATCGCCCTAGGACGGCAACTCTGAACTGTTCTGGGATAAAGATTTGCCTCTTATGGAAGTACAGGCCATCCCTTAGTTGAAGAGCCAGGTCCTTGGAAGGCGGTTGGTCTTCCACATATTTTCTTATTTGTGACATCAGATCCGCCTGAAGAAGTAAAATACTCTTGGCTGGTAGAATAGTATCAGGTTCCGAGGATACAACTGTATCACTGAACATGCGGGACAAGGCATCTGGTTTCCCGTTCTTTGAGCCAGGACGGTAGGTTATATGAAACATGAAACGAGAGAAAAAAAGTGCCCATCTTGCCTGCCGAGGTCTTAGGCGTTTAGCTGTCTTCAAATACTCAAGATTCTTGTGATCTGTGAAGATAAGAATTGGGTGAGAAGCTCCCTCCAAAAGGTAACGCCATTCTTCAAGAGCAGCCTTAATAGCCAGTAGCTCTCGGTCACCAACATCATAATTCCTTTCGGAAGGATTTAATTTTTTAGAGAAGAAGGCCACAGGGTGGAGCAATGATTTGGGCCCTTGGCGTTGGGAAATAATAGCCCCAACTGCATTTTCCGAGGCGTCTACCTCCAAAACATAAGCTAAGGAGGGATCGGGATGTTTCAAGATGGGAGCTGAGGTGAATAAGGCTTTCAACTGTTCAAACGCTGTCTGAGCCTCTGGGGTCCATCGAAAGGGAACATGCTGTTTCGTTAGCTGAGTAATGGGAGTGATGATGCCAGAAAAGTCCTTAATAAATTTTCTATAAAAGTTAGCAAACCCCACGAACCTCTGTAAAGCTTTTCTGTCAGTAGGAGCAGGCCATTCCAAGACAGAAGCGACTTTCTGACAGTCCATGGAGATTCCCTCGGCGGAGATGACAAGCCCTAGGAAATTCACAACTTGCTTTTCAAAGTCGCATTTTTCAGCCTTTGCGTAAAGTCGGTGTTCCCGCAATCGAGCTAATACCTTTTTTACATGAGTCCGATGGGATTCTAAAGTTTCAGAGAATACAAGGATGTCATCCAGATACACGATGACGAATAAATCAAGAAAGTCCCGAAAAACATCGTTTACCAGATGCTGGAATGTGACTGGATCATTGCAGAGCCCGAATGGCATGACTTAAATACTCAAATTGGCCAAAGCGTGTCCGGAAAGCCGTCTTCCATTCGTCTCCCTCCCTGATTCTGACAAGATTATAGGCACCCCTCAAGTCCAGTTTGGAGAACATACGTGCCCCTCGCAGCCTCTGGAATAGTTCGGGAATCAGAGGAAGAGGGTACCGATTCTTGACAGTGACCCTGTTAAGGTCACGATAGTCCACACAGGGCCTCAAGGTGTGGTCTTTTTTCTCAACGAAAAAAATACCGGCTCCTGCTGGTGAAGTGGAAGGCCGAATGAACTGCTTTTCAAGGCTCTCGTCGATATAGGTACTAGGGCTTCCAATTCAGGCTCAGAGAGAGGGTAAATCCGACCAAACGGGATCTCGGCTCCCGGTAGAAGTTCAATGGGGCAATCGTAAGTTCTATGAGGTGGAAGAGTGTCTGCACCCTTTTTATTAAAGACGTCCAGAAATTCGTGATAAGCAACCGGGATCAGTTTAGAGGCTTCATGGTCAGGGTGGATACCCAGGAGGGGCATGGAGTTGACAGTTCCTCCCAAGAGGCAGTGCGTCTGGCAGTAGTTGGACGAAAAAGAGATATCTCCAGTAAGCCAGTCAACGTGAGGGTTGTGTGCCTTCAACCATGGAATGCCGAGGATAACGGGAAACATGGGAGAAGCTATGACATTAAAACGGAGGAGTTCGCTATGGCCTGAAGAAGTCTGGCAGAGAATAGGCAAGGTCCCTTGAGTAACCGGGCCTGATTTAATACCGGAGCCGTCAGCCAGATGGACATGGAACCCTTGCCTCTTGGTACCCAAGGGCAGCTGCTGAAGAGAAGCAAATGCATAGTCCACAAAACAGCTGCAGGCCCCAGAGTCTATGATTGCAAGTACTGAAACCGTCTTTTCGGGGAGCTGAAGCTTGATGGGAAGAGAGACATGTGACTGATCCTTCCCAGGGAGATGCATCACAAGAGGCTGACGGGAAGAGACCCTGCAGGTCTCTGCCGGACAAGTTCGTATGAAGTGGCCAACCTCCCCGCAGAAGAGACACAGACTGCCTTGGACTCGACGTAGACGTTCAGCAGGAGAAAGAGGTAAACTATGAAAACTGCTGTGAGGTGCCTTATGCTGTTCCCTCCTTCTGGGGGAAGGAACAGGTAGAGGAGCAGGGGCAGCTGGCCTTGAAACCACAGAAAGAGTCCCTTTAGATTTTTCCGATTGCCTTTCTCGAAACCGCCGATCGATCTGAATAGTTAAATTTATCAGATCTTCCAGGGACGCGGGTATTCCCACTCTGGCAAGTTCATCTTTTACGGTGTCAGAAAGTCCTAGACGGAACTGGTGACGAAGTGCAGGGTGATTCCATTGGGTATCTGCGCTCCAAACACGAAAGTCAGTTACGTAATCTTCAACAGGCCTTGGCCCTTGTTGTAATTTGTCAAGCATGGATTCGGCAGTTTGCTGGGAAAAGGGGTCAGTGTATAACTGAGCCATGGCTGAGAAGAATGAACCCGTGGCAGTCAGAACAGGCTCATGTTGTTCCCGAAGGTGATGAGCCCAGGAGAGTGGTTCGTTCAGTAGTAGTGTAATAATAAACCCTACCTTGATGTCCTCTGATGCAAAGGTTCGGGGTAGCAGAGAAAAATAAAGTTCACAAGAATTCCGGAAGGTACGAAACTTCTTGCGTTCTCCAGAAAACCGTTCAGGGATAGGCACTTTGGGTTCCGGAGGGGGAGTGGCATCACGGAACAGACCAGACTCTGTTTGAGTAGAAGAATCCATGGCAGTGAAAGGAGCACAGGCCGATGCAACGGTCACCTCATGCGGAAGTCGCTCTTCCATGCGACCAAGATTCTCTTGTAACTTCTGCACAATATTTGAGAGCGCAGAAATAGTTTGGTAAATGTCCTTCGGTGGAGAGGCCTCCCTTCCAGACTCCATCTCTGGCTGACTGGTACTGTCACGTACCTGGTAGGAGTCTGGAATGACGAGGTCGGCCTCCCTTGTATCTCCAACCCAAGCCCCACTGAGGATGGGACAGATGGTGGCTAGGGTGAGGAGTTACACGAGTACCTGTAGTTGCGTGCAGAACTTGTCAGCTGAGTTGCAGACGTGGAGATGCAGGCAGAGCATCTGGTAAGGAACTGGACTCAGGAAAGCTGGTAGGATGGACAGCTAGCACAGGCACTGGAGACAGCGTTAAGCCAAGCAGGAGGCTGGTGCAGGATCACAAGGGTGGCCGGGTTCGGTAGCAGACGGGCAGCGAGGTACAAAGGCACAGGCAGGAGGGAGGTCAGATGGGAAGCCGAGATCAGGAACCAGTAATCAAGTATTCAAGTCCGGAAGCAAGGTCAAAGGGAAGCCAAGGTTCAGCAACAGGGATCAAGCCAGGTTTAAACAGAGTTCAGGTATCAGGGTACTTGCTGAAGACCAGTAAGCACTTGTCAGAAGTCAGAGCATCCTTTAAGTAGGCAGGCTGGTGCCAAAGGGAATTAGGAGCGTGCTCCTGCGCGCGTACGTTGCCCGTGCCCACGCGCATGCGCGAATTGCGCACACGCATGCGCAATGGCTCTCCGGAAAGGCCGCTGTGTCCCGGGGATGCGCGCGCGTGCCAGCATTCCGAGACTGTTGACGAATGTGCGCATGCGCAGACGGATTCCCGGCAGCTTCCTTACATTGCCCCCCCCCCTTAGGGGCAGCCTCTGGATGCCCCTCAGGACCTCTTTTTCCGGGTGGCGTAGAAAGAAAGCTCGTACCAGTCTTGGAGCATGCACATCAGAAGCTGGTTCCCAGGAACTTTCTTCCGGCCCGTAGCCTTTCCATTTAATGAGAAACTGTGTTTGGTTACCTCTCTTCCTACAGTCCAATACGGTCTCCACCTCAAATTCCTCATTCCCTTCGATAAGTAGCGGTGGAGGGGTTTCAGAAATCCGATTTGGGAAAGGATTTGGCACTGTAGGCTTCAACAAAGAAACATGGAATACTGGGTGGATTCTCAGGTTCTTGGGTAACACTAATTCGAATGCTACTGCATTAATCTTTCTCTTGACTGGAAAAGGCCCCAAAAATCTTGGGCCAAGCTTCCTCGAGAAGCAACTTAGTTTCAAGTTCGCTGTGGAAAGCCAGACCTTATCTCCAGGTTCAAGATTCAAATTGCCTCTTCTCTTCTTGTCGAATAACTTTTTATTATCTGCCTGGGTCTTGGAGATTGTATCCTGCAGTAATTGGTAGTTGGAGTTAAGGAAGTTCAACCTGTCTTGTACGGCAGGTACAGAAGAATCAATAGGCAGCTCAGGCAAGAAAGCAGGATGGTATCCATAATTGGCGAAAAAAGGTGACTGTTTGGTTGCCGAATGGGTGGAATTATTGTATGAAAATTCCGCGAGTGGGAGAAGTGATAGCCAGTCATCCTGTGCAAAAGAAGAAAAGCATCGTAGGTACTGTTCAAGGGTTTGATTGACCCTTTCAGTCTGTCCATTAGTTTGTGGGTGATAAGCTGTGGAGTGGCGGAGTTCAATGTTCAAAGTTTCACATAAGGCCCTCCAAAATCTAGAAGTGAACTGCACCCCTCGATCAGAAACTATGCTGTCAGGGATGCCATGCAACCTTACAATCTCCTTGATAAAAGTTGAGGCAGTCTCCGGGGCAGAAGGAGTTCCTTGCAGAGGTACAAAGTGGGCCATTTTGGTCAAACGATCAACCACAACGAAAATGGTAGTGAAGTCTTCAGATGGGGGAAGTTCTACTATAAAATCCATGGAGATCATGCTCCATGGTTTCTCAGGTACAGGAAGGGGCTCAAGTAGACCCCAAGTTCTGGCTCTGTCTGTCTTATTCCGAAGGCATGAAATACAAGATCTTACATATTTCTTGCAGTCGTTCATCAAGTTTGGCCACCAGAATGTACGGGAGATCGAATTAGCCGTCTTGTGAATCCCAAAGTGACCCGCTAGGGGATGATCATGACATCGCCCTAGGACGGCAACTCTGAACTGTTCTGGGATAAAGATTTGCCTCTTAGGGAAGTACAGGCCATCCCTTAGTTGAAGAGCCAGGTCTTTAGAAGGCGGTTGGTCTTCCACATATTTTCTTATTTGTGACATCAGATCCGCCTGAAGAAGTAAAAAATTCTTGGCTGGTAGAATAGTATCAGGTTCCGAGGATAAAACTGGATCACTGAACATGCGGGACAAGGCATCTGGTTTCCCGTTCTTTGATCCAGGACGGTAGGTTATATGAAACATGAAACGGGAGAAAAAAAGTGCCCATCTTGCCTGCCGAGGTCTTAGGCGTTTAGCTGTCTTCAAATACTCAAGATTCTTGTGATCTGTGAAGATAAGAATTGGGTGAGAAGCTCCCTCCAAAAGGTAACGCCATTCTTCAAGAGCAGCCTTAATAGCCAGTAGCTCTCGGTCACCAACATCATAATTCCTTTCGGAAGGATTTAATTTTTTAGAGAAGAAGGCCACAGGGTGGAGCAATGATTTGGGCCCTTGGCGTTGGGAAATAATAGCCCCAACTGCATTTTCCGAGGCGTCTACCTCCAAAACATAAGCTAAGGAGGGATCGGGATGTTTCAAGATGGGAGCTGAGGTGAATAAGGCTTTCAACTGTTCAAACGCTGTCTGAGCCTCTGGGGTCCATCGAAAGGGAACATGCTGTTTCGTTAGCTGAGTAATGGGAGTGATGATGCCAGAAAAGTCCTTAATAAATTTTCTATAAAAGTTAGCAAACCCCACGAACCTCTGTACAGCTTTTCTGTCAGTAGGAGCAGGCCATTCCAAGACAGAAGCGACTTTCTGAGGGTCCATGGAGATTCCCTCGGCGGAGATGACAAGCCCTAGGAAATGCACAACTTGCTTTTCAAAGTCGCATTTTTCAGCCTATGCGTAAAGTCGGTGTTCCCGCAATCGAGCTAATACCTTTTTTACATGAGTCCGATGGGATTCTAAAGTTTCAGAGAATACAAGGATGTCATCCAGATACACGATGACGAATAAATCAAGAAAGTCCCGAAAAACATTGTTTACCAGATGCTGGAATGTGGCTGGAGCATTGCAGAGCCCGAATGGCATGATTAAATACTCAAAGTGGCAAAAGCGTGTCCGGAAGGCCGTCTTCCATTCGTCTCCCTCCCTGATTCTGACAAGATTATAGGCACCCCTCAAGTCCAGTTTGGAGAACACTCGTGCCCCTCGCAGCCTCTGGAATAGTTCGGGAATCAAAGGAAGAGGGTACCGATTCTCGACAGTGACCTGGTAGGATTCTGGAATGACGAGGTCGGCCTCCCTTGTATCTCCAACCCAAGCCCCACTGAGGATGGGACAGACCTAGGGTGAGGAGTTACACGAGTGCCTGTAGTTGCGTTCAGAACTTGTCAGCTGATTTGCAGACGTGGAGATGCAGGCAGAGCATCTGGTAAGGAACTGGACTCAGGAAAGCTGGTAGGATGGACAGCTAGCACAGGCACTGGAGACAGCGTTAAGCCAAGCAGGAGGCTGGTGCAGGATCACAAGGGTGGCCGGGTTCGGTAGCAGACGGGCAGCGAGGTACTGGAAAAGGCCCCAAAAATCTTGGGCCAAGCTTCCTCGAGGGGCAACTTAGTTTCAAGTTCGCTGTGGAAAGCCAGACCTTATCTCCAGGTTCAAGATTCAAATTGCCTCTTCTCTTCTTGTCGAAGAACTTTTTATTATCTGCCTGGGTCTTGGAGATTGTATCCTGCAGTAATTGGTAGTTGGAGTTAAGGAAGTTCAACCTGTCTTGTACGGCAGGTACAGAAGAATCAATAGGCAGCTCAGGCAAGAAAGAAGGATGGTATCCATAATTGGCGAAAAAAGGTGACTGTTTGGTTGCCGAATGGGTGGAATTATTGTATGAAAATTCCACGAGTGGGAGAAGTGATAGCCAGTCATCCTGTGCAAAAGAAGAAAAGCATCGTAGGTACTGTTCAAGGGTTTGATTGACCCTTTCAGTCTGTCCATTAGTTTGTGGGTGATAAGCTGTGGAGAGGCGGGGTTCAATGTTCAAAGTTTCACATAAGGCCCTCCAAAATCTAGAAGTGAACTGCACCCCTCGATCAGAAACTATGCTGTCAGGGATGCCATGCAACCTTACAATCTGCTTGATAAAAGTTGAGGCAGTCTCCGGGGCAGCAGGAGTTCCTTGCAGAGGTACAAAGTGGGCCATTTTGGTCAAACGATCAACCACAACGAAAATGGTAGTGAAGTCTTCAGATGGGGGAAGTTCTACTATAAAATCCATGGAGATCATGCTCCATGGTTTCTCAGGTACAGGAAGGGGCTCAAGTAGACCCCAAGTTCTGGCTCTGTCTGTCTTATTCCGAAGGCATGAAATACAAGATCTTACATATTTCTTGCAGTCGTTCATCAAGTTTGGCCACCAGAATGTACGGGAGATCAAATTAGCCGTCTTGTGAATCCCAAAGTGACCCGCTAGGGGATGATCATGACATCGCCCTAGGACGGCAACTCTGAACTGTTCTGGGATAAAGATTTGCCTCTTATGGAAGTACAGGCCATCCCTTAGTTGAAGAGCCAGGTCCTTGGAAGGCGGTTGGTCTTCCACATATTTTTCTTATTTGTAACATCAGATCCGCCTGAAGAAGTAAAAAATTATTGGCTGGTAGAATAGTATCAGGTTCCGAGGATACAACTGGATCACTGAACATGCGGGACAAGGCATCTGGTTTCCCGTTCTTTGAGCCAGGACGGTAGGTTATATGAAACATGAAACGAGAGAAAAAAAGTGATCATCTTGCCTGCCGAGGTCTTAGGCGTTTAGCTGTCTTCAAATACTCAAGATTCTTGTGATCTGTGAAGATAAGAATTGGGTGAGAAGCTCCCTCCAAAAGGTAACGCCATTCTTCAAGAGCGGCCTTGATAGCCAGTAGCTCTCGGTCACCAACATCATAATTCCTTTCGGAAGGATTTAATTTTTTATAGAAGAAGGCCACAGGGTGGAGCAATGATTTGGGACCTTGGCGTTGGGAAATAATAGCCCCAACTGCATTTTCCGAGGCGTCTACCTCCAAAACATAAGCTAAGGAGGGATCGGGATGTTTCAAGATGGGAGCTGAGGTGAATAAGGCTTTCAACTGTTCAAACGCTGTCTGAGCCTCTGGGGTCCATCGAAAGGGAACATGCTGTTTCGTTAGCTGAGTAATGGGAGTGATGATGCCAGAAAAGTCCTTAATAAATTTTCTATAAAAGTTAGCAAACCCCACGAACCTCTGTACAGCTTTTCTGTCAGTAGGAGCAGGCCATTCCAAGACAGAAGCGACTTTCTGAGGGTCCATGGAGATTCCCTCGGCGGAGATGACAAGCCCTAGGAAATGCACAACTTGCTTTTCAAAGTCGCATTTTTCAGCCTATGCGTAAAGTCGGTGTTCCCGCAATCGAGCTAATACCTTTTTTACATGAGTCCGATGGGATTCTAAAGTTTCAGAGAATACAAGGATGTCATCCAGATACACGATGACGAATAAATCAAGAACGTCCCGAAAAACATCGTTTACCAGATGCTGGAATGTGGCTGGAGCATTGCAGAGCCCGAATGGCATGACTAAATACTCAAAGTGGCCAAAGCGTGTCCGGAAGGCCGTCTTCCATTCGTCTCCCTCCCTGATTCTGACAAGATTACAGGCACCCCTCAAGTCCAGTTTGGAGAACACTCGTGCCCCTCGCAGCCTCTGGAATAGTTCGGGAATCAGAGGAAGAGGGTACCGATTCTTGACAGTGACCCTGTTAAGGTCACGATAGTCCACACAGGGCCTCAAGGTGTGGTCTTTTTTCTCAACGAAGAAAATACCGGCTCCTGCTGGTGAAGTGGAAGGCCGAATGAACTGCTTATCAAGGCTCTCGTCGATATAGGTACGCAGGGCTTCCAATTCAGGCTCAGAGAGAGGGTAAATCCGACCAAACGGGATCTCGGCTCCCGGTAGAAGTTCAATGGGGCAATCGTAAGTTCTATGAGGTGGAAGAGTGTCTGCACTCTTTTTATTAAAGACTTCACTTCTAGATTTTGGAGGGCCTTATGTGAAACGTTGAACATTGAACTCCGCCTCTCCACAGCTTATCACCCACAAACTAATGGACAGACTGAAAGGGTCAATCAAACCCTTGAACAGTACCTACGATGTTTTTCTTCTTTTGCACAGGATGACTGGCTATCACTTCTCCCACTCGCGGAATTTTCATACAATAATTCCACCCATTCGGCAACCAAACAGTCACCTTTTTTCGCCAATTATGGATACCATCCTTCTTTCTTGCCTGAGCTGCCTATTGATTCTTCTGTACCTGCCGTACAAGACAGGTTGAACTTCCTTAACTCCAACTACCAATTACTGCAGGATACAATCTCCAAGACCCAGGCAGATAATAAAAAGTTCTTCGACAAGAAGAGAAGAGGCAATTTGAATCTTGAACCTGGAGATAAGGTCTGGCTTTCCACAGCGAACTTGAAACTAAGTTGCCCCTCGAGGAAGCTTGGCCCAAGATTTTTGGGGCCTTTTCCAGTACCTCGCTGCCCGTCTGCTTACCGAACACGGCCACCCTTGTGATCCTGCACCAGCCTCCTGCTTGGCTTAACGCTGTCTCCAGTGCCTGTGCTAGCTGTCCATCCTACCAGCTTTCCTGAGTCCAGTTCCTTACCAGATGCTCTGCCTGCATCTCCACGTCTGCAACTCAGCTGACAAGTTCTGAACGCAACTACAGGCACTTGTGTAACTCCTCACCCTAGGTCTGTCCCATCCTCAGTGGGGCTTAGGTTGGAGATACAAGGGAGGCCGACCTCGTCATTCTATAGTACACCAGTGATGATCCATAGTACACCAGTGATGATCCACAGTACATCAGTGATGATCCATAGTACACCAGGGATGGCCCATAGTACATCAGTGATGGCTCATAGTACATCAGTGATGATCCATAGTACATCAGTGATGATCCATAGTACACCAGTGATGATCCATAGTACATCAGTGATGGCTCATAGTACATCAGTGATGATCCATAATACATCAGTGATGATCCATAGTACACCAGTGATGGCCCATAGTACTTCAGTGATGATCTATAGTACATCAGTGATGATCCACAGTACATCAGTGATGATCCACAGTACATCAGTGATGATCCACGGTACATCAGTGATGATCCACAGTACATCAGTGATGATCCACAGTACATCAGTGATGATCCACAGTACATCAGGGATGGTCCACAGTACATCAGTGATGATCCATAGTACACCAGTCATGATCCATAGTACATCAGTGATGATCCATAGTACATCAGTGATGATCCATAGTACATCAGTGATGATCCATAGTACACCAGTGATGGCCCATAGTACACCAGTGATGATCCATAGTACACCAGTGATGGCCCATAGTACTTCAGTGATGATTTATAGTACATCAGTGATGATCCACAGTACATCAGTGATGATCCACAATACATCAGGGATGGTCCACAGTATATCAGTGATGATCCATAGTACATCAGGGATGGTCCACAGTATATCAGTGATGATCCATAGTACATCAGTGATGATCCACAGTACATCAGTGATGATCCATAGTACACCAGTGATGGTCCATAGTACATCAGTGATGATCCACAGTACATCAGGGATGGTCCACAGTACATCAGTGATGATCCATAGTACACCAGTCATGATCCATAGTACATCAGTGATGATCCATAGTACATCAGTGATGATCCATAGTACACCAGTGATGGCCCATAGTACACCTGTGATGATCCATAGTACACCAGTGATGGCCCATAGTACTTCAGTGATGATCTATAGTACATCAGTGATGATCCACAGTACATCAGTGATGATCCACAATACATCAGGGATGGTCCACAGTATATCAGTGATGATCCATAGTACATCAGTGATGGCCCACAGTACATCAGTGATGATCCTCAGTACATCAGTGATGATCCTCAGTACATCAGTGATGATCTTCAGTACATCAGTGATGATCCTCAGTACATCAGTGATGATCCTCAGTACATCAGTGATGATCCACAGTACATCAGTGATGATCCACAGTACATCAGTGATGGTCCATAGTACATCAGTGATGGTCCATAGTACACCAGTGATGATCCATACTACACCAGTGATGATCCATAATACACCAGTGATGGCCCATAGTACACCAGTGATGGTGATGATCTATGGTGATGATCTAAACTACATCAGTGATGATCCACAGTACATCAGTGATGATCCTCAGTACATCAGTGATGATCCTCAGTACATCTGAGTATCCTCAGTACATCAGTGATGATCTATACTACATCAGTGATGATCCACAGTACATCAGTGATGATCCTCAGTACATCAGTGATGATCCTCACTACATTAGTGATGATCCACAGTACATCAGTGATGATCCACAGTACATCAGTGATGGTCCATAGTACATCAGTGATGGTCCATAGTACACCAGTGATGATCCATACTACACCAGTGATGATCCATAATACACCAGTGATGGCCCATAGTACACCAGTGATGGCCCATAGTACACCAGTGATGGCCCATAGTACATCAGTGATGATCTATAGTACATCAGTGATGATCCACAGTACATCAGTGATGATCCGCAGTACTTCAGGGATGGTCCATGGTACATCAGGGATGGTCCATAGTACACCAGTAGTACATCAGTGATGATCCACAGTACATCAGTGATTATCTATAGTACATCAGTGATGATCCACAGTACACCAGTGATGATTCACAGTACATCAGTGATGGTCCATAGTACATCAGTGATGATCCATAGTACATCAGTGATGGCCCATAGTACATCAGTGATGATCCATAGTACACCAGTGATGATCCATAGTACACCAGGGATGATCCACAGTACATCAGTGATGATCCACAGTACATCAGTGATGGTCCATAGTAAATTAGTGATGGTCCATAGTACACCAGTAATGATCCATAGTACTCCAGTGATGGCCCATAGTACACCAGTGATGGCCCATAGTACATCAGTGATGATCTATAGTACATCAGTGATGATCCACAGTACATCAGGGATGGTCCATAGTACATCAGGGATGATCCATAGTACATCAGTGATGATCCACAGTACATCAGTGATGATCCACAGTACATCAGTGATGATCCACAGTACATCAGGGATGGTCCACAGTACATCAGTGATGATCCATAGTACACCAGTCATGATCCATAGTACATCAGTGATGATCCATAGTACATCAGTGATGGCCCACAGTACATCAGGGATGATCCACAGTACATCAGTGATGATCCATAGTACACCAGTGATGGCCCATAGTACACCAGTGATGGTCCATAGTACATCAGTGATGGTCCATAGTACACCAGTGATGATCCATACTACACCAGTGATGATCCATAATACACCAGTGATGGCCCATAGTACACCAGTGATGGCCCATAGTACACCAGTGATGGCCCATAGTACATCAGTGATGATCTATAGTACATCAGTGATGATCCACAGTACATCAGTGATGATCCGCAGTACTTCAGGGATGGTCCATGGTACATCAGGGATGGTCCATAGTACACCAGTAGTACATCAGTGATGATCCACAGTACATCAGTGATTATCTATAGTACATCAGTGATGATCCACAGTACACCAGTGATGATTCACAGTACATCAGTGATGGTCCATAGTACATCAGTGATGATCCATAGTACATCAGTGATGGCCCATAGTACATCAGTGATGATCCATAGTACACCAGTGATGATCCATAGTACACAAGGGATGATCCACAGTACATCAGTGATGATCCACAGTACATCAGTGATGGTCCATAGTAAATTAGTGATGGTCCATAGTACACCAGTAATGATCCATAGTACTCCAGTGATGGCCCATAGTACACCAGTGATGGCCCATAGTACATCAGTGATGATCTATAGTACATCAGTGATGATCCACAGTACATCAGGGATGGTCCATAGTACATCAGGGATGATCCATAGTACATCAGTGATGATCCACAGTACATCAGTGATGATCCACAGTACATCAGTGATGATCCACAGTACATCTGGGATGGTCCACAGTACATCAGTGATGATCCATAGTACACCAGTCATGATCCATAGTACATCAGTGATGATCCATAGTACATCAGTGATGGCCCACAGTACATCAGGGATGATCCACAGTACATCAGTGATGATCCATAGTACACCAGTGATGGCCCATAGTACATCAGTGATGATCCACAGTACATCAGTGATGATCTATAGTACACCAGTGATGATTCACAGTACATCAGGGATGGTCCATAGAACATCAGGGATGGTCCATAGTACATCAGGGATGATCCATAGTACACCAGTGATGATCCATAGTACACAAGTGATGGCCCATAGTACATCAGTGATGATCTATAGTACATCAGTGATGATCCATAGTACACCAGTGATGATCCATAGTACACCAGTGATGATCCATAGTACACCAGTCATGATCCATAGTACATCAGTGATGATCCATAGTACATCAGTGATGGCCCACAGTACATCAGGGATGATCCACAGTACATCAGTGATGATCCATAGTACACCAGTGATGGCCCATAGTACACCAGTGATGATCCATAGTACATCAGTGATGGTCCATAGTACACCAGTGATGATCCATACTACACCAGTGATGATCCATAATACACCAGTGATGGCCCATAGTACACCAGTGATGGCCCATAGTACACCAGTGATGGCCCATAGTACATCAGTGATGATCTATAGTACATCAGTGATGATCCACAGTACATCAGTGATGATCCGCAGTACTTCAGGGATGGTCCATGGTACATCAGGGATGGTCCATAGTACACCAGTAGTACATCAGTGATGATCCACAGTACATCAGTGATTATCTATAGTACATCAGTGATGATCCACAGTACACCAGTGATGATTCACAGTACATCAGTGATGGTCCATAGTACATCAGTGATGATCCATAGTACATCAGTGATGGCCCATAGTACATCAGTGATGATCCATAGTACACCAGTGATGATCCATAGTACACCAGGGATGATCCACAGTACATCAGTGATGATCCACAGTACATCAGTGATGGTCCATAGTAAATTAGTGATGGTCCATAGTACACCAGTAATGATCCATAGTACTCCAGTGATGGCCCATAGTACACCAGTGATGGCCCATAGTACATCAGTGATGATCTATAGTACATCAGTGATGATCCACAGTACATCAGGGATGGTCCATAGTACATCAGGGATGATCCATAGTACATCAGTGATGATCCACAGTACATCAGTGATGATCCACAGTACATCAGTGATGATCCACAGTACATCAGGGATGGTCCATAGTACATCAGGGATGATCCATAGTACATCAGTGATGATCCACAGTACATCAGTGATGATCCACAGTACATCAGGGATGGTCCACAGTACATCAGTGATGATCCATAGTACACCAGTCATGATCCATAGTACATCAGTGATGATCCATAGTACATCAGTGATGGCCCACAGTACATCAGGGATGATCCACAGTACATCAGTGATGATCCATAGTACACCAGTGATGGCCCATAGTACACCAGTGATGGCCCATAGTACATCAGTGATGATCCACAGTACATCAGTGATGATCTATAGTACACCAGTGATGATTCACAGTACATCAGGGATGGTCCATAGTACATCAGGGATGGTCCATAGTACATCAGGGATGATCCATAGTACACCAGTGATGATCCATAGTACACAAGTGATGGCCCATAGTACATCAGTGATGATCTATAGTACATCAGTGATGATCCATAGTACACCAGTGATGATCCATAGTACACCAGTGATGATTCATAGTACACCAGTGATGGTCCATAGTACATCAGTGATGATCTATAGTACATCAGTGATGATCCATAGTACACCAGTGATGATTAATAGTACACCAGTGATGATTCATAGTACACCAGTGATGATCTATAGTACACCAGTGATGATTCACAGTACATCAGGGATGGTCCATAGTACATCAGGAATGGTCCATAGTACATCAGGGATGATCCATAGTACACCAGTGATGATCCATAGTACATCAGTGATGATCTATAGTACATCAGTGATGATCCACAGTACATCAGTGATGATCCACAGTACACCAGTGATGGCCCATAATACATCAGTGATGATCTATAGTACATCAGTGATGATCCTCAGTACATCAGTGATGATCCACATTACATCAGTGATGATCCACAGTACATCAGTGATGATCCATAGTACATCAGTGATGGCCCATAGTACATCAGTGATGATCCATAGTACACCAGTGATTATCCATAGTACACCAGGGATGATCCACAGTACATCAGTGATGATCCACAGTACAACAGTGATGGTCCATAGTAAATTAGTGATGGTCCATAGTACACCAGTGATGATCCATAGTACTCCAGTGATGGCCCATAGTACACCAGTGATGGCCCATAGTACATCAGTGATGATCTATAGTACATCAGTGATGATCCACAGTACATCAGGGATGGTCCATAGTACATCAGGGATGATCCATAGTACATCAGTGATGATCCACAGTACATCAGTGATGATACACAGTACATCAGTGATGATCCACAGTACATCAGGGATGGTCCACAGTACATCAGGGATGGTCCACAGTACATCAGTGATGATCCATAGTACACCAGTCATGATCCATAGTACATCAGTGATGATCCATAGTACATCAGTGATGGCCCACAGTACATCAGGGATGATCCACAGTACATCAGTGATGATCCATAGTACACCAGTGATGGCCCATAGTACACCAGTGATGGCCCATAGTACATCAGTGATGATCCACAGTACATCAGTGATGATCTATAGTACATCAGTGATGATCCACAGTACACCAGTGATGATTCACAGTACATCAGGGATGGTCCATAGTACATTAGGGATGGTCCATAGTACATCAGGGATGATCCATAGTACACCAGTGATGATCCATAGTACACAAGTGATGACCCATAGTACATCAGTGATGATCTATAGTACATCAGTGATGATCCATAGTACACCAGTGATGATTCATAGTCACCAGTGATGGTCCATAGTACATCAGTGATGATCTATAGTACATCAGTGATGATCCACAGTACATCAGTGATGATCCACACTACATCAGTGATGATCCATAGTACACCAGTGATGGCCCATATTACACCAGTGATGGCCCATAGTACATCAGTGATGATCTATAGTTCATCAGTGATGATCCTCAGTACATCAGTGATGATCCACAGTACATCAGTGATGATCCACAGTACATCAGTGATGATCCACAGTACATCAGGGATGGTCCACAGTACATCAGTGATGATCCATAGTACATCAGTGATGGCCCATAGTACATCAGTGATGATCCATATTACACCAGTGATGATCCATAGTACACCAGGGATGACCCACAGTACATCAGTGATGATCCACAGTACATCAGTGATGGTCCACAGTACATCAGTGATGATCCACAGTACATCAGTGATGATCCACAGTAAATCAGTGATGGTCCATAGTACACCAGTGATGATCCATAGTTCACCAGTGATGGCCCATAGTACACCAGTGATGATCCATAGTACACCAGAGATGGCCCATAGTATACCAGTGATGTCCCATAGTACATCAGTGATGATCCACAGTACATCAGTGATGATCCATAGTACACCAGGGATGGCCCATAGTACACCAGTGATGGCTCATAGTACATCAGTGATGATCCATAGTACATCAGTGATGATCAATAGTACACCAGTGATGATCCATAGTACATCAGTGATGGCTCATAGTACATCAGTGATGATCCATAATACATCAGTCATGATCCATAGTACACCAGTGATGGCCCATAGTACTTCAGTGATGATCTATAGTACATCAGTGATGATCCACAGTACATCAGTGATGATCCACAGTACATCAGTGATGATCCACGGTACATCAGTGATGATCCATAGTACATCAGTGATGATCCTCAGTACATCAGTGATGATCCACAGTACATCAGTGATGATCCACAGTACATCAGTGATGATCCACAGTACATCAGTGATGATCCACAGGACATCAGGGATGGTCCACAGTACATCAGTGATGATCCATAGTACACCAGTCATGATCCATAGTACATCAGTGATGATCCATAGTACATCAGTGATGATCCATAGTACACCAGTGATGGCCCATAGTACACCAGTGATGATCCATAGTACACCAGTGATGGCCCATAGTACTTCAGTGATGATCTATAGTACATCAGTGATGATCCACAGTACATCAGTGATGATCAACAATACATCAGGGATGGTCCACAGTATATCAGTGATGATCCATAGTACATCAGTGATGGCCCACAGTACATCAGTGATGATCCACAGTACATCAGTGATGATCCATAGTACACCAGTGATGGTCCATAGTACACCAGTGATGGTCCATAGTACATCAGTGATGATCCATAGTACATCAGTGATGATCCACAGTACATCAGGGATGGTCCACAGTACATCAGTGATGATCCATAGTACACCAGTGATGGCCCAAAGCACATCAGTGATGGTCCATAGTACACCAGGGATGATCCATAGTAATCCAGTGATGATCCATAGTACACCAGTGATGGCCCATAGTACACCAGTGATGGCCCATAGTACATCAGTGATGATCCACAGTACATCAGTGATGATCTATAGTACATCAGGGATGGTCCACAGTACATCAGTGATGATCCATAGTACACCAGTGATGATCCATAGTACATCAGTGATGATCCATAGTACACCTGTGATGGCCCACAGTACACCTGTGATGGCCCACAGTACATCAGTGATGATCCACAGTACATCAGGGATGATCCACAGTATATCAGGGATGGTCCACAGTATATCAGTGATGATCCATAGTACACCAGTGATGATCCATAGTACACCAGGGATGATCCATAGTACACCAGTGATGATCCATAGTACACCAGTGATGGTCCATAGTACACCAGTGATGATCCAAAGTACACCAGTGATGGCCCATAGTACACCAGTGATGGCCCATAGTACACCAGTGATGATCCATAGTACACCAGTGATGGCCCATAGTACACCAGTGATGTCCCATAGTACATCAGTGATGATCGACAGTACATCAGTGATGATCCATAGTACACCAGGGATGGCCCATAGTACACCAGTGATGGCCCATAGTACTTCAGTGATGATCTATAGTACATCAGTGATGATCCACAGTACATCAGTGATGATCCACAATACATCAGGGATGGTCCACAGTATATCAGTGATGATCCATAGTACATCAGTGATGGCCCACAGTACATCAGTGATGATCCACAGTACATCAGTGATGATCCATAGTACACCAGTGATGGTCCATAGTACACCAGTGATGGTCCATAGTACATCAGTGATGATCCATAGTACATCAGTGATGATCCACAGTACATCAGGGATGGTCCACAGTACATCAGTGATGATCCATAGTACACCAGTGATGGCCCAAAGCACATCAGTGATGGTCCATAGTACACCAGGGATGATCCATAGTAATCCAGTGATGATCCATAGTACACCAGTGACGGCCCATAGTACACCAGTGATGGCCCATAGTACATCAGTGATGATCCACAGTACATCAGTGATGATCTATAGTACATCAGGGATGGTCCACAGTACATCAGTGATGATCCATAGTACACCAGTGATGATCCATAGTACATCAGTGATGATCCATAGTACACCTGTGATGGCCCACAGTATACCTGTGATGGCCCACAGTACATCAGTGATGATCCACAGTACATCAGGGATGATCCACAGTATATCAGGGATGGTCCACAGTATATCAGTGATGATCCATAGTACACCAGTGATGATCCATAGTACACCAGTGATGATCCATAGTACACCAGGGATGATCCATAGTACACCAGTGATGATCCATAGTACACCAGTGATGATCCATAGTACATCAGTGATGGTCCATAGTACACCAGTGATGATCCATAGTACACCAGTGATGGCCCATAGTACACCAGTGATAGCCCATAGTACACCAGTGATGATCCATAGTACACCAGTGATGGCCCATAGTACACCAGTGATGTCCCATAGTACATCAGTGATGATCCACAGTACATCAGTGATGATCCATAGTACACCAGGGATGGCCCATAGTACACCAGGGATGGCCCATAGTACATCAGTGATGATCCATAGTACATCAGTGATGATCCATAGTACACCAGTGATGATCCATAGTACATCAGTGATGGCTCATAGTACATCAGTGATGATCCATAGTACACCAGTGATGATCCATAGTACATCAGTGATGGCTCATAGTACATCAGTGATGATCCATAATACATCAGTGATGATCCATAGTACATCAGTGATGATCGATAGTACACCAGTCATGGCCCATAGTACACCAGTCATGGCCCATAGTACTACAGTGATGATCTATAGTACATCAGTGATGATCCACAGTACATCAGTGATGATCCAAGGTACATCAGTGATGATCCACAGTACATCAGTGATGATCCACAGTACATCAGTGATGATCCACAGTACATCAGTGATGATCCACAGTACACCAGTCATGATCCATAGTACATCAGTGATGATCCATAGTACATCAGTGATGATCCATAGTACACCAGTGATGATCCATAGTACACCAGTGATGGCCCATAGTACTTCAGTGATGAATTATAGTACATCAGTGATGATCCACAGTACATCAGTGATGATCCACAATACATCAGGGATGGTCCACAGTATATCAGTGATGATCCATAGTACATCAGTGATGGCCCACAGTACATCAGTGATGATCCACAGTACATTAGTGATGATCCATAGTAGACCAGTGATGGCCCATAGTACATCAGTGATGGTCCATAGTACATCAGTGATGATCCATAGTACATCAGTGATGATCCATAGTACATCAGTGATGATCCATAGTACACCAGTGATGGCTTATAGTACATCAGTGATGATCTATAGTACATCAGTGATGATCCACAGTACATCAGTGATGATCCACAGTACATCACTTATGATCCACAGTACATCAGTGATGATCCACAGTACATCAGTGATGATCCACAATACTTCAGTGATGATCCACAGTACATCAGTGATGATCCACAGTACATCAGGGATGGTCCACAGTATATCAGTGATGATCCATAGTACATCAGTGATGGCCCATAGTACATCAGTGATGATCCATAGTACACCAGTGATGATCCATAGTACACCAGTGATGTTCCATAGTACACCAGGGATGATCCACAGTACATCAGTGACGATCCACAGTACATCAGGGATGGTCCATAGTACATCAGTGATGATCCATAGTACACCAGTGATGATCCATAGTACACCAGTGATGGCCCATAGTACATCAGTGATGAACTATAGTACATCAGTGATGATCAACAGTACATCAGGGATGGTCCATAGTACATCAGTGATGATCCATAGTACACCAGTGATGATCCATAGTACACCAGTAATGGCCCATAGTACATCAGTGATGAACTATAGTACATCAGTGATGATCCACAGTACATCAGTGAGGATCCACAGTACATCAGGGATGGTCCATAGTACACCAGTGATGATCCACAGTACACCAGTGATGATCCATAGTACACCAGTGATGGTCCATAGTACATCAGTGATGATCTATAGTACATCAGTGATGGTCCATAGTACATCAGTGATGATCTATATAAATAGTACACCAGTGATGATCTATAGTACATCAGTGATGATCTACAGTACATCAGTTATGATCCACAGTACATTAGTGATGATCCACAGTACATCAGTGATGATCCACAATACTTCAGTGATGATCCACAGTACATCAGTGATGATCCACAGTACATCAGGGATGGTCCACAGTATATCAGTGATGATCCATAGTACATCAGTGATGATCCATAGTACATCAGTGATGGTCCATAGTACATCAGTGATGGTCCATAGTACACCAGTGATGATCCATAGTACACCAGTGATGATCCATAGTACACCAGTGATGGCCCATAGTACACCAGTGATGGCCCATAGTACATCAGTGATGATCCATAGTACATCAGTGATGATCCAAAGTACATCAGTGATGATCCACAGTACATCAGGGATGGTCCATAGTACATCAGTGATGATCAATAGTACACCAGTGATGATCCATAGTACACCAGTAATGGCCCATAGTACATCAGTGATGAACTATAGTACATCAGTGATGATCCACAGTACATCAGGGATGGTCCATAGTACATCAGTGATGATCCATAGTACACCAGTGATGATCCATAGTACACCAGTGATGATCCATAGTACACCAGGGATGATCCATAGTACACCAGTGATGATCCATAGTACACCAGTGATGGTCCATAGTACACCAGTGATGATCCATAGTACACCAGTGATGGCCCATAGTACACCAGTGATGGCCCATAGTACACCAGTGATGATCCATAGTACACCAGTGATGGCCCATAGTACACCAGTGATGTCCCATAGTACATCAGTGATGATCGACAGTACATCAGTGATGATCCATAGTACACCAGGGATGGCCCATAGTACACCAGTGATGGCCCATAGTACTTCAGTGATGATCTATAGTACATCAGTGATGATCCACAGTACATCAGTGATGATCCACAATACATCAGGGATGGTCCACAGTATATCAGTGATGATCCATAGTACATCAGTGATGGCCCACAGTACATCAGTGATGATCCACAGTACATCAGTGATGATCCATAGTACACCAGTGATGGTCCATAGTACACCAGTGATGGTCCATAGTACATCAGTGATGATCCATAGTACATCAGTGATGATCCACAGTACATCAGGGATGGTCCACAGTACATCAGTGATGATCCATAGTACACCAGTGATGGCCCAAAGCACATCAGTGATGGTCCATAGTACACCAGGGATGATCCATAGTAATCCAGTGATGATCCATAGTACACCAGTGATGGCCCATAGTACACCAGTGATGGCCCATAGTACATCAGTGATGATCCACAGTACATCAGTGATGATCTATAGTACATCAGGGATGGTCCACAGTACATCAGTGATGATCCATAGTACACCAGTGATGATCCATAGTACATCAGTGATGATCCATAGTACACCTGTGATGGCCCACAGTATACCTGTGATGGCCCACAGTACATCAGTGATGATCCACAGTACATCAGGGATGATCCACAGTATATCAGGGATGGTCCACAGTATATCAGTGATAATCCATAGTACATCAGTGATGATCCATAGTACACCAGTGATGATCCATAGTACACCAGGGATGATCCATAGTACACCAGTGATGATCCATAGTACACCAGTGATGATCCATAGTACATCAGTGATGGTCCATAGTACACCAGTGATGATCCATAGTACACCAGTGATGGCCCATAGTACACCAGTGATGGCCCATAGTACACCAGTGATGATCCATAGTACACCAGTGATGGCCCATAGTACACCAGTGATGTCCCATAGTACATCAGTGATGATCCACAGTACATCAGTGATGATCCATAGTACACCAGGGATGGCCCATAGTACACCAGGGATGGCCCATAGTACATCAGTGATGATCCATAGTACATCAGTGATGATCCATAGTACACCAGTGATGATCCATAGTACATCAGTGATGGCTCATAGTACATCAGTGATGATCCATAGTACACCAGTGATGATCCATAGTACATCAGTGATGGCTCATAGTACATCAGTGATGATCCATAATACATCAGTGATGATCCATAGTACATCAGTGATGATCCATAGTACATCAGTGATGATCCATAGTACACCAGTCATGGCCCATAGTACACCAGTCATGGCCCATAGTACATCAGTGATGATCCACAGTACATCAGTGATGATCTATAGTACACCAGTGATGATTCACAGAACATCAGGGATGGTCCATAGTACATCAGGGATGGTCCATAGTACATCAGGGATGATCCATAGTACACCAGTGATGATCCATAGTACACAAGTGATGGCCCATAGTACATCAGTGATGATCTATAGTACATCAGTGATGATCCATAGTACACCAGTGATGATCCATAGTACACCAGTGATGATTCATAGTACACCAGTGATGGTCCATAGTACATCAGTGATGATCTATAGTACATCAGTGATGATCTATAGTACATCAGTGATGATCCATAGTACACCAGTGATGATCCATAGTACACCAGTGATGATTCATAGTACACCAGTGATGGTCCATAGTACATCAGTGATGATCTATAGTACATCAGTGATGATCCATAGTACACCAGTGATGATTAATAGTACACCAGTGATGATTCATAGTACACCAGTGATGATCTATAGTACACCAGTGATGATTCACAGTACATCAGGGATGGTCCATAGTACATCAGGAATGGTCCATAGTACATCAGGGATGATCCATAGTACACCAGTGATGATCCATAGTACATCAGTGATGATCTATAGTACATCAGTGATGATCCACAGTACATCAGTGATGATCCACAGTACACCAGTGATGGCCCATAATACATCAGTGATGATCTATAGTACATCAGTGATGATCCTCAGTACATCAGTGATGATCCACAGTACATCAGTGATGATCCACAGTACATCAGTGATGATCCATAGTACATCAGTGATGGCCCATAGTACATCAGTGATGATCCATAGTACACCAGTGGTTATCCATAGTACACCAGGGATGATCCACAGTACATCAGTGATGATCCACAGTACAACAGTGATGGTCCATAGTAAATTAGTGATGGTCCATAGTACACCAGTGATGATCCATAGTACTCCAGTGATGGCCCATAGTACACCAGTGAAGGCCCATAGTACATCAGTGATGATCTATAGTACATCAGTGATGATCCACAGTACATCAGGGATGGTCCATAGTACATCAGGGATGATCCATAGTACATCAGTGATGATCCACAGTACATCAGTGATGATACACAGTACATCAGTGATGATCCACAGTACATCAGGGATGGTCCACAGTACATCAGGGATGGTCCACAGTACATCAGTGATGATCCATAGTACACCAGTCATGATCCATAGTACATCAGTGATGATCCATAGTACATCAGTGATGGCCCACAGTACATCAGGGATGATCCACAGTACATCAGTGATGATCCATAGTACACCAGTGATGGCCCATAGTACACCAGTGATGGCCCATAGTACATCAGTGATGATCCACAGTACATCAGTGATGATCTATAGTACATCAGTGATGATCCACAGTACACCAGTGATGATTCACAGTACATCAGGGATGGTCCATAGTACATTAGGGATGGTCCATAGTACATCAGGGATGATCCATAGTACACCAGTGATGATCCATAGTACACAAGTGATGACCCATAGTACATCAGTGATGATCTATAGTACATCAGTGATGATCCATAGTACACCAGTGATGATTCATAGTCACCAGTGATGGTCCATAGTACATCAGTGATGATCTATAGTACATCAGTGATGATCCACAGTACATCAGTGATGATCCACACTACATCAGTGATGATCCATAGTACACCAGTGATGGCCCATATTACACCAGTGATGGCCCATAGTACATCAGTGATGATCTATAGTTCATCAGTGATGATCCTCAGTACATCAGTGATGATCCACAGTACATCAGTGATGATCCACAGTACATCAGTGATGATCCACAGTACATCAGGGATGGTCCACAGTACATCAGTGATGATCCATAGTACATCAGTGATGGCCCATAGTACATCAGTGATGATCCATATTACACCAGTGATGATCCATAGTACACCAGGGATGACCCACAGTACATCAGTGATGATCCACAGTACATCAGTGATGGTCCACAGTACATCAGTGATGATCCACAGTACATCAGTGATGATCCACAGTAAATCAGTGATGGTCCATAGTACACCAGTGATGATCCATAGTTCACCAGTGATGGCCCATAGTACACCAGTGATGATCCATAGTACACCAGAGATGGCCCATAGTATACCAGTGATGTCCCATAGTACATCAGTGATGATCCACAGTACATCAGTGATGATCCATAGTACACCAGGGATGGCCCATAGTACATCAGTGATGGCTCATAGTACATCAGTGATGATCCATAGTACATCAGTGATGATCAATAGTACACCAGTGATGATCCATAGTACATCAGTGATGGCTCATAGTACATCAGTGATGATCCATAATACATCAGTCATGATCCATAGTACACCAGTGATGGCCCATAGTACTTCAGTGATGATCTATAGTACATCAGTGATGATCCACAGTACATCAGTGATGATCCACAGTACATCAGTGATGATCCACGGTACATCAGTGATGATCCATAGTACATCAGTGATGATCCTCAGTACATCAGTGATGATCCACAGTACATCAGTGATGATCCACAGTACATCAGTGATGATCCACAGTACATCAGTGATGATCCACAGGACATCAGGGATGGTCCACAGTACATCAGTGATGATCCATAGTACACCAGTCATGATCCATAGTACATCAGTGATGATCCATAGTACATCAGTGATGATCCATAGTACACCAGTGATGGCCCATAGTACACCAGTGATGATCCATAGTACACCAGTGATGGCCCATAGTACTTCAGTGATGATCTATAGTACATCAGTGATGATCCACAGTACATCAGTGATGATCAACAATACATCAGTGATGATCCACAGTAAATCAGTGATGGTCCATAGTACACCAGTGATGATCCATAGTTCACCAGTGATGGCCCATAGTACACCAGTGATGATCCATAGTACACCAGAGATGGCCCATAGTATACCAGTGATGTCCCATAGTACATCAGTGATGATCCACAGTACATCAGTGATGATCCATAGTACACCAGGGATGGCCCATAGTACATCAGTGATGGCTCATAGTACATCAGTGATGATCCATAGTACATCAGTGATGATCAATAGTACACCAGTGATGATCCATAGTACATCAGTGATGGCTCATAGTACATCAGTGATGATCCATAATACATCAGTCATGATCCATAGTACACCAGTGATGGCCCATAGTACTTCAGTGATGATCTATAGTACATCAGTGATGATCCACAGTACATCAGTGATGATCCACAGTACATCAGTGATGATCCACGGTACATCAGTGATGATCCATAGTACATCAGTGATGATCCTCAGTACATCAGTGATGATCCACAGTACATCAGTGATGATCCACAGTACATCAGTGATGATCCACAGTACATCAGTGATGATCCACAGGACATCAGGGATGGTCCACAGTACATCAGTGATGATCCATAGTACACCAGTCATGATCCATAGTACATCAGTGATGATCCATAGTACATCAGTGATGATCCATAGTACACCAGTGATGGCCCATAGTACACCAGTGATGATCCATAGTACACCAGTGATGGCCCATAGTACTTCAGTGATGATCTATAGTACATCAGTGATGATCCACAGTACATCAGTGATGATCAACAATACATCAGGGATGGTCCACAGTATATCAGTGATGATCCATAGTACATCAGTGATGGCCCACAGTACATCAGTGATGATCCACAGTACATCAGTGATGATCCATAGTACACCAGTGATGGTCCATAGTACACCAGTGATGGTCCATAGTACATCAGTGATGATCCATAGTACATCAGTGATGATCCACAGTACATCAGGGATGGTCCACAGTACATCAGTGATGATCCATAGTACACCAGTGATGGCCCAAAGCACATCAGTGATGGTCCATAGTACACCAGGGATGATCCATAGTAATCCAGTGATGATCCATAGTACACCAGTGATGGCCCATAGTACACCAGTGATGGCCCATAGTACATCAGTGATGATCCACAGTACATCAGTGATGAGCTATAGTACATCAGGGATGGTCCACAGTACATCAGTGATGATCCATAGTACACCAGTGATGATCCATAGTACATCAGTGATGATCCATAGTACACCTGTGATGGCCCACAGTACACCTGTGATGGCCCACAGTACATCAGTGATGATCCACAGTACATCAGGGATGATCCACAGTATATCAGGGATGGTCCACGGTATATCAGTGATGATCCATAGTACACCAGTGATGATCCATAGTACACCAGGGATGATCCATAGTACACCAGTGATGATCCATAGTACACCAGTGATGGTCCATAGTACACCAGTGATGATCCATAGTACACCAGTGATGGCCCATAGTACACCAGTGATGGCCCATAGTACACCAGTGATGATCCATAGTACACCAGTGATGGCCCATAGTACACCAGTGATGTCCCATAGTACATCAGTGATGATCGACAGTACATCAGTGATGATCCATAGTACACCAGGGATGGCCCATAGTACACCAGTGATGGCCCATAGTACTTCAGTGATGATCTATAGTACATCAGTGATGATCCACAGTACATCAGGGATGATCCACAGTATATCAGGGATGGTCCACAGTATATCAGTGATGATCCATAGTACACCAGTGATGATCCATAGTACACCAGTGATGATCCATAGTACACCAGGGATGATCCATAGTACACCAGTGATGATCCATAGTACACCAGTGATGATCCATAGTACATCAGTGATGGTCCATAGTACACCAGTGATGATCCATAGTACACCAGTGATGGCCCATAGTACACCAGTGATAGCCCATAGTACACCAGTGATGATCCATAGTACACCAGTGATGGCCCATAGTACACCAGTGATGTCCCATAGTACATCAGTGATGATCCACAGTACATCAGTGATGATCCATAGTACACCAGGGATGGCCCATAGTACACCAGGGATGGCCCATAGTACATCAGTGATGATCCATAGTACATCAGTGATGATCCATAGTACACCAGTGATGATCCATAGTACATCAGTGATGGCTCATAGTACATCAGTGATGATCCATAGTACACCAGTGATGATCCATAGTACATCAGTGATGGCTCATAGTACATCAGTGATGATCCATAATACATCAGTGATGATCCATAGTACATCAGTGATGATCGATAGTACACCAGTCATGGCCCATAGTACACCAGTCATGGCCCATAGTACTACAGTGATGATCTATAGTACATCAGTGATGATCCACAGTACATCAGTGATGATCCAAGGTACATCAGTGATGATCCACAGTACATCAGTGATGATCCACAGTACATCAGTGATGATCCACAGTACATCAGTGATGATCCACAGTACACCAGTCATGATCCATAGTACATCAGTGATGATCCATAGTACATCAGTGATGATCCATAGTACACCAGTGATGATCCATAGTACACCAGTGATGGCCCATAGTACTTCAGTGATGAATTATAGTACATCAGTGATGATCCACAGTACATCAGTGATGATCCACAATACATCAGGGATGGTCCACAGTATATCAGTGATGATCCATAGTACATCAGTGATGGCCCACAGTACATCAGTTATGATCCACAGTACATTAGTGATGATCCATAGTAGACCAGTGATGGCCCATAGTACATCAGTGATGGTCCATAGTACATCAGTGATGATCCATAGTACATCAGTGATGATCCATAGTACATCAGTGATGATCCATAGTACACCAGTGATGGCTTATAGTACATCAGTGATGATCTATAGTACATCAGTGATGATCCACAGTACATCAGTGATGATCCACAGTACATCACTTATGATCCACAGTACATCAGTGATGATCCACAGTACATCAGTGATGATCCACAATACTTCAGTGATGATCCACAGTACATCAGTGATGATCCACAGTACATCAGGGATGGTCCACAGTATATCAGTGATGATCCATAGTACATCAGTGATGGCCCATAGTACATCAGTGATGATCCATAGTACACCAGTGATGATCCATAGTACACCAGTGATGTTCCATAGTACACCAGGGATGATCCACAGTACATCAGTGACGATCCACAGTACATCAGGGATGGTCCATAGTACATCAGTGATGATCCATAGTACACCAGTGATGATCCATAGTACACCAGTGATGGCCCATAGTACATCAGTGATGAACTATAGTACATCAGTGATGATCAACAGTACATCAGGGATGGTCCATAGTACATCAGTGATGATCCATAGTACACCAGTGATGATCCATAGTACACCAGTAATGGCCCATAGTACATCAGTGATGAACTATAGTACATCAGTGATGATCCACAGTACATCAGTGAGGATCCACAGTACATCAGGGATGGTCCATAGTACACCAGTGATGATCCACAGTACACCAGTGATGATCCATAGTACACCAGTGATGGTCCATAGTACATCAGTGATGATCTATAGTACATCAGTGATGGTCCATAGTACATCAGTGATGATCTATATAAATAGTACACCAGTGATGATCTATAGTACATCAGTGATGATCTACAGTACATCAGTTATGATCCACAGTACATTAGTGATGATCCACAGTACATCAGTGATGATCCACAATACTTCAGTGATGATCCACAGTACATCAGTGATGATCCACAGTACATCAGGGATGGTCCACAGTATATCAGTGATGATCCATAGTACATCAGTGATGATCCATAGTACATCAGTGATGGTCCATAGTACATCAGTGATGGTCCATAGTACACCAGTGATGATCCATAGTACACCAGTGATGATCCATAGTACACCAGTGATGGCCCATAGTACACCAGTGATGGCCCATAGTACATCAGTGATGATCCATAGTACATCAGTGATGATCCAAAGTACATCAGTGATGATCCACAGTACATCAGGGATGGTCCATAGTACATCAGTGATGATCAATAGTACACCAGTGATGATCCATAGTACACCAGTAATGGCCCATAGTACATCAGTGATGAACTATAGTACATCAGTGATGATCCACAGTACATCAGGGATGGTCCATAGTACATCAGTGATGATCCATAGTACACCAGTGATGATCCATAGTACACCAGTGATGATCCATAGTACACCAGGGATGATCCATAGTACACCAGTGATGATCCATAGTACACCAGTGATGGTCCATAGTACACCAGTGATGATCCATAGTACACCAGTGATGGCCCATAGTACACCAGTGATGGCCCATAGTACACCAGTGATGATCCATAGTACACCAGTGATGGCCCATAGTACACCAGTGATGTCCCATAGTACATCAGTGATGATCGACAGTACATCAGTGATGATCCATAGTACACCAGGGATGGCCCATAGTACACCAGTGATGGCCCATAGTACTTCAGTGATGATCTATAGTACATCAGTGATGATCCACAGTACATCAGTGATGATCCACAATACATCAGGGATGGTCCACAGTATATCAGTGATGATCCATAGTACATCAGTGATGGCCCACAGTACATCAGTGATGATCCACAGTACATCAGTGATGATCCATAGTACACCAGTGATGGTCCATAGTACACCAGTGATGGTCCATAGTACATCAGTGATGATCCATAGTACATCAGTGATGATCCACAGTACATCAGGGATGGTCCACAGTACATCAGTGATGATCCATAGTACACCAGTGATGGCCCAAAGCACATCAGTGATGGTCCATAGTACACCAGGGATGATCCATAGTAATCCAGTGATGATCCATAGTACACCAGTGATGGCCCATAGTACACCAGTGATGGCCCATCGTACATCAGTGATGATCCACAGTACATCAGTGATGATCTATAGTACATCAGGGATGGTCCACAGTACATCAGTGATGATCCATAGTACACCAGTGATGATCCATAGTACATCAGTGATGATCCATAGTACACCTGTGATGGCCCACAGTATACCTGTGATGGCCCACAGTACATCAGTGATGATCCACAGTACATCAGGGATGATCCACAGTATATCAGGGATGGTCCACAGTATATCAGTGATGATCCATAGTACATCAGTGATGATCCATAGTACACCAGTGATGATCCATAGTACACCAGGGATGATCCATAGTACACCAGTGATGATCCATAGTACACCAGTGATGATCCATAGTACATCAGTGATGGTCCATAGTACACCAGTGATGATCCATAGTACACCAGTGATGGCCCATAGTACACCAGTGATGGCCCATAGTACACCAGTGATCATCCATAGTACACCAGTGATGGCCCATAGTACACCAGTGATGTCCCATAGTACATCAGTGATGATCCACAGTACATCAGTGATGATCCATAGTACACCAGGGATGGCCCATAGTACACCAGGGATGGCCCATAGTACATCAGTGATGATCCATAGTACATCAGTGATGATCCATAGTACACCAGTGATGATCCATAGTACATCAGTGATGGCTCATAGTACATCAGTGATGATCCATAGTACACCAGTGATGATCCATAGTACATCAGTGATGGCTCATAGTACATCAGTGATGATCCATAATACATCAGTGATGATCCATAGTACATCAGTGATGATCCATAGTACATCAGTGATGATCCATAGTACACCAGTCATGGCCCATAGTACACCAGTCATGGCCCATAGTACTACAGTGATGATCTATAGTACATCAGTGATGATCCACAGTACATCAGTGATGATCCAAGGTACATCAGTGATGATCCACAGTACATCAGTGATGATCCACAGTACATCAGTGATGATCCACAGTACATCAGTGATGATCCACAGTACATCAGTGATGATCCACAGTACACCAGTCATGATCCATAGTACATCAGTGATGATCCATAGTACATCAGTGATGATCCATAGTACACCAGTGATGATCCATAGTACACCAGTGATGGCCCATAGTACACCAGTGATGGCCCATAGTACTTCAGTGATGATTTATAGTACATCAGTGATGATCCACAGTACATCAGTGATGATCCACAATACATCAGGGATGGTCCACAGTATATCAGTGATGATCCATAGTACATCAGTGATGGCCCACAGTACATCAGTGATGATCCACAGTACATTAGTGATGATCCATAGTAGACCAGTGATGGCCCATAGTACATCAGTGATGGTCCATAGTACATCAGTGATGATCCATAGTACATCAGTGATGATCCATAGTACACCAGTGATGGCCCATAGTACATCAGTGATGATCTATAGTACATCAGTGATGATCCACAGTACATCAGTGATGATCCACAGTACATCAGTTATGATCCACAGTACATCAGTGATGATCCACAGTACATCAGTGATGATCCACAATACTTCAGTGATGATCCACAGTACATCAGTGATGATCCACAGTACATCAGGGATGGTCCACAGTATATCAGTGATGATCCATAGTACATCAGTGATGGCCCATAGTACATCAGTGATGATCCATAGTACACCAGTGATGATCCATAGTACACCAGTGATGTTCCATAGTACACCAGGGATGATCCACAGTACATCAGTGACGATCCACAGTACATCAGGGATGGTCCATAGTACATCAGTGATGATCCATAGTACACCAGTGATGATCCATAGTACACCAGTGATGGCCCATAGTACATCAGTGATGAACTATAGTACATCAGTGATGATCAACAGTACATCAGGGATGGTCCATAGTACATCAGTGATGATCCATAGTACACCAGTAATGATCCATAGTACACCAGTAATGGCCCATAGTACATCAGTGATGAACTATAGTACATCAGTGATGATCCACAGTACATCAGTGATGATCCACAGTACATCAGGGATGGTCCATAGTACACCAGTGATGATCCACAGTACACCAGTGATGATCCATAGTACACCAGTGATGGTCCATAGTACATCAGTGATGATCTATAGTACATCAGTGATGGTCCATAGTACATCAGTGATGATCTATATAAATAGTACACCAGTGATGATCTATAGTACGTCAGTGATGATCTACAGTACATCAGTTATGATCCACAGTACATTAGTGATGATCCACAGTACATCAGTGATGATCCACAATACTTCAGTGATGATCCACAGTACATCAGTGATGATCCACAGTACATCAGGGATGGTCCACAGTATATCAGTGATGATCCATAGTACATCAGTGATGATCCATAGTACATCAGTGATGGTCCATAGTACATCAGTGATGGTCCATAGTACACCAGTGATGATCCATAGTACACCAGTGATGATCCATAGTACACCAGTGATGGCCCATAGTACACCAGTGATGGCCCATAGTACATCAGTGATGATCCATAGTACATCAGTGATGATCCACAGTACATCAGTGATGATCCACAGTACATCAGGGATGGTCCATAGTACATCAGTGATGATCAATAGTACACCAGTGATGATCCATAGTACACCAGTAATGGCCCATAGTACATCAGTGATGAACTATAGTACATCAGTGATGATCCACAGTACATCAGGGATGGTCCATAGTACATCAGTGATGATCCATAGTACACCAGTGATGATCCATAGTACACCAGTGATGGCCCATAGCACATCAGTGATGAACTATAGTACATCAGTGATGATCCACAGTACATCAGTGATGATCCATAGTACATCAGTGATGATCCACAGTACATCAGTGATGATCCACAGTACATCAGTGATGATCCACAGTACATCAGTGATGATCCACAGTACATCAGTGATGATCCACAGTACACCAGTCATGATCCATAGTACATCAGTGATGATCCATAGTACATCAGTGATGATCCATAGTACACCAGTGATGATCCATAGTACACCAGTGATGGCCCAAGGTACACCAGTGATGGCCCATAGTACTTCAGTGATGATTTATAGTACATCAGTGATGATCCACAGTACATCAGTGATGATCCACAATACATCAGGGATGGTCCACAGTATATCAGTGATGATCCATAGTACATCAGTGATGGCCCACAGTACATCAGTGATGATCCACAGTACATTAGTGATGATCCATAGTAGACCAGTGATGGCCCATAGTACATCAGTGATGGTCCATAGTACATTAGTGATGATCCATAGTACATCAGTGATGATCCATAGTACATCAGTGATGATCCATAGTACACCAGTGATGGCCCATAGTACATCAGTGATGATCTATAGTACATCAGTGATGATCCACAGTACATCAGTGATGATCCACAGTACATCAGTTATGATCCACAGTACATCAGTGATGATCCACAGTACATCAGTGATGATCCACAATACTTCAGTGATGATCCACAGTACATCAGTGATGATCCACAGTACATCAGGGATGGTCCACAGTATATCAGTGATGATCCATAGTACATCAGTGATGGCCCATAGTACATCAGGGATGGTCCATAGTACATCAGTGATGATCCATAGTACACCAGTGATGATCCATAGTACACCAGTGATGGCCCATAACACATCAGTGATGAACTATAGTACATCAGTGATGATCCACAGTACATCAGTGATGATCCATAGTACATCAGTGATGATCCACAGTACATCAGTGATGATCCACAGTACATCAGGGATGGTCCATAGTACATCAGTGATGATCCATAGTACACCAGTGATGATCCATAGTACACCAGTGATGGCCCATAGTACATCAGTGATGAACTATAGTACATCAGTGATGATCCACAGTACATCAGAGATGATCCACAGTACATCAGGGATGGTCCATAGTACACCAGTGATGATCCACAGTACACCAGTGATGATCCATAGTACACCAGTGATGGTCCATAGTACATCAGTGATGATCTATAGTACATCAGTGATGGTCCATAGTACATCAGTGATGATCTATAGTACATCAGTGATGATCTATAGTACATCAGTGATGATCCACAGTACATCAGTTATGATACACAGTACATCAGTGATGATCCACAGTACATCAGTGATGATCCACAATACTTCAGTGATGATCCACAGTACATAAGTGATGATCCACAGTACATCAGGGATGGTCCACAGTATATCAGTGATGATCCATAGTACATCAGTGATGGTCCATAGTACATCAGTGATGGTCCATAGTACACCAGTGATGATCCATAGTACACCAGTGATGGCCCATAGTACACCAGTGATGGCCCATAGTACATCAATGATGATCCATAGTACATCAGTGATGATCCACAGTACATCAGTGATGATCCATAGTACACCAGTGATGATCCATAGTACACCAGTGATGGCCCATAGTACATCAGTGATGAACTATAGTACATCAGTGATGATCCACAGTACATCAGGGATGGTCCATAGTACATCAATGATGATCCATAGTACACCAGTGATGATCCATAGTACACCAGTGATGGCCCATAGTACATCAGTGATGAACTATAGTACATCAGTGATGATCCACAGTACATCAGTGATGATCCATAGTACATCAGTGATGATCCACAGTACATCAGTGATGATCCACAGTACATCAGGGATGGTCCATAGTACATCAGTGATGATCCATAGTACACCAGTGATGATCCATAGTACACCAGTGATGGCCCATAGTACATCAGTGATGAACTATAGTACATCAGTGATGATCCACAGTACATCAGTGATGATCCACAGTACATCAGAGATGGTCCATAGTACACCAGTGATGATCCACAGTACACCAGTGATGATCCATAGTACACCAGTGATGGTCCATAGTACATCAGTGATGATCTATAGTACATCAGTGATGGTCCATAGTACATCAGTGATGAGCTATAGTACATCAGTGATGATCTATAGTACATCAGTGATGATCCATAGTACACCAGTGATGATCCATAGTACACCAGTGATGGCCCATAGTACATCAGTGATGAACTATAGTACATCAGTGATGATCCACAGTTCATCAGGGATGGTCCATAGTACATCAGTGATGATCCATAGTACACCAGTGATGATCCATAGTACACCAGTGATGGCCCATAGTACATCAGTGATGAACTATAGTACATCAGTGATGATCCACAGTACATCAGTGATGATCCATAGTACATCAGTGATGATCCACAGTACATCAGTGATGATCCACAGTACATCAGGGATGGTCCATAGTACATCAGTGATGATCCATAGTACACCAGTGATGATCCATAGTACACCAGTGATGGCCCATAGTACATCAGTGATGAACTATAGTACATCAGTGATGATCCACAGTACATCAGTGATGATCCACAGTACATCAGGGATGGTCCATAGTACACCAGTGATGATCCACAGTACATCAGGGATGGTCCATAGTACACCAGTGATGATCCACAGTACACCAGTGATGATCCATAGTACACCAGTGATGGTCCATAGTACATCAGTGATGATCTATAGTACATCAGTGATGGTCCATAGTACATCAGTGATGATCTATAGTACATCAGTGATGATCTATAGTACATCAGTGATGATCCATAGTACATCAGTGATGATCCACAGTACATCAGTGATGGTCCACAGTACATCAGGGATGGTCCACAGTACATCGGTGATGATCCATAGTACACCAGTGATGGCCCATAGTACATCAGTGATGGTCCATAGTACATCAGTGATGATCCATGGTACATCAGTGATGATCCATAGTACACCAGTGATGGCCCATAGTACACCAGTGATGGCCCATAGTACATCAGTGATGATCTATAGCACATCAGTGATGATCTATAGTACATCAGTGATGATTAGTGATGAGCCGAACACCCCCGGGTTCGGTTCGCACCAGTACCCGCGAACGGACCGAAAGTTCGCACGAACATTAGAACCCTATTAAATACAATGGATGCGAACGTTCGGATTCTAAAGTGCTAATTATAACGACTATTATCCATGTTATTGTCCTAAACAGAGTTTGGGAACCCGGGTTCTGCACCAGGGGACATGTATCAATGCAAAAAGAAGTTTTAAAAACGGACGTTTTCCGGGAGCAGTCATTTTAATGATGCATAAAGTGAAAAAAAAAAGTCAAATATTCCTTTAAATATTGTACCTGGGGGGTGTCTAAAGTATGCCTGTGAAGTGCCACGTGTTTCCCGTGTTTAGAACTGTCCCTGCACAAAATTACATTTCTAAAGGAAAAAAAAGCCATTTAAAACTGCTTGCGGCTTTAATGTATTGTCTGGTCCCGGTAATATGGATGAAAATCTTTAAGAAAAATGGCATAGCTACCCCATCACCCCCCCCCCCCTACCCCAGCTCATTACCAGCCCCTTTGGGTCTTGTATGGATATTAAGGGGAACCCCGCACACAAAATAAAAAAGGCCCTATATACTCTGAACAGCCGTATACAGGCGGTGCATACAAGACAGGGACTGTAGGTTTGTTCTTATGTTGAATCTGTTTGTAATTTTGAACAGCTACATTGTTTAAGTGTAGCTCCAGCCCAAATACCTATTTTTAAGCTTTTTGGAAAACATAGGGAAGGGTTATCACCCCTGTCACATTTTTTTTGCTGTCTGTGCCCCTGTTCAGAACATTTCACCTCACTTTGCGTCCCAATGACAACTGTTTTTGAAATGTGGTGTTTTTATTGAAACAAGGATTGGTGATAAAGCATCAGTAGAGAGGAGACACCTTTCTCCCATATTAATTCTTACAGGAGAAAATTTTCCTTCCAAGGGGTAGATTTCCTCTCACTTCCTGTTGTCTTCTTCCGTTTGCAAGTAGTAGTCGTTTGTAAGTTGGATGTTTGAAAGTAGGGACCTGCCGTATATACTCTGCAGAAATTGGCCCCTTAGGTGTTGGTGTTGGCACAACACTGTAAGCACTCACAGTTACTCTTGGTGGGTGCTGGAACGCCCTGCTGTCAACTATTATATCAGGAATTGTAATAACATATAATTGTTGAACAGTGGTAGTAAAAATTGGGCCTTTGATGGTGGTGCTGGTGCCACAACACTGTAAGGCCTGACAGTTACTCTTGGTGGGCGCAGCAATGGGCCCTGCTGTGAATTATTAGATCAATAATTATAATTGCATGCCCCTGTTGAACAGGGGCTGAAAAATTGGGCCTTTGGTGGTGGTGGTGGTGGTGGTGGTGTTGACACAACACTGTAAGGCCTGACAGTTACTCTTGGTGGGCGCAGCAATGGGCCCTGCTGTGAATTATTAGATCAATAATTATAATTGCATGCCCCTGTTGAACAGGGGCTGAAAAATTGGGCCTTAGGCACTGGTGGCACAACACTGCAACCCCTCACAGATACTGTACTTGGAGCACAGCAATGAGGCCTGTTGCAAAGTATTGCATCAAAAATTGTAATTACACGCCCCTGTTAAACAGGGGCTGAAAAATTGGGCCTTAGCCTGTCATGATCAGTGTCATTGCCTGGGTCACCTGCTGGTGGTGGCATTGCTTTCAGCACCAAAGGGTGCAGTTCTGGTGGCCACCAGCGGGTGTCTCCCATTTGTCTGGAGCCGAAATCATCTCCTGCAATCAGGCGTCACCTGAGACTGATTGCAGGAGGTGTGTATAAATACCCAGCAGACACTAAAGCATTTGCTCTGGTATTGTCTTGGAACCCAGACCTGTATGCCTGAACCTGAACCTGAACCTGAACCTGAACCTGAACCTGAACCTTGTGACCTGTTATCTGTTACCTTGTATCCTGTGTTCCTGAACCCTGCATCCATCCCTGGACCCCTGCCTCTGTACCTTGTATCCTGTGTTCCTGAACCCTGCATCCATCCCTGGACCCCTGCCTCTGTACCTTGTATCCTGTGTTCCTGAACCCTGCATCCATCCCTGGACCCCTGTCTTGCAGACTCATCCCTTCCTCCTGTTGTCCCTTCCGGCTCCCTGTTCAATCGGACTGATCTCTCGTGTATGACCCTGGCTTGATTACATTTACGCTTTAATCTCTAAACTGTATTTACGTTGGTGTAGGGCGTTGTTTTGTGTGTCACTGTGGTTGTTTGCTGGTTGCCTTTATTGTTTTAGGAATTATCCTTTCAATAAACTCATATATATATTTACTTACCTTGTGCCTAGTTCCTTTAGTGCAGCCCACTGATCTGCGTACCCTGTGCTGGATGCCGTGTTAGGCATCCGTGACAGAATACCAGAGCCATTCAAGCAGATCGGCTGCACTTGGGAATTGGGTCTGGGCACTGCTATTGCTTTAAAAATGCAGCTTGACGATATTCTGTATTTTTCGCTACTAGCAACAGAGGACAGGGAGTTTTGTTCTCAAACATTAAGTGAACACACTAGAGAGCAGTTGTTGGAATGCATCCGCATAGCCCATGTTTTTGTGGATCTGGGCAGTTTTGTGTTTGAGGATGTGCAAGATCTGATCTGTATCTGTACAGAGTTGGCCCTGTCTGATGCCTCCAGTGGAGACGATGACTATACACCCCCTTTTAGTGCAGCTCAGGTAGAGTCCTTGGTGTGGCTGTTGGAAGATGACTCAGTCTTTTTCCTTGAGCAGTACTCAACTTGTCCTACACAGGTGCTTGCAGCATGTATTGAGTCAGTGCAGTCTCTGGTCAGACAAGCAGTATGCAAACCTAACTTTGTGCAATCATTACTACAGGCCTGGTCAAGTTTATTGTACTCAGCCCCTGTCGGTTCCCTGCCACCCATTCCTGTGTCTAGACACCAGCCTGCTGGGATGTCTGCGTCCCCTTTACTCCCAACTACCACAGTGGCCAACCAATACACCCTCCTACCAATGAAGTACCAGTACCCTGTTTCCCCCTGCTGCACTTACCCTGCCTTTAACCCTCCTGCTTCATCTCGGCTGCCTCCATCAGTTCCCCTAAGACCCCCTTCAAAATCCGCACCCTCTGCTTCACCATCCTTCCGCTCTTCGCCTCTACCAGCTGCATCCACCACCTACAGCCCTGTATACATATACAAATCTTCGGTGGCTAAACCAAAGAAAAAACGGAAGTTCTTTCCAACTCACACGATCCTGCCAGTAACCCAGCCTGTTTCCACACCAGCCGACCTGTTGCAGCCTGTCTCCGCACCAGCAGACCTGTTGCAGCCTGTCTCCGCACTAGCCGACCTGTTGCAGCCTGTCTCCGCACCAGCCGACCTGTTGCAGCCTGTCTCCGCACCAGCCGACCTGTTGCAGCCTGTCTCCGCACCAGCCGACCTGTTGCAGCCTGTCTCCGCACCAGCCGACCTGTTGCAGCCTGTCTCCGCACCAGCCGACCTGTTGCAGCCTGTCTCCGCACCAGCCGACCTGTTGCAGCCTGTCTCCGCACCAGCCGACCTGTTGCAGCCTGTCTCCGCACCAGCCGACCTGTTGCAGCCTGTCTCCGCACCAGCCGACCTGTTGCAACCTGTCTCCGCACCAGCCGACCTGTTGCAGCCTGTCTCCGCACCAGCCGACCTGTTGCAGCCTGTCTCCGCACCAGCCGACCTGTTGCAGCCTGTTTCCAAACCAAGCGACCTGTTGCAGCCTGTTTCCAAACCAAGCGACCTGTTGCAGCCTGTTTCCAAACCAAGCGACCTGTTGCAGCCTGTTTCCAAACCAAGCGACCTGTTGCAGCCTGTTTCCACACCAGCCGATCCGCTCCAGCCTGTTTCCACACCAGCCGATCTGCTCCAGCCTGCTTCTACACCAGCCGATCCGCTCCAGCCTGCTTCTACACCAGCCGATCCGCTCCAGCCTGCTTCCACACCAGCCGACCTGTTCCAGCCTGCTTCCACACCAGCCGACCTGTTCCAGCCTGTTTCCACACCAGCCGACCTGTTCCAGCCTGTTTCCACACCAGCCAACCTGTTCCAGCCTGTTTCCACACCAGCCAACCTGTTCCAGCCTGTTTCCACACCAGCCAACCTGTTCCAGCCTGTTTCCACACCAGCCAACCTGTTCCAGCCTGTTTCCACACCAACCAACCTGTTCCAGCCTGTTTCCACACCAGCCAACCTGTTCCAGCCTGTTTCCACACCAGCCAACCTGTTCCAGCCTGTTTCCACACCAGCCAACCTGTTCCAGCCTGTTTCCACACCAGCCAACCTGTTCCAGCCTGTTTCCACACCAGCCAACCTGTTCCAGCCTGTTTCCACACCAGCCAACCTGTTCCAGCCTGTTTCCACACCAGCCAACCTGTTCCAGCCTGTTTCCACACCAGCCAACCTGTTCCAGCCTGGATTTTCGGTGCCCGTCACCCAGCCTGACGTTTTGGTGCCCGTCTTTCAGCCCGCTGAACCAGTGCCTGCCATCTGGCTTACTGAACCTCTGCCCGGTGGCCAGTTTGAAGTGCCTCTGCCCGGTGGCCAGCTTGAAGACCCAGCGCCATTTGCCCAGCCCGCTGACATGGTGCCTGCTAAACCAGTTCTCGATGCCCGGCTTGCCGCTGATTTTGCCCTGCTTGATTCCCAGCCTGACTGTGATGCCCTTGTGTTGTTCTCCTCCGTTAGGTTCATGCACATTGCCCTGCCTGTTTTCATTTCCAGATCCCAACTTCCAGACCCTGGTGGTGTGGTGCGTGTTCCATTGCCGGACTCAGGTGCCACGCCTCCCAGTAAGTTTAAGGACTCTGGCCGGAGGAGCACAAGTAGTCCGCAGACACAGGGGAGACTTTTTGGGACCTTTCCGCACCTACCAGCACTGCCAGATCAAGGGCAGAATGGAGCGTCCGGAGGCCACTCCTTGGGAGGGGGAACTGTCATGATCAGTGTCATTGCCTGGGTCACCTGCTGGTGGTGCTATTGCTTTCAGCACCAAAGGGTGCAGTTCTGGTGGCCACCAGCGGGTGTCTCCCATTTGTCTGGAGCCGAAATCATCTCCTGCAATCAGGCGTCACCTGAGACTGATTGCAGGAGGTGTGTATAAATACCCAGCAGACACTAAAGCATTTGCTCTGGTATTGTCTTGGAACCCAGACCTGTATGCCTGAACCTGAACCTGAACCTGAACCTGAACCTTGTGACCTGTTATCTGTTACCTTGTATCCTGTGTTCCTGAACCCTGCATCCATCCCTGGACCCCTGCCTCTGTACCTTGTATCCTGTGTTCCTGAACCCTGCATCCATCCCTGGACCCCTGCCTCTGTACCTTGTATCCTGTGTTCCTGAACCCTGCATCCATCCCTGGACCCCTGTCTTGCAGACTCATCCCTTCCTCCTGTTGTCCCTTCCGGCTCCCTGTTCAATCGGACTGATCTCTCGTGTATGACCCTGGCTTGATTACATTTACGCTTTAATCTCTAAACTGTATTTACGTTGGTGTAGGGAGTTGTTTTGTGTGTCACTGTGGTTGTTTGCTGGTTGCCTTTATTGTTTTAGGAATTATCCTTTCAATAAACTCATATATATATTTACTTACCTTGTGCCTAGTTCCTTTAGTGCAGCCCACTGATCTGCGTACCCTGTGCTGGATGCCGTGTTAGGCATCCGTGACATAGCCACTGGTGGCGGCACCCATAAACCAAAATGATCTTCCAAGCTATCATCATTAATCGGATCATTGAGGAGGAGGAGGAGGATAGCTAGTCAACATAACAGCACAGGAACTCAGCATCAGCATCAGTCTTGAAGGGATGTGACATTTTAAAATCAATTAGTCTGTTATATCAGCATCAGGTGTGTGGTAGCTGGTGGTGATCCAAGACTGGTTCATCTTGATGAAAGTCAGCCGATCAACCGAGTCGGTGGACAGGCGCACCCTGTGATCCGTGACAAATCCTCCAGCAGCACTGAATGTGCGTTCTGAAAGAACGCTGGATGCAGGACAGGCCAGTAGCTCAATTGCATACTGTGCAAGCTCTGGCCAGTGATCCATCCTCAAGACCCAGTAAGCCAGAGGATTTTCGGTGGGGAAGGTGTCCAAGTCTGACCTTGCCCCTAGGTATTCCTGCACCATGTATATCAGACGCTGGCGATGGTTGCTGGAAACGATCATACTTTGGGGCTGCGGACTAAAGAATTGTCTGAACGCATCGGTCAGATGGCCACCTTCCCCACCGCTCCTTCTTTGACTGCCCGAAGCCTCAGCAACTCGTTGTCCAGGACCAGGAGTTTGTAACCTCCCAGTCTCTGGGAACGCGTTGCACAGACCTTTCTGCAAGGCCTCCCGGAGTTGTCTCATCCTCTGCTCCCTCTGCGACGGTAACATAAGGTCCGCAACCTTACCCTTGTACCGTGGATCAAGGAGAGTGGCCAGCCAGTAATGGTCCCTCTCCTTGATCCGAAGAATACGAGGATCCTTCCGCAGACTTTGCAGGATCAGGGAGGCCATGCAGCGTAGGTTAGCTGAGGCATTCAGTCCGGAGTCCTCTGGGTCACTAAGGACGACATGATCCGCAGCCACCTCCTCCCAGCCACGTACAAGTCCACTGGTTTCTTGGGACTGTAAATCATCCCTAAAAGACTGCTGCTGATGATGCTGAGTGCCAGCCTCCACCTCCATGCTGACACAATCCTCCTCCTCCTCCTCTTCCTGTGCGATGGGTGGGACAGAAGGAACACTGTCAGGGTAAAGGGGGCCTTGAGAGGCAAGGAAGTCCTCCTCTTCCTGCCTCTGTTCTGCCTCAAGTGCCCTGTCCATTATTCCACGCAGCGTGTGCTCCAACAGGTGGACAAGAGGTACAGTGTCACTGATGCATGCACTGTCACTGCTCACCATTCTCGTGGCCTCCTCAAATGGTGCCAGGACAGTGCATGCATCCCTGATCATGCCCCACTGGCGTGGTGAAAAAAACCTGAGCTCCCCTGACCCTGTCCTGGTGCCGTAGTCGCACAGGTACTCATTGATGGCCCTCTGCTGCATGTGCAGCCGCTGCAGCATGGCCAACGTTGAGTTCCACCTGGTGGGCATGTCACATATAAGGCGGTTCTTGGGCAGGTTCAACTCCTTTTGCAGCTCAGCCAGGCGAGCACTGGCATTATAAGATCTGCGGAAATGAACACAGACTTTCCTGGCCTGCCTCAGGACATCCTGTAAGCCCGGGTACCTGCCCAAGAACCGCTGCACCACCAGGTTAAGGACGTGAGCCATACAGGGCACATGGGTCAGTTGTCCCTGTCGGAGGGCGGAGAGGAGGTTGGTGCCATTGTCACAAACCACCATTCCTGGCTTAAGCTGGCGTGGCGTCAACCACCTCTCGGCCTGCCCCTGCAGAGCAGACAGGACCTCTGCCCCAGTGTGGCTCCTGTCCCCCAAACACACCAGCGCAAGCACGGCATGGCATCTTTTTGCCTGCGTACTTGCGTAGCCCCTTAAACGCCTACGGAGCACCGCTGGTTCCGAGGACAAACCACAGGATGAGGCCATGGAGGAAGAAGAAGAGGAGGGGGTGGAGGAGAGAGGTGTGTGACAACCAGTAGTAGCATTTTGGAGGCGTGGCGGTGGAACAACCTCCAACACTACTGCACCTTGTCCTGCATCCTTCCCAGCTGCCAAAAGAGTGACCCAATGGGCCGTGAAAGAAAGGTAACGTCCCTGTCCATGCCTGCTGGACCATGAGTCAGCGGTAATATGCACCTTACCGCTGACCGCCCTGTCCAGCGAGGCCAAGACATTGCCTTCCACATGCCTGTAGAGAGCCGGAATCGCCTTCCGTGAGAAAAAGTGGCGTTTGGGAACCTGCCACTGAGGAACCGCACATTGCACAAACTCATGGAAGGGGGCCGAGTCTACCAACTGAAAAGGCAGCAGTTGAAGCGCTAGCAATTTAGCCAAGCTAGCATTCAACCGCTGGGCATGTGGATGGCTGGGAGTGAACTTCTTTCGACGGTCCAGCAGCTGGGGCAGGGAAATTTGCCTGCTAGAATCGGACGTCGGTGTACTGCTAGCAGAGTGCCCGCAAGTACTTGGCTGTGACACACCTAATTCTACACCTTCATTCCTCTCAGAGCAGGTTTCAGAGAGGACTGAAGGTATAGTGGGGTTGGAGATCCCAGCTGATGCGGTGCAAGAAGAGGTCAGCTTTGTTCTTTGGTGTGGGTCTTTAAGGTAGGCTTGCCAACGAGCTGCATGGCAGGTCAACATATGTCTGATCAAGCATGTGGTGCCCAAGCGGCTGATGTTTTGGCCACACGATATACGCTTGAGACATATGTTGCAAACAGCAGCTGTGCGATCTGATGCACTCGCCTCAAAAAAGGCCCACACCAAAGAACTTTTTGAATGACGGGCAGAGGCAGCGCCCTGCACAGGCGGAGCTCTGCGGTGTGATTCCGTCGGTGTGCTGCCCATACGCTGGCCACCCAAGGGCATCCTGCCTCGTTGGAGATGTGCCTCCTCCTCATCCTCCTCCTCCTCCTCTCTCCTATTAGGCACCCACGTGGAGTCAGTGACCTCATCATCCCCTCCCTCCTCATCACTGGAGCCAATCTGGCAGTATGCTGCAGCTGCTGGAGCATGACTGCCAGATTGGTGTCCTTCTTGAGCATCCCCTCTCTCTGCTCTCACGCTACTGCCTTCCTCTATATGGGTATCATCATCAGATCCTTCGAAACGCTGGGCATCCTCCTGGAGCATGTACCCAACACTGTGCTCAAACAGTTCGGGGGACTCCTCAGGAGGAGGACATGGTGGGTCTAGGGAAGGATTGACTAATGATGATAATGATACCAGAGAAGAGGACGCTTTGGCAGCTGCTTTGCCAGTACCCTAAGCCTGGGTGAGAGAGGATGAGGAGGATGAGGTGGGCTTGGTCATCCACTCTACCAAGTCTTCGGCATGATGTGGCTCAACATGTCCAGCTGCCGAAAAGAAGGACAAGCGTGTCCCATGGCCATGTGCTGATGACAATGCACCGCGTCCACGACCAGCACTGTTGCCCCCAGACACAGAGCCTGCTTGCCCTCTTTTTTTGCCTCCTGACTGTCTGCCTCTCCTTGTTTGCCTTCCAGACATTTTAATGGATGGCCTGCAGGGAGATGGGAAAAACAGCAATAAGGGCTACCTTCAGGTGTATACTGTGCAGGAGGCTTAGCAACAATGACACTGACACTGTCCCTGCCTATCCTTCTCTGTCCCTAAACACAAGGATTTGCAATATGCTTCAGCAAGATTGGTTTAGCACAGAATAGCACACTGTCAGTTTCACTCACTGTACCTCTCTGTCCCTACAAACAAGATTTAGCACAGAATAGCACACTGATAGTTTCCACGAGTGTCCTTCTCTGTCCCTAAACTCAAGGATTTCAAATATGGTTCAGCAAGATTGGTTTAGAACAGAATAGCACACTGTCAGTTTCACTCACTGTACCTCTCTGTCCCTACAAATAAGATTTAGCACAGAATAGCACACTGATAGTTTCCATGAGTGTCCTTCTCTGTCCCTAAACTCAAGGATTTCAAATATGGTTCAGCAAGATTGGTTTAGAACAGAATAGCACACTGTCAGTTTCACTCACTGTCCTACTCTGTCCCTACAAACAAGATTTAGCACAGAATAGCACACTGACACTTTCCCTCACTGTACCTCTCTGTCCCTAAACTCAAGGATTTCAAATATGGTTCAGCAAGATTGGTTTAGAACAGAATAGCATACTGTCAGTTTCACTCACTGTACCTCTCTGTCCCTACAAATAAGATTTAGCACAGAATAGCACACTGATAGTTTCCATGAGTGTCCTTCTCTGTCCCTAAACTCAAGGATTTCAAATATGGTTCAGCAAGATTGGTTTAGAACAGAATAGCACACTGTCAGTTTCACTCACTGTCCTACTCTGTCCCTACAAACAAGATTTAGCACAGAATAGCACACTGACACTTTCCCTCACTGTACCTCTCTGTCCCTAAACTCAAGGATTTCAAATATGGTTCAGCAAGATTGGTTTAGAACAGAATAGCACACTGTCAGTTTCACTCACTGTCCTACTCTGTCCCTACAAACAAGATTTAGCACAGAATAGCACACTGACACTTTCCCTCACTGTACCTCTCAGTCCCTAAACTCAAGGATTTCAAATATGGTTCAGCAAGATTGGTTTAGAACAGAATAGCACACTGTCAGTTTCACTCACTGTCCTACTCTGTCCCTACAAACAAGATTTAGCACAGAATAGCACACTGATAGTTTCCACGAGTGTCCTTCTCTGTCCCTAAACTCAAGGATTTCAAATATGGTTCAGCAAGATTGGTTTAGAACAGAATAGCACACTGTCAGTTTCACTCACTGTCCTACTCTGTCCCTACAAACAAGATTTAGCACAGAATAGCACACTGACACTTTCCCTCACTGTACCTCTCAGTCCCTAAACTCAAGGATTTCAAATATGGTTCAGCAAGATTGGTTTAGAACAGAATAGCACACTGACACTTTCCCTCACTGTACCTCTCTGTCCCTACAAACAAGGTTTAGCACAGAATAACACACTGACACTCTCCCTACCTATCCTTATTTGTCCCTAAACACAAGGAATCCAGGATTAGTAAAGGAAAAAAAATGACACTGTCCCTGCCTATGCTTCTCTTTCCCTGCTCCGGAACACACTACACAAGGCCGCCGCGCTGGCGGCCTTTTATAGTGTGGGGCGTGTACTAAACCCCCTCAAGAATAATTGGCCACAGGCATCCTGCCTGTGGCCAATCATTGCTCTCCTCACTGCCGGCGCTGTGATTGGCCAAGCATGCGGGGTCACAGTGCATGCTTGGCCAATCACAGCGCCTGGATGACACTGCGATGGCGTAGTGCATTGTGGGCCGTTCGCGTCACTCGAATTTGGCGCGAACGGCCCAAATCGTTCAATCTTCGTCGAACGATCGAACAGCCAATGTTCGAGTCGAACGTATGTTCGACTCGAATACGAAGCTCATCCCTAATCATCACTGATGTACTATAGATCATCACTGATGTACTATGGACCATCACTGGTGTACTATGGATCATCACTGGTGTACTATGGATCATCACTGATGTACTATAGATCATCACTGATGTACTATGGGCCATCACTTGTGTACTATGGATCATCACTGGTGTACTATGGATCATCCCTGATGTACTATGGACCATCCCTGATGTCCTATGGACCATCCCTGATGTACTGTGAATCATCACTGGTGTACTGTGGATCATCACTGATGTACTATAGATCATCACTGATGTACTGTGGATCATCACTGATGTACTATGGGCCATCACTGGTGTACTATGGGCCATGACTGGTGTACTATGGATCATCACTGATGTACTGTGGATCATCCCTGATGTACTGTGGGCCATCACTGATGTACTATGGATCATGACTGGTGTACTATGGATCATCACTGATGTACTGTGAACCACTCCTGATGTACTGTGGATCATCACTGATGTACTGTGGATCATCACTGATGTACTGTGGAACATCACTGATGTACTGTGGATCATCACTGATGTACTATGGATCATCCCTGATGTACTATGGACCATCCCTGATGTACTGTGGATCATCACTGATGTACTGTGAATCATCACTGGTGTACTGTGGATCATCACTGATGTACAATAGATAATCACTCATGTACTGTGGATCATCACTGATGTACTATGGGGCCATCACTGGTGTACTATGGACCATCCCTGATGTACTATGGATCATCCCTGATGTACTATGGACCATCCCTGATGTACTGTGGATCATCACTGATGTACTATAGATCATCACCGATGTACTATGGGCCATCACTGGTGTACTATGGGCCATCACTGGAGTACTATATATCATCACTGGTGTACTATGGACCATCACTAATTTACTATGGACCATCACTGATGTACTGTGGATCATCACTGATGTACTGTGGATCATCCCTGGTGTACTATGGATCATCACTGGTGTACTATGGATCATCACTGATGTACTATGGGCCATCACTGATGTACTATGGATCATCACTGATGTACTGTGGACCATCCCTGATGTACTGTGGATCATCACTGATGTACTGTGGATCATCACTGATGTACTGTGGATCATCACTGATGTACTAAGGATCATCACTGATGTACTATAGATCATCACTGATGTACTATGGGCCATCACTGGTGTACTGTGGATCATCACTGATGTACTGTGGATCATCACTGATGTACTATAGATCATCACTGATGTACTATGGACCATCACTGGTGTACTATGAATCATCACTGGTGTACTATTAATCATCACTGGTGTACTATGGATCATCACTGATGTACTATAGATCATCACTGATGTACTATGGATCATCACTGATGTACTGTGGACCATCCCTGATGTACTGTGGATCATCACTGATGTACTGTGGACCATCCACTGGTGTACTGTGGATCATCACTGATGTACTATAGATAATCACTGATGTACTGTGGATCATCACTGATGTACTATGGGCCATCACTGGTGTACTATGGACCATCCCTGATGTACCATGGACCATCCCTGATGTACTGCGGATCATCACTGATGTACTGTGGATCATCACTGATGTACTCTAGATCATCACTGATGTACTATGGGCCATCACTGGTGTACTATGGGCCATCACTGGTGTATTATGGATCATCACTGGTGTAGTATGGATCATCACTGGTGTACTATGGACCATCACTGATGTACTATGGACCATCACTGATGTACTGTGGATCATCACTGATGTACTGAGGATCATCACTGATGTACTGAGGATCATCACTGATGTACTGTGGATCATCACTGATGTAGTATAGATCATCACTGATGTACTGAGGATCCTCAGATGTACTGAGGATCATCACTGATGTACTGAGGATCATCACTGATGTACTGTGGATCATCACTGATGTAGTATAGATCATCACCATAGATCATCACCATCACTGGTGTACTATGGGCCATCACTGGTGTATTATGGATCATCACTGGTGTAGTATGGATCATCACTGGTGTACTATGGACCATCACTGATGTACTATGGACCATCACTGATGTACTATGGACCATCACTGATGTACTGTGGATCATCACTGATGTACTGTGGATCATCACTGATGTACTGAGGATCATCACTGATGTACTGTGAATCATCACTGATGTACTGTGGATCATCACTGATGTAGTATAAATCATCACTGATGTATTATGGGCCATAGTGTACTATGGATCATCACTGATGTACTATGGATCATCACTGATGTATTATGGATCATCACTGATGTACTATGGACCATCCCTGATGTACTGTGGATCATCCCTGATGTACTGTGGATCATCACTGATGTACTGTGGATCATCACTGATGTACTGAGGATCATCACTGATGTACTATAGATCATCACTGATGTACTATGGGCCATCACTGGTGTACTGTGGATCATCACTGATGTACTGTGGATCATCACTGATGTACTATAGATCATCACTGATGTACTATGGACCATCACTGGTGTACTATGAATAATCACTGGTGTACTATTAATCATCACTGGTGTACTATGGATCATCACTGATGTACTATAGATCATCACTGATGTACTATGGGCCATCACTGGTGTACTATGGATCATCCCTGATGTACTATGGACCATCCCTGATGTACTATGGACCATCACTGATGTACTGTGAATCATCACTGGTGTACTGTGGATCATCACTGATGTACTATAGATAATCACTGATGTACTGTGGATCATCACTGATGTACTATGGGCCATCACTGGTGTACTATGGACCATCCCTGATGTACCATGGACCATCCCTGATGTACTGCGGATCATCACTGATGTACTGTGGATCATCACTGATGTACTATAGATCATCACTGATGTACTATGGGCCATCACTGGTGTTCTATGGGCCATCACTGGTGTATTATGGATCATCACTGGTGTAGTATGGATCATCACTGGTGTACTATGGACCATCACTGATGTACTATGGACCATCACTGATGTACTGTGGATCATCACTGATGTACTGTGGATCATCACTGATGTACTGAGGATCATCACTGATGTACTGAGGATTATCACTGATGTACTGAGGACCATCCCTTATGTACTGTGGACCATCACTGATGTACTATGGACCATCCCTGATGTACTGTGGATCATCCCTGATGTACTGTGGATCATCACTGATGTACTGTGGATCATCACTGATGTACTATAGATCATCACTGATGTACTATGGGCCATCATTGGTGTACTACGGGCCATCACTGGTGTACTATGGGCCATCACTGGTGTACTATGGATCATCACTGATGTACTGTGGATCATCACTGATGTACTGTGGATTATCACTGATGTACTGTAGATCATCCCTGGTGTACTATGGATCATCACTGGTGTACTATGGATCATCACTGATGTACTATGGGCCATCACTGATGTACTATGGATCATCACTGATATACTGTGGACCATCCCTGATGTACTGTGGATCATCACTGATGTACTGTGGATCATCACCGATGTACTGTGGATCATCACTAATGTACTGTGGATCATCACTGATGTACTATGGGCCATCACTGGTGTACTAAGGGCCATCACTTGTGTACTATGGGCCATCACTGGTGTACTATGGATCATCACTGATGTACTATGGATCATCACGGATGTACTATGGATCATCACTGATGTACTATGGATCATCACTGATGTACTATGGGCCATCACTGGTGTACTGTGGATCATCACTGATGTACTGTGGACCATCCCTGGTGTACTGTGGATCATCACTGATGTACTGTGGATCATCACTGATGTACTGAGGATCATCACTGATGTTCTATAAGCCATCACTGATGTACTATGGATCATCACTGATGTACTATGGATCATCACTGATGTACTATGAGCCATCACTGATGTACTATGGATCATCACTGATGTACTGTGGACCATCCCTCATGTACTGTGGATCATCACTGATGTACTGTGGATCATCACTGATGTACCGTGGATCATCACTGATGTACTGAGGATCATCACTGATGTACTGTGGATCATCACTGATGTACTATGGGCCATCACGGGTGTACTATGGATCATCACTGGTGTACTATGAATCATCACTGATGTACTATAGATCATCACTGATGTACTATGGATCATCACTGATGTACTATAGATCATCACTGATGTACTATGGATCATCACTGATGTACTGTGGATCATCCCTGGTGTACTATGGATCATCACTGGTGTACTATGGATCATCACTGGTGTACTATGGATCATCACTGATGTACTGATGTACTATGGGCCATCACTGATGTACTGTGGATCATCACTGGTGTACTATGGATCATCAGTGATGTACTATGGATCATCACTGATGTGCTATGGATCATCACTGATGTACTATGGATCATCACTGGTGTACTATGGACCATCACTGATGTACTGTGGATCATCAATGATGTACTGTGGATCATCACTGATGTACTGAGGATCATCACTGATGTACTGAGGATCATCACTGATGTAATATGGATCATCACTGATGTACTATAGATCATCGCCGATGTACTATGGATCATCACTGATGTACTATGGATCATCACTGGTGTACTATGGACCATCACTGATGTACTGTGGATCATCAATGATGTACTGTGGATCATCACTGATGTACTGAGGATCATCACTGATGTACTGAGGATCATCACTGATGTAATATGGATCATCACTGATGTATTATGGATCATCACTGATGTACTTTGAGCCATCACTGATGTACTATGGATCATCACTGATGTACTATGGATCATCACTGATGTACTATGAGCCATCACTGATGTACTATGGATCATCACTGATGTACTATGGATCATCACTGATGTACTGTGGACCATCCCTGATGTACTGTGGATCATCACTGATGTACTGTGGATCATCACTGATGTACCATGGATCATCACTGATGTACTGAGGATCATCACCGATGTACTGAGGATCATCACTGATGTACTATGGGCCATCACAGGTGTACTATGGATCATCACTGGTGTACTATGGATCATCACTGATGTACAATGGACCATCCCTAATGTACTGTGGATCATCACTGATGTACTGTGGATCATCACTGATGTACTGTGGATCATCACTGGTGTACTATAGATCATCACTGATGTACTATGGGCCATCCCTGATGTACTGAGGATCATCACTGATGTACTATGGACCATCCCTGATGTACTATAGACCATCCCTGATGTACTGTGGATCATCACTGATGTACTGAGGATCATCACTGATGTACTATGGATCATCACTGATGTACTGTGGATCATCACTGATGTACTGTGGATCATCACTGATGTACTTTGAATCATCACTGATGTACTGAGGATCATCACTAATGTACTATAGATTATCACTGATGTACTATGGGCCATCACTGGTGTACTATGGATCATCACTGATGTACTATGGATCATCACTGATGTACTATGAGCCATCGCTGATGTACTATGGGCCATCACTGATGTACTGTGGATCATCACTGGTGTACTATGGATCATCACTGATGTACTATGGATCATCACTGATGTACTATGGATCATCACTGATGTACTGTGGATCATCACTGGTGTACTATAGATCATCACTGATGTACTGTGGATCATCACTGATGTACTGTGGATCATCACTGATGTACTGTGGACCATCCCTGATGTACTGTGGATTATCACTGATGTACCGTGGATCATCACTGATGTACTGTGGACCATCCCTGATGTACTGTGGATCATCACTGATGTACTGTGGATCATCACTGATGTACTGAGGATCATCACTGATGTACTATGGATCATCACTGATGTACTATGAGCCATCACTGGTGTACTATGGATCATCACTGATGTACTGTGGACCATCCCTGATGTACTGTGGATCATCACTGATGTACTGTGGATCATCACTGATGTACTGTTGATCATCACTGATGTACTGTGGATCATCACTGATGTAATGTGGATCATCACTGATGTACTATGGGCCATCACGGGTGTACTATTGATCATCACTGGTGTTCTATGAATCATAACTGGTGTACTATGGACCATCCCTGATGTACTGAGGATCATCACTGATGTACTATAGATCATCACTGATATACTATGGGCCATCACTAGTGTACTATGGATCATCACTGATGTACTGTGGATCATCACTGATGTACTATGGATCATCACTGATGTACTATGGATCATCAATGATGTACTATGAGCCATCACTGATGTACTATGGGCCATCACTGATGTACTGTGGATCATCACTGGTGTACTATGGATCATCACTGATGTACAATGGATCATCACTAATGTACTATGGATCATCACTAATGTACTATGGATCATCACTGATGTACTATGGATCATCACTGGTGTACTATGGATCATCACTGACGTACTGTGGACCATCCCTGATGTACTGTGGATCATCACTGATGTACTGTGGATCATCACTGATGTACTGAGGATCATCACTGATGTACTATGGATCATCACTGATGTACTGTGGATCATCACTGATGTACTATGGATCATCACTGATGTACTATGGATCATCACTGGTGTACTGTGGATCTTCCCTGGTGTACTGTGGATCATCACTGATGTACTGTGGATCATCACTGATGTACTGAGGATCATCACTGATGTACTGTGGATCATCACTGATGTACTATGGGCCATCACGGGTGTACTATTGATCATCACTGGTGTACTATGGATCATCACTGATGCACTATGGACCATCCCTGATGGTACATCAGTGATGATCCACAGTACATCAGTGATGATCCACAGTACATCAGTGATGATCCATAGTACATCAGTGATGATCCATAGTACATTGGTGATGATCCATAGTACACCAGTGATGGTACACAGTACATCAGTGATGATCCATAGTACACCAATGATGGCCCATAGTACATCAGTGATGATCTATAGTACATCAGTGATGATCCATAGTACATCAGTGATGATCCATAGTACATCAGTGATGATCCATAGTACATCGGTGATGATCCATAGTACACCAGTGATGGCCCAAAGTACACCAGTAATGATCTATAGTACATCAGTGATGATCCGCAGTACATCAGTGATGATCCACAGTACATCAGTGATGATCCACAGTACATCAGTGATGATCCACAGTACATCAGGGATAGTCCACAGTATATCAGTGATGATCCATAGTACATCCGTGATGGCCCATAGTACATCAGTGATGATCCATAGTACATCAGTGATGGCCCATAGTACATCAGTGATCATCCATAGTACACCAGTGATGATCCATAGTACACCAGTGATGGCCCATAGCACACCAGTGATGGCCCATAGTACATCAGTGATGATCTATAGTACATCAGTGATGATCCACAGTACATCAGTGATGGTCCACAGTACATCAGCGATAATCCACAGTACATCAGTGATGATCCACAGTACATCAGGGATGGTCCATAGTACATCAGTGATGATCCATAGTACATCAGTGATGATCTATAGTACATCAGTGATGATCCATAGTACATCAGTGATGATCCTCAGTACATCAGTGATGATCCTCAGTACATCAGTGATGATCCACAGTACATCATTGATGATCCACAGTACATCAGTGATGATCCATAGTACACCAGTGATGATCCATAGTACACCAGTGATGATCCATAGTACATCAGTGATGATCCATAGTACATTAGTGATGATCCATAGTACATCACTGATGATCCATAGTACACCAGTGATGATCCACAGTATATCAGTGATGGCCCATAGTACATCAGTACATCAGTGATGATCCATAGTACACCAGTGATGATCCATAGTACATCAGGGATGGTCCATAGTACATCAGGGATGGTCCATAGTACATCAGGGATGGTCCATAGTACATCATTTATGATCCATAGTACACCAGTGATGATCCATAGTACACCTGTGATGGCCCATAGTACATCAGTGATGATCCACAGTACATCAGTGATGATCCTCAGTACATCAGTGATGATCCACGGTACATCAGTGATGATCCACAGTACATCAGTGATGATCCACAGTACATCAGGGATGGTCCACAGTACATCAGTGATGATCCATAGTACACCAGTGATGATCCATAGTACATCAGTGATGATCCACAGTACATCAGGGATGGTCCATAGTACATCAGGGATGGTCCATAGTACATCAGTGATGATCCATAGTACACCAGTGATGATCCATAGTACACCAGTGATGGCCCATAGTACATCAGTGATGATCCATAGTACATCAGTGATGATCCACAGTACTTCAGGGATGGTCCATAGTACATCAGGGATGGTCCATATTACACCAGTGATGATCCATAGTACACCAGTGATGATCCATAGTACAACAGTGATGATCCATAGTACACCAGTGATGGTCCATAGTACATCAGTGATGATCTATAGTACATCAGTGATGATCCATAGTACATCAGTAATGATCTATAGTACATCAGCGATGATCCATAGAACATCAGTGATTATCCACAGTACATCAGTGATGGTCCACAGTACATCAGTGATGGTCCACAGTACATCAGTGATGGTCCACAGTACATCAGTGATGGTCCACAGTACATCCGTGATAATCCATAGTACATCAGTGATGATCCACAGTACATCAGTGATGATCCATAGTACATCAGTGATGATCTATAGTACATCAGTGATGATCCACAGTACATCAGTGATGATCCATAGTTCATCAGTGATGATCCTCAGTACATCAGTGATGATCCACAGTACATCAGTGATGATCCACAGTACATCAGTGATGATCTATAGTACATCAGTGATGATCCATAGTACATCAGTGATGATCCACAGTACATCAGTGATGATCCACAGTACATCAGGGATGGTCCACAGTACATCAGTGATGATCCATAGTACACCCGTGATGGCCCATAGTACATCAGTGATGATCCTCAGTACATCAGTGATGATCCACGGTACATCAGTGATGATCCATGGTACATCAGGGATGTCCACAGTGCATCAGTGATGATCCACAGTACATCAGGGATGGTCCACAGTACATCAGTAAAGATCCATAGTACATCAGTGATGATCCATAGTACATCAGTGATGATCCATAGTACATCAGTGATGATACATAGTACATCAATTATGATCCATAGTACATCAGTGATGGCTCATAGTACATCAGTGATGATCCATAGTACATCAGTGATGATCCACAGTACATCAGGGATGGTCCACAGTACATCAGGGATGGTCCACAGTACATCAGTGATGATCCATAGTACACCACTGATGGCCCATAGTACATCAGTGATGATCTATAGTACATCAGTGATGATCCATAGTACATCAGTGATGATCCATAGTACATCAGTGATGGCCCATAGTACACCAGTGATGGCCCATAGTACATCAGTGATGATCCACAGTACATCAGTGATGATCCACAGTACATCATAGATGATCCACAGTACATCATAGATGATCCACAGTACATCAGTGATGATCCACAGTACATCAGGGATGGTCCACAGTATATCAGTGATGATCCATAGTACATCAGTGATGGCCCATAGTACATCAGTGATGATCCATAGTACACCAGTGATGATCCATAATACACCAGTATTGATCCATAGTACACCAGGGATGATCCACAGTACATCAGTGATGGTCCATAGTACATCAGTGATGATCCATAGTACACCAGTGATGATCCATAGTACACCAGTGATGGCCCATAGTACACCAGTGATGGCCCATAGTACATCAGTGATGATCTATAGTACATCAGTGATGAGCCACAGTACATCAGTGATGATTCACAGTACATCAGGGATGGT